>NW_023590626.1:723665-819312 GCF_014843425.1 Jatropha curcas | reverse complement strand
AGATGTTGGAGGATATGTTAAGAGGCTGTGCCCTATTGAGTTTGAGGGCAGTGTTGGGGAGAAGCACATTCGACTTGTAAGAAATTTGCCCTACAATAATAGTTATCAGTCGAGTATTCAGATGGGCCCCTTTTTAAAGCATATATGGCAGGGAGTATGTTGAGGACTCACTTATGTTGTACAGAAATTGAGTGAGGGCAAGATTATAGGTCCAATTTGATTCGCAGACAGAGGATTAAGGTTTCAGGGAATTATCAGAGATAGGTTGAAAGCAGCTTCAGATCGTCAGAAGTCCTATGCAGACTTTGAAGAGGAGGGATATAGAGTATGCCAGTGGGTGATTAAGGTTTTCCTTAAGGATATCTCCGTGGAAAAAAAAGATTATTGAATTTGGAAGAAAGGTTTAAAACTAGCTCCTAAGGTTCATTGGTCCATATTGAATCATGAGTGTGGGTCCATTAGCCTATAGACTAGGCTTTACACCAGACCGTGGATAGATACATAATGTTTCCACGTGTCTGATTGTTTTGAGAGGTATCGTCCGACCCCATCGCATGTGATAACCAATTGAGTCTGTTACCATAGAAGCCAGATGTGACCATGAGGAAGAACCAGTGAGGCATACTTGCGAGGGAAATCAAGGAACGAAGGAATAAGAGAATTCCTTTGGTAAAGGTCCTTTGGAGAAAACCATAAGAACGAGGAAAGCTACATGGGAAAGTGAAGATATTAGGAGACAACAGCATTCCTCAGTTTTTACACCAGGTAAATTCGAGGACGAATTTCTTTAAGGGATTGGGGAGAAACTGCTTAACAGACTGATTTTTCTTTTAGTGTCCCGAATAGTGATTTTACGGTCTCGTGAATAGTACCATCGGTCCGGCGACCTTGGGTATTATTTTAGTCCGGAAAAAATTACTATTGCATAGTTAATATTTTATTACTATTTTTTAGAGCATGTTTTGGCAGGGATTTATTTGCATGATTTAGGTGGGTAGAAAATATTTAATGAATATTTTTGGAGAGTTTATGTATTTAATGCATAATATTTCTAGTGTGGTATACTAGAGGAATTATTTTAGTGGAGTTAATTTAATTAATTGGTGGTGTTAAATAATAAGTAGAAGAGAATTATTTGAGGAATATTTAGAGCCATTGGATGAGATTATTTAGGACTTAGCCACACATTTGGCATGATTTTAGGAAGTCAAATTTGACTTTGGCTCTTAAAGTAACACCACAACATTTTTTTTTCTTTCTTCTCTTCTCTTCTCCACGCCATTTCCATCTTCTTCCTTCTTCTTTCATTTTCTTCATTTTTCATTTTTCTTACCTGCCAAATTTAACCACCAAAACTACCTAAGTTAAAGCCATAGAATAGACTTAATGCTTAAAGAATTTAAGGAGTAGAAGTTTGAGACTTGGTGATTAAAAGCAAAGAGAAGTGAAGTTACCATGAAGCAAGTAAGTTGGGGTTTTTTGAGTTTTGCGAATTGTTAAAGTAGAATTCATGGTTTAGACATGTTATTGATGCATTTAAATCAGCCTCCCAACTATTTCTTTTGTCAAGTTTTTGCTGTAATGTTGATTTTCATGCTTGAAAAGAGGTTGAGAGAACGCATCCTCAAGGGGAAAGAGAAAGCCAAGGAGTAAGGCTTTCCAAGCTTAATCAAGCTTGTTAATAAGGTTAGTGCAATCATAATTTCACTTGTTTAAGTTGTTTTAAATGGTTAGGGTTTTGAATATATTTTGGGAACTTTGTATGTTTTGTTGAAATTGCTGAATTTTAATGTGAGATGTGTTCTGCCGTGGGATTGGAGCTCATTTTTGACCCCTTTATACTTCCCATTTGTTTTTTACTTTTTCATGAAAGTTTTAGCTCTATTTCTCAGATTTCCAAAACATATTCTTATGTCTAATTCCAATACTTGTAGCTCAACTTATGATTGAAATACCAAAACTTTGGTTCTGTTATGATGTCTTACCTATCTATCCGAAATATTGTCCATTTTGGACCACTCAAATGGCAAAAATAACGTTTTTATGTTCTTCCATTAAATTATCGCTTTACTTCTTATCCTTTCCAACCCATCCTCTTGTGTCCAAATTGGATATACATAGCTCCAACTTTATGGCTGAAACACCCAAATGACTCTATTGTGTCGGGACACATGCATTACTAAATTTGGAGTGCCCCACTTTGACCACTATAATGACAAGATTAGGTTCTGAGTTCTTCATAAAATTGTTGCCCTGTGTCGGTGAGAATTCTTCGTTTTACTGGGATTGGTTCATTTTGGAGTGTTGTTGAAGTAGGAATTTCAAGAAACATTGGACTTGGTTCTGCTGAAAATCACTGAATCAGGTCTGATCTGTTGGTCTGTGTTCTGAGCTTTTGTTTGTTATCTTACTCTGTGATCTGGGCTGTGGTCCCTTCTGAACATTTGTAGCCATTTGTCTTAGATTTCTAATGAATCTGATTTCATTCAATTTGAAGACCCATAACTCAAATTATGTGTTAAAAATCCAGCAGAGGTCAAGTTTTGGAAATGCTGAAAAGTTCTTCATTTATGTACTTTTATACTATATTAAGTATATATACATTTATAGTGTTTTGAGTAAAACTTTTGAACTGATGAGTACTAAATGAAGAGGTTTTGTTAAGAATTATTGCTTTCTCTGTTGGAAAGAATGATTTGATTTGGGCTCTACTATTTGCGATGATTTGAGGACGTGGTATGATGAGATGGATTTCTTTTGTGAAGCTTATGATCATATTGCTAGGGTTATCAGCCCTTTATTAAATTAGGCGGACGCACTTATTTGGGTGATGGGGTGGTGCTTCATAGGCCACTGTGGTGCTTTTCATTAGGCCACCATTGGTGATGGGCGGTGGTGCTTTCATAGGCCACGGTGGTGCTTTCATAGGCCACGAGTATGTGATGGGTGGCCTAACATAGGCCACGGATCAAATCTGCTTATGTTCATTCTGCATTGATTATGAGCCTTACACGAAAAATGCAATTTTATTTTGCTATAAAAAGAATTGAAGACATATTATGTTATTATAATCTTCTGATTGCTTTCAAAGTATTTGAATTAAATGAATGCGATTTCGGTATTTATATAGTTAAGTAATTTCAAGATTTGACGTTGCTATTCTATTTAATTTTAGCATTGTTGGTTATTAGCACCACTAGTCTTCCACTCAGCGCGTTGATTTTTATCACGCGCAGCTAGGGAGCGGAGGGTGTTCTTCAAGACCAGGAGGACGATAGCATCAGATAGATATCACATTTGGTAGGATATTTTGTAAAATGGTGATTTTTGGCAATGTATATAAATATTGGTGTTGTGAAGGTTGGATATTAATAAGGGTTTGTCATGTATTAAGAGTTATGAAATTTAAGGAAATAACATCTTATTGATAATATTCTTTTGTGTTATGATGATATAGATCCTTGGAAAAGAATGTGTTTCGAATATTTATGCGTCATGTTGATGGATACTTAGAATGCTTGTGGTAATTGTTGGCTTGAATTGGAGTTTTGGGGGTTTGGAGAAAATTGGAAGTGTGTATATTTTCTGTTGGTGTGGCAATGTTAATTTTTAGGGGAAAGTCTTGCGGAAATTTTCTAGGAAATTCCTTAAAACATTTATATTTTGTTAAAAAAAAAAAAAAATGTTAATACTTGCCTCCTTATGAAAAATTAACCACTTCTTAATTTGTGAAAATTTAACCACTTCTAATTTGTGATCTAGCTTTAATAAGTGGCATAAGACGGTGCTCCGACACCGATTGTGGCATCCGCCGTCTGGTTCTCCAGAACTGGTCGGTGGGTGTTACAACAATCGAAAGATGGGATTTTATACCTCGATGGCCCACTTGTAGACCGATCTTTAAGTGTGCCCCTTAGACGCACAGATCCATGCCATAATACAGATAAGACAGGGCGGTAGCTTCCCAATTGAACTATCTGGTGGCATCCAGGTCGAAGGGGTGGAAGTAATGCCAAGTTAGTGTCGTTACCATGGTTCGTGAATAAAGTGGTCGACAACAGATAGAATATATAGGCTCGAGCCACCACATCCACGTCCATCTCAGCCACCTATATATGCTCTCATACCTGACCCTTTGCTCGAAGATCGTGGGCTCTAAGCCAATAGCAGCTCAAAGACTCGCTCACAGGCCTGGACGGTCTAGTGTCCTCATCCTATCGTCAAAGACCACTGACCATCATCTAAATGGAAACCCTGTGATGGCAGTAAAATCTTTCAGCCTGACGGTCATCTCACTGAACGGTAGATGGAATGTATGTGTGGACTCCATCAGTGCCAGTATGTTGGACGACAGAGTTCGCCCATGCACCTGAGGAAGAGTGTCCATGAAACGGCCAAAGGCTGCCTCTCGGATGTGCTCTTGGACATATCTAGGAAGTTGGTCGAGCCAACTGGCTGCAAAGGTGTTGCCGCCGAATTTCCCTCGCTCTGTGCCCTTCTGCAAAATAATTCATTGTATGTTAATAAAAGTGCAAAGGCACGTTTTTATGTTTTTATGCAGGTAAGCAAGGAAAGATGAAAACAAGGAATAACACAAGCACTGTGGCGCAAGCCACAAAGAAGTGGCGAGAGCCACAGAGAAGTGGCGCAAGCCACTGCTTAAGTGGCGCGAGCCACAGAGAAGTGGCGCAAGCCACTGCTTAAGTGGCGCATTCAACAAGACCTATGGAGCACGCCATAGGCCCGCAGACCAGCCAAATAGCACCTACAGTGGCGCACGCCATAGTTGTTGTGGCGCATGCCACAGCGGCTCGCCACAGGCCCAAATCGTCCAAATCAGGTAAAGTCTAGCCTAATTTCTGGTTTCTAACTCAATATTTGCATGTTTCTAGCCTTAATAAAGCATGAAGAATAAAGAAAATGTTACAGAATACCTCAATCGTGCCCCAGCAAAGGTGGCTGGGCAAATCGTGCCGCAAACTAATCGAAGTTCCTGCATCCGGAATGAACTCCCATAGTTTCATCCCGTGGCTCACAGGATGAGTCACAAGATCGATCATCGCATCCCCCAGAAGCCATTTTGCGACATTCTTGGCGGCCATGTGTTTCAATAGCAAGAAGGAGCAGAGAGAGGATTTGAGAGCAAAAAGCTTGAAAGTAAGGTTGAAAGTGACAAACGAGTGTCACTTTCACCTTTTATAAGGAATAATGGGTCCATGGGCCCGACTTAAGCCTTCAGGCCCAGTTTGGCCAAAGGCCCACTTGTTGTGTCTAGCTCTTATATACTTAGTCAGCAACCCGTCAATGGCTACTCGCCTAAGCAGGGGTAACACACCGCTAGCCACAGGTAAGCCTTTCTCATTTTGCATGTCGCGGCATAATTTTCAATAACACTCACACAATGACACACTCGATCACATGTTTTAAATACAAATGCAAAGTCACACAAATTCACATAAGTTCACATGAAATCACGCATTTATATGCATAATCACTCACTTCTAACCATAATCACGAAAATTTCTAACCATAACCAGCCGAAGTGCCTCTTCTCCTGTGTTTCAAGAATTGTTTTGTATGAACCTCGTAAAGTGGAGCATTCCCTAAGCCGTCCGAAATGGCGCACCTCCCGAAGTGGAGCATTCCCTAAGCCTTCCAAGGTGGTGCACCTCCCAAGATGGAGCATTTCCTAAGCCGTCCGAAGTGGCGCATCTATTGAAGTGGAGCATCCTCAAAGTCATCTGAATTGGCGAGTGCACCTCCCGAAGTGGAGCATTTCAGAAATCGGGTCGCCCGAAGTGTTGTACTCATTCATCTGTTGAAGCAGTCTTGGTGGTGCACCCTTGAAGCCATCCCATGTGTTGCATCTCATTCTGCTCTTTCACTGTCCGAAGGACAACCTCTCAAAGTGGAGCATTACAAAAATCAGGTCGACCAAAGTGTCGTACTCATTCATCCGTTGAAGCCATCCTACTGGCGCATCTCATTCCGCCTTTTACCGTCCAAAGGACAACCTCCCAAAGTGGAGCATTTCAAAAACCAGGTCGACCAAAGTGTCGTACTCATTCATCCGTTGAAGCCATCCTACTGGCGCATCTCATTCCGCCTTTTACCGTCCAAAGGACAACCTCCCAAAGTGGATCGTATTCATTCATCCATTGAAGCCGTCCTAATAGCACACCCTTGAAGTCATCCCGTGTGGTGCATCTCATTTTGCCTTTCACCGTCCAAAGGATAACCTCCCAAAATGTAGCATTCTCAAACTAAAGCTGCCAACTGGCACAAGATAGCCGCAGAAGTCGTCAACAGCCACCCTGATGTAATTCGCCCACCTGCAAATGTCGTAATGGTACTGTAAGTCCCCCCCAACACAGGTTTTCAAATTCACATCAATAAAGCCGCCATAATGGCGCACTTCATCCATCAAAGTCGTACGTGTCAAGCAAACCAGGTAAGTATTTTCTTACTTACGCGTCTACTTTACACTTTGATAACATTTAACTTTAGCTCAAATCTTGTTAAAACCTTTAAATTTCTGTCATCTGATTATTGTCTTTTACTTTATGAGCACTTTACTATTTTTGTTCTTTATTATTTCTACCCTTTAAATTCTTATTATTTATTTAATGTTCATTGTTATTATGCTAACCCATTATTTATTAATCTTGTATAATTTACATTCATCATTTTCATGCTTGTTGAATGATTGATTGTGTTGTGATCTTATTATTAATATATGCTTCTGTAAATATTTGTTATTTTTTATGTTTATTGTTTGTGGTTTGCATTTATGATTTAAGTTTCATTTCAAAATGTAAGGAAGATATTCCCATTATAGCTTGTTTATAATAGACATATTAGGTTTGGGAAATTTGGAGGGGTGAGGGTAGATTATAATAATTAGAGTGGTTTGTATCTCTTTTCTCCTCCCTCCATTCTTTGTGGATGCTTTATGTTTCATGTTTATTATGGTTGTAATAATTTGCTTGAATGACATGTTTTCCAAAAATCGCATTAAACTGTTTTACAACTCAATTAAGAGTTAATCTCATTATTAATCATTATGAATCTTTGGACAACGAGGAGGCTAGTTTAATCGGGCGAAATGAGTGCCTAACACCTTCCCATTGAGTACCTAACTCCCATACCATATCTCTCGTTTAAAACCGGATTAGTCCATTTCAAAGAATCGGCTGATTCGAGAATTTTCCCTAAGAAGGGTGGTGACTCCAAAATAAAACTCTTATCAAAGAACCTTTTTTCTGAGGATTAAACAAGTTTAAGTAAAAGAAAATCATTTTTATTAAATAAAATAAATTAAGCCCGTTCAATTCGTTCTTTCCAATCTTTTGGGAAAAATTCGATGTCCTCAGATAGTAAAAGAATATTTAAAGGCTTCGAAAGAGCAAGTATTACTATCTAAAGGAATGAATTTTATGCATAATGTAGCATTCCAAAGATATTTATAATTGAAATAAATATTGTTGTAGACCAAAAATTTATAAATCCAAGTACTTTATTATTTGGCATGATCGGTTGGACCATCTCGGTCAATAATGATGCAAAAAAGGAAAATTTAATCTTTATGTGGATATTTATTGAAGAACCAGAAGTTTCTTCAAATCTAATGAATTGTTCATGCTTAGTTTGTTCTCAAAGTAAATTAATTATTAAGCGTCAGTAAGCGTTCAAATTGAACTGTTTGTATTTTCTGGAATATATAAAAGGAAATTATTGATCAATTTATTTGGATATATTATGGATGCATCCAAAAGATAGTTACATGTTATTAATTTGCAACTTGGAGTTTACAAATATTATTAACTTACAACCTGAAGTTTGCAAAGATTATTATCAATATGCAACCAGAAGTTTGCATGATTATTTGTGGAAATAATTTGATTAAGAATACAATTTTCAAAATAATTTGATTAAGAATACAATTTTCATATTATATTGTTAAGCTTGAGAATAATGGTGAATTTACACATCAGGCCTTTAATGACTATGGCATGTGTTAATTGAAATAATTATAAGGCAACATGTTGTTGCTTTTATTTATGCTCAAAATGATTTATATTTATTAAATGATTGCAATTATTGCAAAACAATTATTATGAGAACGAAGCTTCCTATTTTTATATAGGGACATGTTATTAAATATAGTAATACTTACTCGCATCGAGCCAATAAATTATTATAAGTTATTCCATTTATAATTAGTTTTGGATCAGGAACCAAATCTTATCCATCGAGGAATTTTAAATGTGCATCATATGTTCTAAATGCTCCACCACAACGCACTAAGATGGGTCCTCAAATGAGGTTTAAAATATATGTCGGGTATTGATTTATTTCTATGATTACATATCTATAATTTTCAAATAAGAAATTTATATATGCCAAATTTGCTAGTTGTTATGGACCCCAACATTAAGGGGAGAAAATAAGCAACTAGAAGAATAATTGATTGGAAAAGAATTATCGTTATTATATCTTGATCCTCATGTAAGACAGTGTACATTTAAAAATTTATTCTCAAAATATTGCAAATTAGTTGTCAGACATATTTATTGATCCAAAAAAGAGATAACTAAATCTCACATACTAGCTGCAAGTACTCCTATTAAAATTAAAGTCCTTGAAGGACAATCTACATATGTTAATGAGTCTAAGGCACGTCTGAAGCATGGTAGACTAATCGATTCCAATGATAAAAATCTTAGAAAATGAAATGAGCAAATGTTCCAGATGGTCAAGCGCTAGAAGAGCAAATTTTGGAAGAAGTTTCTAGACATGACTAACAAGTTTTTCCAAAGAAACTCAAATACTTGAAATCAATAAAGATTATAAGATCTCTATAAATTATGTCATGTCAGGACAAGATGGAACCAATATAAAAGAAATGTCAACAATATTTTTATGATATACCGCTGAATCTTTTTAAAAGATTATGAGGATCATGAGAACTATTTATTGAGAATAAAGACATAGAATTGATTGGCTAAAATAGAACGATGCATGTGGCATTTAATTCACTTGGAAAGTAAATTTTGAAATTTTAATATTGCATCAAGAGATGTCAAGCCAGTAGAATACAAATATGTATTTTTGACAAATTGAAATAGGGTCATTAGATATAAAATAAATTTGTTACATAAGTTTTTCATAAAGAACTGACATTGACTACGAGGATAAATACCCTTATATGATGGATGCAATTATAATTTGATATTTGATTGGTCTGAAAATTTATGAAAATTCAAAATGCGTCTAATGAGTTAATGACTGACTATTTATAGGCTAACTTGATGTAGATATCTATATGAAAATCCCTGAAGGATTCTAGTTGCTTAAAGCATAAAGTTAAATTCTTGAGAAATTTATTCAACCAATATTATAGAGCTCTATATGGATTAGTGAATAATGATATTTATGAAATATTGAAAATGCTTGAAGTAATCAAATCGAGACCCTGATAAATATATTCAACATTTCTATATGGATTAAAGAAATCTCAACACATATGGTATAATTGCCTTAATAATGTCTATGGGTAAGAAATATTATGATATTTTATTATTGAAAGCATACTTTTGATATTTACTTTATATATTATCATAAGTAAGGTGATCTATTGATTAGTGAATATCTATTAAAAGGATATTTTAATAATATCGTTATATGTTTATGAATTTTTATAGAGATATTTGAATATGAATTTGTCATTATTTGATCATAAATATTATTGCAACTCCTGACGAGCTTCCAAAGATTATAAATTCCTTAAAGAAAGAGTTTGAGATGAAAGACATTGGAAATATAAAGTTTTATCTCAGCTTGAAGATCGAGCATTTCATAAATGAAATTTTGTTTATGAATCCACATATATGACTAAATTATTCAAATGATTTTATGTGGATAGTAACGAGGTTACTTGATGAGAAGATGACCATTTTTTACTTTGAGAAAATTATGAAGAATTCTTAGTCTTGAAGTACCATATCTTAGTGCAATAAAGGCGCTAACATATCTTGCTACTCATGCTTGACTTGATTCTTTTAAATTTTATTAGCAAGACATAGTTCTTCTTGAATATGAAAAAATTAAATGAAGTTAAGTATATATTTTGAGATCTTCATATTGTATAATGGATATGAGTTATATTATAACTAAAATGTCAAAATCAGTTTTGATTGGTTATGAAAAATGTAGGTTATTTGTCTAATCCACTTTATGTTAGATCACAAACAAGCCATTCATTATATGTGGATGTATAATTATTTTATAGCATTCAAGAAACAAAGTACTGCTACTACTTCTCTTAGCTATGAAAATTTTAGCAACTCATGAAAAAAGACAAGAATGTGTTTGTTCAAAGTACGTACACTCTTTTTGACCAGAGAGAAATTCCTACAATATTACATGGAGAATTGTGATATTGAAGTTCAATCACTCAAGCGATGATATTATTAATTTGCTCATCAAACATTTTCTACAGCAAATTTTCTACTACAAACTTTCTACCATAAGTTTTGAAGGATAACTACAAATTTCTACCATAAGTTTTAAGGATTGCGTACACTAAAAAAAATAGGAATGCATAACTCGAAATATCTCTAAGATATCTTCAATGAGGGAGTAAAATGCGCACTGTACTCTTTCAAGATTTATCTTCATGAGGGGGAGTAAATGCGCACTGTACTCTTTTTTCCTTCAACTAAGGTTTTTTCCCACTGGGTTTTCCTAATAAAGGTTTTTAACGAGGCAGTATTTCAATGCATATTTAAGAAAAGAATAATGTACTATTTTTCCTTCACTAAGATTTTTTTCCCACATGGTTTTATCTTAGTAAGGTTTTAACAATACATATTTTTTGAAGAATGGACATCCAAGGGGGAGTGTTATAAAATAAGTGGATGTCCTATATTGGCTAGAAGCCTATATTCTTAATTATTACAAACTCTATCTTCCTGATTTGTGTAGGACTCTATTAGGGCTCTACTTTTGTAACTATATATATGCGGCTTCTCATCAATAATAAACACACTCTCGTAGTCTCCTATATTTTGCTCTCTATTCCTTCTCTTTCTTCTCTCTAGTTTTATATTATTTTTAATATCAAAGTACATTTTCCTCCAAATTTGTTCAAGGTTATAATTGTCAAATCAAGTGTAGTAAGCAAGGCTCAAGCAAAAACCACTTAAACTAGGTTGTTTTTACGCTATTCCCACTTTACCATCCCTGCTTTCTGTGACCTTTTTTTTATGAACTCGACAACTTTACTCTCTTTTTTTCTCTAGAAACTTCTTTCTTTGCTAATCACAGCTTTATATTTTCACTTTACAGAAGAAGAAAGGGAAAAGTTTTAATTCTGGATTTTGATTTTGATCTCATAATAGAGCTTAGACCTAAATATTAAATGATCATGTAATTTTTTATTGTTGTCTATTTGGATTATATTTTGAATTTTAATTCTTAATTCTATTTGTTATGCTTTTAAATTACTAATGCATGTTTTTTTTATGAATTTTTGTTTGAAAATTTGATGTTTGTATTAAAATTCTATTTTATTTGGCTATTGGAGATTTTTCTTTGGCATTTTATTATTCAAATTAATTAGATCTTTTGTTGCAAGTCCTCAATATGACTCATATGCATGATTCTGAGTCTAAGTTGGTTGTTAGTTAAATTTTTTTTTTTATTTAATGTTTGTTAAGTAATTTTAAAAAAATACAAATTACTCTTCTCTTACTATCCTAGGATTTCTTTTTATCAACCCCAATTCTTTATTAAATTATTGTTATTACTGTATTGTTATTATCATTGATTTCAATTAACTATTAATACAAGATAAATGAAGAAATTAAGGCTATCATGTGCTGTTTTGATGTAATATTCTGAGCTAATTTAATAAATCAATCTTTGCGTGTTCTCGAAGAAGAAGAACATATATAGTTATAATTAATTAATTAATTATTACAGAGGAAGCAATATATCACCACTTAAACAATTATAAAAAATGTTCATGAAAAACACATTCAGCCACACACACAACATAAAAAAAAGGACATGTACAATGTCTCTGCATAAAAATTATCACATTCTATATTCAATTTATATTTCCTCAACTGCAGCAACCATTAATCTCTTAACCTAGACAAAAAAGTAATGTGGCAAAGTAATTCTGTACTTAGTGCCATATAAGAAAGGACTCTATTATATAATAATGTAAATGAGCATAAAAAAACTTACTTTGATTGAGGAACAAATCTTGCAAAAGGTAAAAGCTAATTGGGATCAATGAAGAATTTGTCACTAGGTGCATATGAAGTTGCCACAATGTGTTCCATCAATTAGATAGAAAAATATTGCAGCCATAGATGACCAAATTAGATAAATAAAAATCTGCACAATAAGGATCTGGCCATTAATTAATAGGATATATATATCAAATGGAACTTTGATCTAAACTATGTTAAAGATTTTTTTCTCTTTTCTTAAGGAAATTGTTTTTTCCTTGTAGAAAGCATCTAGAAGTGATCTGGATGTTCAGTTACATGCAAAAATAAAGAACCTCTTGAAAGAGACGACCTTCTATTCATAGTGAGTAATTATGTTGATTAAGATCTCTTTTATCTGTTATGTGCATCATTTAGTAGTTTGACTAATTAGCATTGACGTAATATGTCTGAAGCCAAATTGACAGCATCCTTAAAAATGTTGTTAATTTAATACATAATCAATTATGCTAACCTCCATAGATATGTTTGAGAGCTTGTAATAAAACATATAAATTAGGTTGAGTTCTAAAAGCTTTTAGTTTTGGCAATTTTTCATACGTATTTTTTTAATAACAATTAATTTTAACCTTTTTTTTTGTTTTATCAATTTTCAATGTTAGGAATCAAGATGGACATAAGGTTATAGATGAAGCCATTTTAGATTATATTCAAAAAGTGTCACGACCCAAAACCATGGCAGCACCAACACTAGGACCTAGGTAAGCGCAAGACCCTCCAAACCCGTAGTAAGCCTGAACCATTAAATTCGACCACATCAAAATGAATCTCAGGAACAGTAAGCCCATATTACTTTACATAATATCATGTTCAAATCATATCCTGCCCAAATTCCAATATTCCAAATATTTTATAACCCGACTCATTTATAACACATAACTTCCACAATCTGGGCTAACTGGTTCATACAAGCACTTATATAATACTACAAAAAAAAAAAATCCACATAGGTCCATTAGTTAATATATTCATGCTCATACATAATTAAAATTATGTTAATCCTACTACTACGGAGTTCACTAACAGATAAATATAAATAAGTTCTTATACATATTGCTACATACTTTAAATGACTGATGACATTAAAGGTTACTTTTCTAGCTCTGCGGTGAAGGAAACAGAGCTTTAGCCGGAACAGTGTAGAATCTACTTCTTGAACAAAAATTAAATAAAAGATGAGTGAGTTTTATAATGAATAATAATTAATGCACAACACATGCATTCACACGAAATGCTTCCTAAAATACTAAAATGAACACACAACCAGTCAGGCTTATGGTGCAACATCAGCACCCACAAGTATTTACATCTTCAAATAATCAAACAAGTGGAAATTGGTCAATGGCGTCACCCAAACCCTCGATGAGCCGTCCTCACATATGGCCCATTCTTTCATGATGTTTGCACCAAGGAGCCGATCCCCCATACAAGCTAACCAGTCTAATCCTCACTTGACCAGTTCTCTCATTTTTTTATACTCTCTTTTCTTTTCCATACCAATAGGAGGCCATCCTATGATTTTCCATATCATATATCATTAGATGCGCACGAGGGTGTCAATCTCCCTATACATGGCCAACGGTTCATAAATCGCCCTCACAAACCCAATGGTGACCCACTTCATCCTAATTCTACAAAAACAAGGCACATCATTATCAAAACACATGTAATCACGAAGTACAGTTAAATGCAAACACGTCAAATAATTAAACATTATCATGCAAATGCACAAATAGACTTTCATATACAAATACAAATAAATATAAGAGTATTACATATTAACAATATAATAGTTTATACTTGAAAAATAAATAAATAAACAAAGACGAAGCGTGGTATAGTAATGATTTTATGTATGACGCATATGGTATATTATTTATTATTAATTACAATGCTATATGGGAAAAGACTCTAATTTTGGATTCTAACTTGTTGAAGTAGTGAACAAGTTAGAGCGATCTAAACGAAATGGAATTCGAAGGAGAGGAAAGAACTGAATTAAATAAAGAACTTTATTTTAAATATATCAAGTTAAAGAATTATTCTAAATAAACCTATTAGCTTAATCATTAAACATAACTAGCCTAGATTCTATCGAGAATTCGGCAGCACCCTCCCCTAAAAATAAGACTATCTATCTATATAAATAATCGCAATATTATTATATATTCTTCAATCAATATATATAGCTCATCCATCGAGCAATCAATCAAATCGAATACTCATCTTCCTTCCAATAACATTAACAACATTCAATCATTTCCAATAACACTATTAATCATTCTTTACTTCCCATTATAGTTCATAAGTTTGTTTATACATGAATGCACACTAGCATGTGTGTGTGTGTGTGTGTATATATATATAATATTAATCATTCTTGACTTCCCATTATAGTTCATAAGTTTGTTTATAACATTGAATGCACACTCAGCATGCTGTGCTGTGTGTGTGTGATATATATTATATCATATATATATATATTATATATATATAATATATATATTAATTCACAACTCAGTTGCCATTTCAAACTAAAATCGATTTTCCTAGTTATTATTTATTTGCTCAATAGGACAAATCTGCTTATACATTTAACGAAAGAACTCATGCTTTAACTTCATTCCGTCATCTCTTATTTTTATATATAATTCACAACTCAGTTGCCATTTCAAACTAAAATCGATTTCCTAGTTATTATTTATTGCTAATAGACAAATCTGCTTACATTTAACAAGAACTCATGCTTTACTTCATTCGTCATCTCTATTTATTAAAATTTATCATCATAATCATTATTAAATTGATTATTAATTGAAGATTAAATTCATAACATTAAGCAAGCTCTACTTTTTCCAAATTTGGGGAATTTGGTCTAGCTATCTACTGTCGATTCAGTAAACAGCTGAGTTTCTAAGCTAAAAACTGTCCTAAACATGCTTAATTATTCATTTCCCACCAAGATATAGGTATGCGACATCAATTCTCATCTCAATATTTCCAAGACTCATAAAAAGAATAAGCAATATGGTTGCTGCCATTTTACGTCTCTCATTTATATAATCGAAACTTATCCATTTCCATGTAACTTATTCAATTCCATGACATAACATATATGCAACTTCGTATTCTATCTCATTATAAAAAAAATACAAAAATAGATGATTGTTTGCTGCCATATCAAAGAAAATCAGAGTTATTTATTTAAAATTCATAATTTATATGTTACCTTACCCATTTCCTACAAACACAAATATATTCTGTGTTTATGTTTATTTCTTTGAGCTTTTATTGCTTTTGATTATTAAGCTTAATGTAAGGGACCTTAATGGGTCCTATTAATTGCATGTATGTAATAATTAGTGGGATGGATAATTATTTGTGGAATTGAAAGGGTAGATTATATAATTAGGAGATTGGTTGTAACTCTATTCTCCTCCCTTTTTCTTTGGATGATTCTTATTTTATGCCTTATATATTTGATAACATGCATGTTTGCCGTGATTTCAAAAATGTATTAAAAATGTTTTACACCTCAATTAAAGTTAATCGTATTATCATACTTGTGAATGAATGGACAAGGAATGAGGCCGGCTCCTAACCAGGTGATCCGGGCGCCTAACACCTTCCGAAGACCGTACCAAACTCCCTTACCTAGTCTCTGGTTAAAACTGAATTAGTCAATTCTAAATAATTCATTAATTCGTGATATTTTTTCTAAAGAGGGTGGCGACTCCAAATATAAACTCTTACCAAAGTAAAACCGGTTTTTCTAAAAATCCCTTTTCAAAGGATTACCTTTTCTGAGGATTAAGTACGGGTCAAATAAAAAAAAACTTATTTGATAAATTAAAAATGAACCAAGCCCATTTTTATTCGCAAAAAACCTATCATCCTCACTTAGCATGCCATGAAATATATCATTCATGGCCCTCTAGTATCTTGCACTTGCATTCTTCAAGGCAAAAGGCATGACTAGCCGCTCGAAAATGCTAATAGAAATAGGACACGTGAAGCCAGTTTTTGAAATACCTTTTAGAGTAATGAGGGATCTGATTACAATATGAAAAGCCATCAAGAAAAGAAAAAGCTATTTTTGGCAGTTGCATCTATCAACACATTGCAATGGGCATCATATTGACAATCATTTGGCATTGCCAGATTCAAGTCTCTGAAGTCAATATAGACTTGCAGCTTTCATTTCTTCTTCACCATAGGTATAATGTTTGATAACCATTGATTGTGTTTGGTAAGATAAATGAATCACGCCTTAGGGAGCTTTTCTATCTCTTCTTTAACTTTCAAGATTACTTCTTTT
The DNA here is from genome assembly GCF_014843425.1 of Jatropha curcas. Next base: position 802,692 of record NW_023590626.1, on the reverse strand, counting down.
GACATTCTCCTTGAGGGTTGATGATGTGGCTTAAAATTAGGTTTGATAGATAATCTATGTTTTACCAAACTTCTCTTTAAGCTAAACATCTCACTATAATTCCATGTGAAGCAATCTTTGTACTCATGAAGCAAAATTATGATCTTTTACTTTAGACATGTTTCAACAAGCTGCCAACATATGTAACTCTTGCATTCTCAAGTGTACAAAGGTTGAATTCCTCCAAGGGATCTTGGATTCTAGTAAGGATATCATCCAGCTTAGGTGGTAATAGACCAAGCTCATATAATCGATTTTCTTCTTTAAAGTCGTCTTCTGGTTCTTCCTCGAAAATCACTTCCTGCAACTCCTGCATAGCTAACCTATCAAACAATTGTTGTAAATATACTCTAAATATAATAATTGCAGCTTCTGCCACCTCCTCATTATTGTATAGTTTCTTAATCATGGAGCTATGTGAACATTAGATTCCCACCTCAACCTTTTATAAGGTACAATGGTCAATGATAGTGTTGAACCAACTTTAGAGGTATGAGCTATTAGAAGATGAGTTAGGATCCTCTAAATCTTCAATAACTACACACTCTAGCTAGGCACAGTCACTAGTTCAATTCGAATCACAACCAAAATGGAATGGGACTGCACTGTAAATGAATCAAAACCAACAAAAACTGTTAGTTTGAAATTTTAAGTTGGAACTAAACGGTTCACAAGTCGATTAAGATTCATGTTAATAATAAAAAATGAACCCTGAACTAGTTCGGACTGGCAATTTAACCAGTAGTTTGATTTGATCTGAAATTTTTATTTTTATGTTGGCAAATTTTTAGTCATTTTGTCTATCCTTTGCCAGCTAAAAGTTTGAATTGACCTATTACTACATGATGCTTTTGACTTAAAATGCTAAAGCCTACCAAAGTTGAAATAGCTAAAAAAAAGTGAAACACTTGCTCCAAAGTTATATTGTTTGATATAGATGGGTTACGTTTTTTCCTTTCAGGTATTTTTATTTAGTCCAAAATTATATTGTTTGAAACATATTTTTCTTTTAAATTTTTCTAATAATTTACTTAATTAATACTAGTTAGAGAAAATAAAATCATAATTTATTTGCTATTTTGCGGTTATCTACAAAGTTGGATTTTATTTTTTGTATGAATATAAGTATTCCCATATATTAAAATTTATTAATATTTTTCTAAATTCACATTAATTTTTTAGGAAAAAAGCATAATGCTAGAACTAAATTTTCATTATTTATTTTTGAAAAAAAATGCATATTGTGAGAACCTTGTTGGAAGCATGACATGAACCATCAGTTAATTATAACTGTGATGAAATCAAAATCAATGTTTCAAAAACCATTTCAAGTTCAATTAAAAATTGAGAAAATTACTATTACGCCCCTATATAATGCTTAAATACACTAATCAGGACCTGCTTATTTCAAAATACACTATCACGTCCCTAAATGATGCTCCCATTAAACAATTTAGTCCTTCTGTCACTTTTGTGTGTTTTTGTCGTGAGTCAAGGCTCAACAAGACGGTCAAAGGTGTGAAAAAACTATTTTATAACTAAAATACCCTTACGCATTGATTCTCATTATCCTCTCCTTTCCTCTCTCTCTCTCTCTCTCTCTCCATCTTCATGAGCCTTTTCTTTTTGGATTTTTCCCCTTCCTCAATCTTCGTATCAATAAAAACACTGAATCTTTCTATTCACAATAGAGAGTTTCACCTACTTGTGTTTTCATGGTCTTTGTTGTTGCTACCATCTCTTCATTGGTTTTCCTTGCTTCTTCTTAATTTCATTGGTAGTCTCAAACCCTTTTCTTTCCCAACTGTAACTCCAAAATCAGGCTTAGGATTCGACTGAGATCTCAATCCTCAGTTTTGAGAATTGAAGCTCATTATACAGCAAATCTCATTTTTTTTCACACACCCAATTCTACTGATTTCTAAACTTTAGCTAATAAAGCTTTCATTTGATTTTGTAAATTAAGTCACAGAAACAAGAAATATTATCCTTTTAAGATTTGGGCTTTGTGGTTTTGTATTTCTTGAAGCTAATAAGAAAGGCTGAAGATTATATGATGGCCAAGATCGATGAGAGATGAGATTAAGCGATCATGTTGTAAATGGGGCTGTGGATTTCCTTTTTTTAATTTTTTTTATTTTTGAGTGTTTTTGCCCCATGAATTAATTAACTAATGGAATTAATTTAATTAAAATTATATTGATTCCCTTACTTTTGACAAAAAAAATACACTAAAAAAATTAATTTTCTAATTTTTTTTTTCAATTTTGAGTACTTCTTGTTGTAATTTGATGTGGAAAAAATGATCTCTTCTTATTTTCATCAATAGGGACACACACACACACACACATATATATATATTGATCTCCGCTATACTCTTTTGACAAAAAAATACACTAAAAAAATTTGACATTTTCTAATTTTTTTTTTCATTTTGAGTACCTTCTTGTTGTAATTTGATGTTGGAAAAAATGATCTCTTTCCTTTTTTCATTCAATAGGGACACACACACACACACACATATATTATATATATATAATAATATATATATTATAATACTATAAAATCTATAGGAATCTAACTCCTAACAGCAACTGCTATCTACAGCTAGTCCTTAGCACTTCCCCTATCAAGTTGGAGCATATATATTTAATCGATGGCCCAACTTGTTACCAAAGAATAGTAAACCTCGAGGTCTATTATAGAGCATTTGTAAAGATTATCTCCTAAACTATTCACTTGTTTTAATTGTGCCTATGTACAAGATACCTTCCTGTTGTATCTTTTTCCACGAATTGAAATGACAATCAATCTCGATATGTTTTGTCTACGTTCACTGCAATACTGGTTTGATGCATGTAAGAGCAGCTTAATTATTCACCACATAACTTTGTAAGGCAAGGCGATGACTTGCAAGCGAATTCTTCCTCGAATCAACAACTGACGAATCCAATTAATTCTAACAAGCTCAGATTGTGCCATAGCTTGATATTCTGATTCGGCACTCAATCGTGAGACTACATTTTGTTTCTTGCTCCTCCACGATATCAAGTTTCCACCCACAAAGACACATATCCTGAAGTTGATCTTCTATCAACCTTCAAACCTACCCAATCCGCATCTGAAAAACACTCAATGTCCAAATGCCCATGATTACTGTAAAGGAGGTCACGGCCTGGATTACCTTTCAAGTAGCACAAAATATGTCCTAAAGCTTCCCAATAGATAATAGTAGGAGAAGACATAAACTAGCTTAAGACGCTCACAGAGTAAGCAATATCTGGACGTGTTACCGTAAGATAATTCAGTTTGTCCACCAATCTTCTATACATAATTCAGCTGTCTGTACCACCATCTTCTATTACATCTCTCCAGAGATTATCAAATAGCTCACCAATCAATTGAACAGTCTGACAAGATGTCAAGGAGTCATTGGCGACACTGGCATGAGCTTGGCACCCACACTTCTACACTTGTGGGTCCGCCGAAATGTATGCACAACAAAGAGGGGGGACTGAATTGGGTTTTCTAAAAAAATAAAACAAACTAGCTTCTAAAAACAAACTCAGAATCTCTGTAGCAACGCGAAATAAATGCACTTACTGAAAATAAGTTATCTAATTAGAACACTTTACAATGCCATTATGCAGAGAAATAGAAAGACTTGCAAAGTATAGTCTATTCGACTTAGAACTGCTCACAAATTTCTTATGCAACATCAAAAACTACTTCTATGACGGAAAGCTATCTATGTTTTAGAACTTCCTCATAACCAGTTCATTAGATACAATATAAAAAGGGAATTAGATAAATATAAAAGACTATGTGAGAGACAGTTATTGAAATTTGAACTGCTTCACAAAGCTTCAATCAAGATTAGAAGACTGATTAGAAACCCAAATACTGAAATATACTGAAAATAGAAGAACAGTTTTGAACTTGGTATATTCACTTAGCAAAATTTCAGAGTTCTAATGTTCAGAAAAGATAAAGCTTATTTCAGTTTTAGAACATCAAAACCATTAACAACTTTATCATTTCTAAAATATGAATAGTAGTAAGAGTAAAATAGTATCAAGCAAAACTTCAGAAAATAAAAAGATCAACACTGTGATTTATAGTGGTTCAACACTAACTCGCCTACATTCACTCCTCAAGACTCATCTTGAGATCCTCAACTATATTATCTCTTTTCAAGTGTAAGAGACAAACCAACATTACAAGGCAATAGATCGACTCCTAGATCTATCCTTTGTTCCACTAGATTTTCCAAATGTTCTAGTTAACCTCAACCCTTTCTGTTTTTGGCAGAGTACAGAAACTCAGTTCAAGACATTAGAATCTCTCTCACGCAGAACGTTCAAGACATAAATCTACCCTCACGCAAGCAAGGTACGCTTTTGAAACCTCAATTTTCACAACTAGCTTCTAACAAAACCTAAGCCTATATACACAAAAAAGTTTGTCAAACTAAACAACCTGGTTACTAAAGATACAAAAATCTAACAATAAAAGGACAAACAAAAATGTAAATACTAAAAACACAGGAAAACAAACAGTTTATTAAGAATTAGAAAAAAATCGGTTTTAGGAAAAATCATAAACTGTTTCAAAGTAAGTTGTTATAAAAAATTTCTTTTCTCTTTTAAAAATTAAAAAACGTTAAAGTATAAGATGAAAGAAATAAAGGGATAAAGAGGATAAAACGTAAAGTATTAAGATGAAAAGAAATAAGGGATAAGAGAGTAAGTTTCGAGAGATAAAAGATATGATCAATGGATGAATACTCTTAAAACGAAAACTCTTTTCTCTGTGTCTTTTAGAGACGAAATGCCTTTTTATAGAGAGGGATGAGAATCCCATTTATAGAAAGTGAAATCCCCTTTTCATATTTAGAAGATATGGAAATCTTTATTAGAAGATATTGACTTTCCATATTTAGAAGATATGGAAATCTTTATTACCAAATCTTTTGAGTCAACATTTTATCTTTTTGGTAAGCGAATAAGAGAAAATCTAACTTTCCTTTAAAAACAAAGATTTTGGCAAATAAATATTTGAAAACCTTTTTCGAAAGATTTATTTACCAAAAACAACTTAAGGTAGAACCTTTCTTCGTTTTGGTAAGAAAATAAAATCAAGATTTTGGATCTCTTTAAAAGTTTGTTTCCGAAAATGAAGTACATAAGAATTTTATACATAAGAATTTATTCGATTATTCTTATTACCAAAATCGTTTGAGACAAAGTCTCTTTAATTAGGTAATTTAATATTTCGAACCTCAAAAAGAAAATTTTCCGAAAACTAAAAAAAACAAGCTTTTCTCAAGATTTTTATTATCGAAAAGTTTTGAGACAGAGATCTCCCTCATTTTAGGTAAGATAATCAAGGAAACGAAAGGAAAAAGTTTTTAATTTATAAGAAAGATATTTGTTGAAAATCCTTTGATAAGGTGAGAGGAAAATTGTTTTGCTTATAATTGGATGTTTCTCTCTCAATCCTAATAAGAGTCCTAAAAAAATCTAACCACTAGGGTCTTTCAAACGGTCTTCATGATCCTTGAATTGTAGGACTTGCCTTGGTTCATTTATCTTTCCATATATAGTAACTGCATAAAATATTATTAGCCACAAATAACATAATTTAAATTTATTTGTCTGTTTGTTTTAATCATCAAAATTTTAATCATCAAAATCTCGAGATAAATATTTGACCCTTGAGCCAACACCACTTTCCTTCAGTAAGTCATACTTCCTTTGAGATAAGAAGATGCCTCTCTTACACCTAGACATTTCAATACCCAAGAAATACTTTAACAATTCTAAGTCTTTTGTCTAGAACTGAGCCTATAGAAATGACTTGAGTGATGTAATGCCCGCTGAATCACTACCTATAATAACAATGTCATCAACATAAACTACAAATAGAATCAAACCAGTCTTAGTACTTCTGAAAAATACATAATGATCAAAAGTACTCTTCTGCATGCCAAATTGGTGTACCACATTGCAAAATCTACCAAACCAAACTCGAGGACTCTATTTTAGGCCATAAAGAGAACCAAGCTCGAGGACTCTGTTTAAGGCCATAAAGAGATTTTCGAAGTTTACACAATTTACCCAACTCCCCCTGAGCAACAAAGCCTGATAGTTGCTCCATGTAAACTTCCTCCTGAAGATCCCCATGAAGAAAGGCATTCTTAACATCCAGCTAATGTAAAGGCATGTCAAAAATAGCTACTAAAGAAATAAACAAACGAACAGAAGACAATTTGGCTACAAGAGAAAAAGCATCAGAGTAATTAAGGCCATCAATCTGAGAATAGCCCTTAGCAACTAATCGAGCCCTGAGACAAGCAACAGACCCATCATGATTCATTTTAACAGTGAAAATCCACTTACAACCAATAGCTTTTTTACCTGCCGAGAGAGACACAAGATCCCAAGTACCATTAGTATCTAAGGCAGCCATCTCCTCTTTCATTGCTGCGCACACCAACCAGGATGGGACAAAGCTTGGACAATAGTTTTAGGTGTAGAGACAGAGTTTAGGTTACTTACAAAACAACAAGATGAAGAAGAAAAATGATCACAACGATAAAAGAAGAAATAGTATAGGTACACTTGCATTTACTTTTTCAAAGAGCAATGGGAAGGTCAAGGTCTAACTGAGGAGTGGATGGCACATGCACAGGTTGAGTGGAGGGAGTCAGATCTTCTATTAAAGCTGCAGGTTGGGGAAGTGAGTCAAGAGTTCCCGATCTCCTGGAATAAGGGCCAGCGCAAATGCTGGTCCAGGAGGGGGAATAGGAGCAGCAGACGCTGTAGCAAGAGCAGGTGCAAGTTCAGGAATAGGAGCAGGAGCAGGAGAGCTAGGAAATTGCTGGATAGCGTAAACTAAAAGCTCATCATCCTCCCCTCACTCTTATATATAGAAGAAGGAGAAAATGGAGTATTCTCAAAAGATGTGACATCTACAGAAATAAGATAACGGTCAAATCGGGAGAGAAACAACGATACCCCTTTTGATGCCGAGAATACCTAAGGAAAACACAACGAAGGGACTTTGGATCTAATTTGGAAACCCGTGGACAAACATCACAAACAAAACAAATACAACCAAAAATATGAGGTTTAATGGGGAATAGAAACTTAGAAGGAAATAAGACACTATAAGGAATTGCACCATTAAGCACAGAAGAAGGCATACGATTAATCAAAAAACATGTTGTAGAGACAGCATCCGCCCAAAAATGTTTAGGAACCTTCATTTGGAATAGAAGTGCCCTACAGCATCCGCCCAAAAATGTTTAGGAACCTTCATTTGGAATAGAAGTGCCCTAGCAACCTCAAGAAGATGTCGATTTTTTCTTTATGCGACCCCATTTTGAGAAGGAGCATCAACACAAGATGTTTGATGAAGAATATCATTCTGTGACATATAAGATTAAAAGGAACTAGATAGATATTCTTTAGCATTATCAATTTGCAATATGCGAACAGAGGTATTAAAATGAGTTTTAATCTCAGCACAAAAGGAATAGAAAATAGAGAATATCTCAGAACGAGTTTTCATTAAAAATAACCAAATAACACGAGAATAATCATCCACAAAAGTTACAAAATACCGAAAGCCAGTTTTAAAAATAACAGGACATGGACCCCAAACATCAGAATGAACTAACTCAAAAGGGAAAAGGGGATGAAGCCCATTTATTGGCTCGAGGAACTAAAGGTAAATGATGATGTTTGGCAAATGGACAAGATTCATGTTCTAAAATTGATAGAGACTAAAACTGCGAACACAAGTTCTTTAAAGTAGATAATGAAGGATGACCCAAACGACAATGAACCTCAAGAGGAAATAGAGCACCAGCACAAGCCAGAGATAACGAAACTTGTTCTTCCAGAAGATAAAGGCCACCAGACTCATGTCCTCTACCAATAATCCGCTTCGTCAAAAGATCCTGAAACACACAATAGGTAGGATAAAATTTACACAATAGGTAGGATAAAATTTAACACAACAATTCATTAGACGAGTAATTTTGCTAACAGATAATAGATTGAACAAAAAATGAGGCAAACAAAAAACAGAAGAGAACGGAAGAGATGGGATGAGATTGGCTGTGCCAATGCACTTGATAGAAGATTTGAACCCATCAGCTAGAGTAACATGATGATTAAATTGTTCAGGTTCTTTTAATGAGGATAAGAGACTAGGGTTACCTGTCATGTGATCTGTGCAACCAGAATCTTGCAACAGAATCAATTACCTACCCTGATGAGTTAGACATAAGATAATATAGTAGGAGTTAACCCTGACACTTGGCAGCAATAGCAATGAGGAATCAGTAGAATTAGAAGAATGGTATCTAGAGGGTATCTAGAGAGCTCAGCATACTCCGCAGCAAAAATTATTACAGTGTTGTCAGAAGATGTAACTGCAGAATCTTGAGTGGCCATATTTGCCCTTGGCAGCTTATTTATCAATTTCTTGCAATACCGTTTAGTGTGACCAAGTTCATGGCAATAATGGCAGATAAGAGTGCTTGCCTCCCGATTAATTGCTCCATTACTACGGTTATTTCCTCCTCTTCCTTTGTTTCCTGGCTGGCTAACTATTTGATTACGACTCATAAGGGCACTATTATCATAAGGGGAAGGGGTATGAGAACCTTCAGTACTTAGTAATCTAGCGAAAGTTTCAAGAAGAGAGGTAACGTCACTGCCTAAAAGAACCTGTGATTTGGCAGTTTAAAAAACTGGAGCAAGACCTACAAGAAAACTCATTACGGCCATTTGTTCTCGCTGAGTCTGTTGAACCTTAACATCGGGGCTAAAAGCCAATAAAACATTAAGTTCCTCGTAAATCTTCTGAAATTCCACGAAATAAGCTGTATGGGGCTTATCTTGCTAGTTGGCCTGATAAAATACTTTGCAAACCTCATACATATGAGACAGATTATCTTTTTCCCGAATACAAGAATTCAAGATATTCCATTAATTCTTTAACAAACTCATAATGATTAACTAACCCAACCACTTCACTGTCAATAGAATTTCGAATAAGTAGAAATAACTTAGCATCTTCCCTTAGCTAACTTTGTCTAGTGTCACCATTTGGTGGATCATCCATTAGATGATCATCTTTTTCAACACTCCTCAAATAAATTCTAATTGTCTTACTCCAATCTAAATAATTAGTTCCTTTCAATTTATATTCTATGATTTTATTCATTGCTTTTTATTCAATTGCTGGATCGTCTTACTCCAATCTAAATAATTAGTTCCTTTCAATTTATATTCTATGATTTTATTCATTGCTGGGATCAATTCAGTAATAGTAGCTTTAGAATTTGCAGGTGCTGTATCCATTAACAAAAACTAAACACCGCAACAACAACTCAAAACAGAGGCACCAAATAATCGCACGAACCAAAAAGAACAGTAGCAACACCAAAAGGAACCGAAAGCTACAAACAGCAGTAGTAAAAAATAAAGAAAGCGCCTGCCAGATGTTGCCAGAGCAGAAAAACTACCCACTGGAAATGACTCCTGATGCTGAGTCGATCCTAGATGATGAAAACCTGTCGTCGAAAACTGCTGGACGCACCACCATGTGCCGGCGCGTGATACCCACTCACCTGTCTTCAGGCCACCGAATTTGGTGGAGAGGCCACCGGTCCTTAGGTGGCGATGAGACAAATGCACAAGCCTAGGTGGGAGACCTAGACTGACAGTCACGAAACAGTGAGCTTCTCACCGGAAGCGTCAACGCAGAAATGAAAAAAAACACTAACGAGCCAAAGGCTCTGATACCATGTAATATAATTTAATGTGGAAAAGATACTCTCCTCTTATTTTCATTAATAGGGACACATATATATACATACACAGGATACTATAAATCTATTAGGGATCTAACTCCTAACAGAACTCTATTTACAACTAGTCCTTAACACTTCTCATGAATTTATTTTGACATTTAAAAATTTTTATTAAAGTTTATATTAGGGTATTTTTGTCTTTTCTTAGCAATTTAACAATAAATTTCATAAAAAAAATGACAGAAGGACTAAAATATTTAATGGATAAAAACTTAGGGATGCAATCATATATTTTACAATAAATAGAGACTGAACAGTGTATTTAACCAATATACAGGGACGAAATGTTAATTTTCTCTTAAAAATTTCAAACCATGAAACCAAACCGGAGGGTTGAATGAGCGGCCATGCCTACCTCTTCCAGTGCTAGAGTAAATTCAAAAATTATTTAATTAAAAAATACATATCCGCAATGGAAGTGAGACGCTTGAAAACACCCGCGTAGCCGTTGATTATAACAGCCACTGGATAAGAGAGAGAGACATCCTGCACATAGCGCATTTTGCCAGCCAGAGCGTGTGTTGTGAAGACGACGATGGCTTCTTTAACCTCTGCTTTCACCACCACTAACGTTCCTTCTCTTCATAGATCAAGCTCCCATTCTCAACCTCGTCTAATTCCCAAAGCTTCTCTCCATCACCAACGCCACTTGAATCGTAGACAATTCTTATCCCAATCAGCTACTGTTTCACTACCCTTACTAGTCCCTCCTCTAATCGACCAATCCGCAATTGCTGCCGAAGAGTCCCTTTCCGAATGGGAGAGAGTCTATCTACCCATTGATCCTGGCGTCGTCCTCCTTGATATCGCCTTCGTCCCTGATGACATGAACCACGGTCACTTTACTTTTCTTACTTTTTCCTCTTCTTCTTTTGTGAAAATGCAGTAAAGGTGAACGAAATTTGTTTTTCACGTGTAGGTTTCGTTCTGGGAACTAGACAAACCATTTTGGAGACTAAAGATGGTGGGAACACTTGGGTTTCGCGTTCAATTCCCTCCGCGGAAGATGAGGACTTTAATTACAGGTTCAATTCCATCAGTTTCAAAGGGAAAGAGGGATGGATTGTTGGAAAACCTGCAATTTTGTTGTACACCTCGGATTCTGGAGAAACCTGGCAAAGGATACCTCTCAGTGCTCAACTTCCTGGAGATATGGTAACCTTACCATACCTGTCCTCGTTGTTCTATTTCATTTTATTTTATCTTTTTTGGCTAGTTTATTGATAAAGGATGCTGAAACCTAACAGTAGTTGCATCTTTTTTTTTTTTTTTTTTTTTTTTTTTTTTTTTTTTTTTTTTTTTTTTTTTTTTTTTTTTTTTTTTTTTTTTTTTTTTTTTTTTTTTTTTTTTTTCTTTTTACGATATATATAGGTGTATATAAAGGCAACTGGAGACAAAAGTGCAGAGATGGTGACCGACGAAGGTGCTATATATGTCACCTCAAATGGAGGGTATAACTGGAGGGCTGCTGTTCAGGAGACTGTTTCCGCAACTCTTAATAGGTAGGTATGCTTCTGCTAAAATTCTAATCTATACTGGTGGATTGGAAAATTCAAGACATGTTTAATTAGTGTGATTTTTGTAATTGTTGAGTTTTATATGGTAGAATAATGGTTGATCCCATTTTAATGAATTTACCAGTCTTTCTCTATAGCCAACAGGCTTGATCAGCTGTCCAACAACTTGATAATAATGTGGAGATAGAATCTCCACAATCTAGTTACCGTCAGCCAATGTCTTAGATAATAAGATAATATTATTTCAGTTTTTTCCTATTTAGGCTTAATCCTTTCACGATTATTGGTATAAAGGCAAACACATCACAGGTGGCGGTCTGATGCCATATTATGAAATGAATGGGGCTTGACTTACTTCTCAAAAGCTGTCTAGATGACCTTTTTTGGCTTTTTTTTTTTTAGCATGACAAATTTTTTTGTTTGGCCAAGTATTTTTCTGGTTTTGTCGGACAAATGCCTCTCTGTTTTATGTGCCTCTATGCTTGTACTAGCTACAGAGGTTCCGCTTTTGGCTATGCGTCTCAGATGAGCTACTTTAAGCTCATTAATTGGCTTTATGCCATGAATGAGCTGCTTAATTTCGGGCAAAGAGTTTCGCTCCTTGGGTGACATAGAAGCTCAGGCAAAGGGTTTTGCCTTGGGCAAGCTACTTAAGCTCGAATAATTCGGGTGAGCTGCTGAAACGATATCAGCCTTTTCGTGACTCTGTCTAGCAAATGATTATTTTTTTTTTTTTTTTTCACTCGGGAGTTCTATCACTTCACTTGACAAAGACTAAAATAGTGCAAATTCAGTCAAAGATGCTAGACTTTTCAAGCTTGTATTGCCACCAAATATTTGCTTGGTGTCATCATCATAATTGAATTGACCCCTTAAGGCAATGAAAAATAATCAAAAGGTGGCAATGCTGATATCTTTCAAGCTGTCCGCTTCTCTTTATGTATTAGTTGCTCCTTCACCAATAATATCTAAAGATCAAGATAGAGGTGCACAAGAACGCAACAGGAACCAAAAGAGACCAGAAGAGGGAGACTCTGAGGAGAAGAAGAAAGAAGAAGATTTGGGTAGAATAATGGACTTTGATTTTTTTTTTTTTTTTTTTTTTTTAGGACTTTGATTTTTTTTTTTTTTTTTTTTTTTTTTTAAGTTTTTCGCTTAATTGATCATTGAAGCAGTAGTTTTTGTTTTATCTGGTTTGATCGGTTGATGGATTTTAGGCAGGCTGATGTGAGGTTGGGTTAATTTTTGATTTGATGGATAAAGGAGAAAGCAAGTTACTGATTTGGAACATAGACTGAAGACTGGAAGGCCATGTCCTTGCTCACCTTACCAATTGATGGATTGAAAATCCAAAACATGTTTAATTAGTCTGGTTTTTGTAATTGATTGATTTTTCTATGGGAGAATAATGGTTGATCCTCCTTTTGATGAATTTAGCAGTCCTTTTTTAGAGCCAACAGGCTTGATTAGCTGTTCAAAAACTTGCTAAGATTATGGAGATTTTACCTCTAAAACCTAGTTATCGTTAGGCAATATCTTAGATAATAGGATAATATCATTACAATCCTTTCCTATTTAAACTTGATCCTTTCACAATTATCCTTAGGTCTTTGATGTATTATTTATTCTATCATATACATTGTATGAAATACCTGAATTTTAGGTTGAAAAATTAAACTTTAAAAATTCTGATTCATTGAAGATAAAAGATTAATTTGTGGTTCATTTTGTAGTCTGCGTCCAATCTACAGCCATACCTTGTAATTGAATATTTTTTATTGCTTGCATTTATTCATTTTGGTTTCCATTTCCTTTATAGGAATCTATTATTAATGCTTATGTCAAAGTTAATATGACGGTCTATAAGATGATTACTTCCTGTGTGTTTAATGTGTCTAAATACTTTATTTGATGGGCTTGCATTCCTCAATAGTCTAGTTTTTTTCTTTTAGACCACTGATTTGAACCTGAGGAACTTGCTCTTGTCTTGTTCTGGGTAATGTTTTAGGGTTGAGCATTATATCAAACTCTTACTGAGCTGAAGTCTTGTGAGATCAGTTTAGTTGAATGTTTTTTAATCACAAACAGGTTAGATGTTCACTTAGCTTCATTGTTGTTGCAGAACAGTTTCTAGTGGCATTAGTGGTGCAAGTTACTATACCGGGACTTTTAATACTGTTAATCGCTCTCCAGATGGAAACTATGTTGCTGTCTCAAGTCGTGGCAACTTCTATTTGACATGGGAACCTGGCCAGGTGAAGTTCCCTTCTTTTTTTTTTTTTTTTTCCCTTTATTCTTTTTTTTTTTTTTTTTCCCTTATTCTTGTTTGCCTTTTTTTTTTTTTTTTTTCCCTTTATTCTTGTTTGCCTGCATTTTCATTATTTGCTCTAACTTTAGGTTTCATGAGGCGCAAAGGCTCTTAACCTCATGTTTGGACCCATAACAAAAGATACTTTACACTATTTAAAATTTGAAGCAAAATATATAAGTCACTAACTAAATATTTATGTTACTGTTAATTTGCACATTAAGGCTGAGCTTAATGTGGCAAGTTGATGAATTTTGTCACGTTACACTGAAGGGTTGAGGGGTGCTTGTGGGCTTTGTTGAAGATGAGGACTTGATAGCTTTTAATGGTTCTTTGAAAAAGGAAATGACAAGAAAATCCTCTTTGAACGAATTTGATTGCACATTACTGAAAATAGCTAGCAATTTATATAACTGACAACAGTTTACGGTGATATAGCAAATTGGTGAATTTGATTGCATATTTCTACCAAGAGCCTTCTTCTGTCTCTTCTTTTTTGAAAATAAAAGCCAATTTTTTAGGTATTGAACACTTAAGGCAACTAAATCTTGTAAATCTGAAGGACTCAAGCACGGTATCAGGTAGGATATATCTGAATGATCTGTAAGCAATGCACCATTCCACCATCAAAAGGACTTAAGGTGGTTGGGATACTGTTCTAGGCTCCATCGTTACTTTTTATTTTTTATTTTTTTTGGGTACAACTGCATGGCATGACATCTGCCTTGGAACCAAGGAGAGAATTATCTTTCCTTTGTGCCATGTAAAAGTTGCTCCGTTGTGACTGGAAGTCATGAGCTGAAACTATGGGACTTTTTTCATGGAATGTAAGGGGAAGACTGCATACATCATACCCTTTCCGGTTCCTACAGTGCAGAAACGTTTTGCTGTGGGACAACTTTTAGTTGGCCTAAAGAGATCCAAATTAATCTTTTCCTGTTGCACAATAGGGAATTGAAGTCTATTCTTCTTCTTGAATTTATTTTATTCTAGAAGGATGAGATTGGATTGTGGGTAAGGTTATCATTGTTGGCCTCTAAAAATAAGAAATATGAAAGCTTTTGTGGACTTTAGCAATCATGTGAGAATCAACAGTCTTACTCTTGGAAGAAGATTATCGTCTAGGATTTTGGTGGATTTTAATAAATTTTATAGTCCACAGTCTCTGGACTATATGTTTCTTCCTTATTATTTGTTGCAGGGAAGATGGTAAACTTTGTGGTGGTTCGCTCATGCCATCAGTAACATAGAAGTTGGCGAGGTGGAAAGGGTAATTTCAGAAGCATAATAATGTAGTATGTAGAAAACACCTGTTCTAAAGCACTAGCGAAGCTACATTAAAAAGGGGGTAGGCAATTGTCCCCCTCTCTTTGAAAAAAATATATTTTCAAAGCAAGTTCTAGGTTGGAACTCAAGACCTATAGTTTCAACATTCTGAAGTATCAAAACTGCACTTACAACAAATATGACATTGTAGAGAATCGGGTTCATTTTTCTCTTCTTTCTCCCCATTTTCGCTTGCATCCAACAAGTTATTCTGAATATGCTCTGTACTTGGAGGTACCACTTTGTGTTGTTTCCATTTCAACTTATTTGCTATCAAGAAATGTAGACCAGTCAAATTTTGATCTTATAGAATGATGATAATCTGGGACTTTGCACAAATTGCGACTTCAAGTAAAATCAGTCTTGTAAACTGAACTCTGTCGGTACAAATATTGAGGGTCTATTTACCTGTGCAATATGATGAGTTGGGTGATTTAATGACAGCAGGCTAATTGAATTATGTAATTTTATAAATGCCGCTTGTGCGCAATGACAATGTTCTTTTATATCCAATCTTCCCCTTTCATTAGTTCTGTTGGCTGATTATATATATCTTGTGCGGCATATTTGAACAATGTTCTTTTATATCCAAATCTTCCCTTTCCATTAGTTTCTGTTGGCTGATTATATATATATATAATAATATATATACTATATAATATATTATATACTATATTGTATATATATTGACATGGATGTACCGTGATTTCAACTGTGAATAAATGCCTTTCACTATTTGCAGCCATTCTGGCAGCCACATAATAGAGCAGTTGCAAGGAGAATTCAGAACATGGGATGGAGAGCTGATGGTGGTCTTTGGCTTCTCGTCCGTGGAGGGGGACTTTATCTCAGTAAAGGCACTGGAGTAAGTAAATTTGGGGATGTCTCTTCTTTTGAGCTCAGTATTTTATACTAAGCTAGCATGAAGAAGTATCATTTTGGATATTGTTATTGGTCTATTTGATTGAAAATTGGTCGCATCTCACAGACTGCAAGTATACGGGTCGTGCAAGTAATATAGAAAAGTATCGATCCCACAGGGACCGCGTTGTTGAGTACTAAAGTATCTAGGTTATAATTATCTAGAATTTAAAATGGGTTTATAAATAAAATAAAGTAACTATTAACTATAGTGCAGGAAACACAAGGACAATTGATAAATTAAAAGAACTGATCTCCACCTTCTTAGCTACATAACAGAAAACAATAATACTAAATAAAACTACTCTAAATGCAGAAACTCCCTAACGCAAGCTTTTGTGGATTAGAGGCAAGAATCACTGAGAATTTACTGATTCGAAAAGGAAATGAATAATAAAATAATTAAGCTGAAAAATGCAGATTTTTATGAGAACACATATCTAGAAAAAAAAAAAAAAAAAAAAAAACACATATCTAGAAAAAAAAAAAAAAAAAAAAAAAAGGAATTTGTTATCAGAAAAATGAAAAAGAAAATGGGATTTAAAAAAAAAAAAAAAAAAAAAAAAGGATTTGTTATCAGAAAATGAAAAAGAAAATGGATTACAAAAGAAGCCCCAACATTCTTTCTGCAAATGAAATGGACAAAAAAAATTGATGATTTTTTAAGAAACAAAGAAGAATTACTAGGTTCCATTCTTTAGTAGAACAGAAAATGATACTGGGGGGAGGGGAAACAGAAAAAGTGAAAGCATATGTTACAAAAGGGAAAACCATGAAAATTTTCCTCTATTATTGAGAACATACTCACTTCAGATATTGTTTGTGTAAAACTAGACTAATCTGTGAAAACAACATATGGAATATGCACTAGCATGACCTGTGGCTTGCAACTTGTGCTCTCTTCTCTTTCACTATGTGGGTCATGACTTTTCTTGATGAAGAGTTTTGTAGTGCTTGTTTTACCTAAACAAGACGAGGAGGTTGCTGAATATGCTGATTAAAAGAATTGAAAAATCAACAATAACAGTAACAATGACTTGTACTTATAGACAAGTCTTTATTGTCTAAAAGTTTATACTAAATGATAGCTGAGACCTAAAAAATATGCAAAGCCTGGTGGTGGCTACAAGAGAGAAATGGGCAAAAATGGAGACCAAGGGTTATTTCCTTAATGTAAATTCTGATGCTTAAAAAGTCAAGCCATTAAGGTTTGTTGAGAGAAAATATGAAAATAGTTTAATCAGCTAGATGAATAGTCATAATATGACATAAGAGAGCAAATCCTGAATGCGTGGTTGAAGTAGTATATAGATAGCATTATAGGTTATTACTTTTGATAATGAAGAAAGAGAATGTAGATAGTGTACCAAGATTCTAGAGTGGCTATGTCCATATGGATAGATGTTACTATTAAGAATTTGAGGTAGCAATGCCTTGTTCAGATGGTTAGTTGCTCAAAAGCCCTAATGCAACATGATGATGGAGAAGCTATGGTAGTTCTTTTGTAGCTCATATGCTTTGTTGCTGGAGAATTATATGCTTAACCTAGTGATTAGAGAATAGCTATCAGGTTGCGTCTAGCTTTAGGCTAATTGTGCCATGTTTATTTCTACTTAGTATGAGCAACATATTTCTCACTGTTCATACTAACAAAATCTTAACGAATCAAAGATTACAATTAGATGTGTAATTCTATGTAAACATATTGTATCAACATAAATTAATCATACACATATTTTTTGGGGTTAAAAACTAAAAGCTTCCGAATTTTTCCTTCTTTCGAATAGCCAAACCTAGTTCAATTGCATTTTATGACTTATGATCTTAAAGTTGATTATCTACACAACCTTTTAAAATGGAGTTAATTGTAGTCAAATTATGGAAGACGTGTTAAAACTCTAAAAACTACATTGTGACATTGATTTCATAAGAAAAAATTTAGGTGTTAGCACTTGTTATTGCAGATTTAAGCGGGAAACGTCACAAAAAATAGTTAATTGTATTTTTAAATTATAAACAATTATTTAACAGTTAAAGCTTATATATATTCATTATGCCTTCTTTCACTACCTCTCTATCTCTCCTTTTAAATGTGCTCATGTGAAATTTTTATCAATAAATACATGTCATTTCAAAGATTTGGGGTTTTAGCACATGTCCTTCCAGGTTTGCTATCTAAATACCTACTTAGTTTCTTGGGTTCTTATTTTGCATCAATAACTTGTAGTAGATATTGTGTTCCTTTGTCCAAAGGAACTTTAGAGACTTTGCTTGATATGCTCGCTTATTATAACACTCAACATTGATATTGTGATGTTTCCATTGAGTGCATGTTTTTCTGGAGTTAATAATACACGGATATGCTGTGAAATTGCTGCTTTTATTTTTTCTTTTCCATTAAAATGTTTTTGGTGTTATATTTTCTTCGTTAACAAATTTTGTTGTACACTTGTTTATATTCTCCTATTTATTTAGTTGGAAGATGCATTTTTCTTTTCATGTCATGTTCTTAAACACTCTTGTCCCTTGGTTTCAGTTGTTGCACCAATCTTTTGCTTTTTTTTTTTTTTTTTTTTTTTTTATTGTCACGTTCCTTTACAATTCTTAACACTTCTCTTCGTTCCCCCTCCGTCGGTTTGTAGTTGTTTCGACATATTACGAACAATACGCCGAGAATACAAAATTATAGCATTATGTGGTTATAGTCTCATATATATTATATCTATATAATTATTGTAATATTTTGGGAGGTAATAACCCTATTAATTTTTTTACATGTTCGCTGTAATTCATGACGACTAGGGTACTCTCAGGAGTATTAATAGTAGCTATGACTTATCATGATATACTTTTTTTTTTTTTTTTTTTTTTTTGGACTTCCTTTTTTTTTTTCCCCTATTGTTCTTGTAATTAGTATTTCATGTCTTAGATAACTGAGGATTTTGAAGAAGTTCAAGTGCAAAGTCGAGGGTTTGGCATTCTTGATGTTGGGTACCGTTCAAAGGTAAAAAAGTTTTCAATAAAAGAGCAATATGTTATTTCCTTTCTTACGCTTGGCTTTGGCATATTGATTAGGCAGAGTTATATATGTTGAATTACATATCAAGTGTCCCAACTAGTACAAGGAAACCACTTGATTTCTACAGCTACATATGCACCATGCATATGCCACCTACTTACCATATCCATAGTATTTATCTGTATAGATGCATTTTTTTCTTTTTGGCATCTTTTAAAATGGCAATCATTGCAAATGTGAACTATGGTGGACAATAGTATCATAAACTGTCGAGAATCATAAGTAATTTGTTTATACAACAAAGAAAGTAGAAATCAACATTAACATTTTCGCATGAATCTTAATTAGGATCTTTTGGTTTTCATGTTGATCATCTAATCACCTATTCATAATGTAAATTTAAATTAATGCCATATTAAAGCAATTAGGGGTGGAGCAAATGTACAAATGAGTGAGATCAGTTGACTTCACTGGACTTGTGAAAGTCTCAAGAAAATACCTAGGCCTAATACCTAAAATCACCAACTATTTTTCACACTTTTCAATAATATACCCAATGCTTTTAGTTGTGTCGATTTACCCTAGTTTGAAAACATAGTTGTAATTCTACTCAAGGTGAGAATTAAAAGAAAAATAATGTCATTTTATTATTGATTAGAAGTCAAAATGGTAAAACCCGCCCTTAAATTTATCATATTATATTTTCAATCTACTTTATTAGTTTCATATTGAATTCATTGGACCCTGCAACTTTATGAAATTGTTTAGTTGAGTCCTTAAATTGAATAATGTTATTTTACTAAATTGGCAATGTTGGAAGAACTCTAATTGAAATTTTGACTTTTGGAAGAAACTTTTGGTAATTGACCCAAATAAAATATTACCACAAAACATCTACCAATTTTGCATTTGATTTAAAATATATAAAAGGGTTTCAAATTTGTAGATGTTGTCGTTTTATGACTAATTTATAAAGTTTTATCTTCAATGTTGTAAGTTGTACGTAAAGGCTTGCTATCACAAAAGGACTAGGTGAGATGAGAAGGGGGTGTAAGAAGGACAGAAGTATACTTGCTATGTTGAGACTAATGTTTATAACTTCAATACACCAAAAGAAAATCTACTAACATCTTGGTTATTCATAAATCATTATTTGTGGTCATTAAGCTAGTAGCCTACTAAAAATTTGTATTTTGTGCAATCATAATCTAATTTATGGTTCATTAACTTATTCAAACTTTTATGATTTAAAAGTTTAATGTGTGTGTGTGTGTGTGTGTGTTTGTATATATATATATATATATATATACACACACTTGTGCATCTGTTACAATCGTGAACTTAATAAACAGTGATTCCGTTAGAACAAATACTTATTTCCACCACTAAGAACAATTTTGGAAAGGAAACTAACAATTTTTTTCATTGAATGTCAATTGTATAATAGAATGTTCTTTTTATGTTTCCTCTATCTCATCTAGTAATTCTACTAACATTTAGTGGATACCTTGATCATTTGTCCAAAATAAATGAATTGTTAAATTTAAAAAGCCTTGCTTCTCTTGCCTAGTTTTGTCTATTTTTATGTTGCACACAAAAATTGTTTTCATCATGCAGGATGAGGCTTGGGCAGCCGGGGGTAGTGGTATTCTGTTAAGAACTACCAATGGTGGCAAAACATGGGTCCGTGACAAAGCTGCTGATAATATTGCTGCAAATCTTTATTCAGTGAAGTAAGCCTTAATCCTATTAAAAGCTGAAGTATGTTTTTTGCTCAATTTATTAACAACCTTACACATGTGAAGTATGTTTCACTATGGACATTTATACCTCTACTTGCTATACCCTCCTCTGCTTATAATATTTTATTCCTTTGGTGTGAAATGCACTTTACCAAGCAAGAAAGGGACAACCAGTGAACAAATTCCAGCACTACTGACAAGTGGTTTGTGAAATGTAAAGAATAAGATAGCCCAGAGTAAACTATTACCTTCTGTAGCATTTTGCTTTGTGAAATGTAAAGAATAAGATACCCCAGAGCTTTTATATCTAGAAAATAAAGAAAGGGTATCTTTTTAAGGTCGTGGAAAGCCTTTACAGTTTCAATCAAATATACTTTATGTAACAGTGTGAACTATACCACAAACCTTTAACTGGCCAATGAGCCTTACACTTCAGAGCTAGGTGCATCCAGAAGCCAATGGTCATTCTTGTGATATTTCTTTTGCAGGTTTATCAATGATAAAAAGGGATTTGTATTGGGAAATGACGGAGTCTTGCTTCGTTATCTTGGATAGAACCGCAGATTTGAACGGTAATTGGTAAGGTTTGCTTTCTCCCCAATAAAATGTTCATGTATTTTCCCTCTGCTAAGAAATCCACGAACAATGTGCAAAGACTCTATTATTATTATTATTATTATTACTTTTATGAATTTTGTTCAATAAATATTGAGGAAAACATTTTTCATTATTATTTGTTATGGTATCAAATTTAGGAACTTGTTATTAAAAAGTTCAAATTAAATTAACCAATTCTCATGTGTGCAGCTTTTATCATTAGTGCTGCAATTTTGTAACCCTTTTTGGTAGAGGAACAAAGCTCCGTGTACGTTGCGGATGTATTCTTTATGTTATTATGGACGTGCTTCTGTGGTTGCTGATAGGAAGTGTTATTCATCATGGAAAAGTCTGCGGATTGATTTTTTTTTTCTTCTGATTACTATATTAGTTATAAAAGTTGGACTTGCTGTAATTAGCAAAGATACTTCCAGTTTCATTCATGATTCCTTAGTGTACCAAATACTTGTAATTAAATGTCTCTCAACTAAATATGAGAAATCCATTCTCAAGACGCTTATACGTGTTGTGTGCGTGTGTTTGGATTCTAAATTTACTTCAATCGCGATCTGGTTTAAGAAAAAGTAAAAGTTTGGTATCGCACACCCCTAATCATAGTTGGCACGCTTTTTAATGAAGTTTTGTGAAATTACTAGCTTATATTTCCATTTTAGCATTTTCTTAAGAAGAAAAGTAGCAATATTATTAATCATAAGGAGCAGAATTAGCCATTTGTATTATTGCCTGGAAATTATGGTGGTATAGGAACCAGAAGATTTGAAATAATTTGCTGTTGTCCATTGATGAAATATGTCGCCAAATAATTTACTCTTTTCAGGACTGGTAAAGTGCCCAATCTGTGCAATGTACTCGGCCAACTGCTGATGGTGATGGTGCATATAATGGTACAGGTTCTTCATGGTGAACCTTATATGGATTTCTATTCCTCGGCTACGCAGTTTGATCAAGTCGGTCCTTCAACTGATTGTTCTTCCTCATAGGCGTGTCTATATGCCTTCATCAGCTTGGTTTGCATTCATGGATATGTCAGGTTTCGGTGTCTTATTTGAGAGCCAGGAGGGTAATTTCATTTGTGCTATCTCCAGTAGTTTTACTCTTCAAGGTGAAGCTCTTCTTGTTGAAGCCATAGCTTTACGCTCCACTCTCTATTGGATTGTTGATGACATGACAGGTTCAGGTTGAGCATTAATTAGTGATCGTCAAATTCTAGTTTATGCTTTGCATTTTTCTTCCTTGGACCATTCGGATTTTGGAAAAGTTGTAGAAAATTGTAAGCATGTCCTTGGACTTTGTAACAGCCTTCTAGTTCGTGGGGTGAATATGCAAGCTAATGTAAGAGCTTATTGTTTACCTCGAGCATCTTATAAATAGGCTAGCCTAATTGTTTGGAATTTAATTCCTGCAACATTGAAGTCTTTATATAAAATAATATAGTATTTTTTGTTTTAAAAAAAAAAAAAGAAGCAGAATCAACTAATACATAACTGATAATAGGATGAGGAACCTCCTCCATCCAAATTATTTCCTCTAAAACAAAAAAGAAAATTTAGCAAGCTCATGAGCAGCTTAGTTTTTTACTCTAAGAGCATGAAAAATTCTAGTTAAAAGAATCCAACATCTGTAGTCTTATACCATAATCCAGTATCTGGTATTTTTCAAGCATTGCATGCTGCACCATGGATAGAGAATCCGTTTCCAGCGTAGGGAAGAGAGATTGTTGCTTCAATTCTGCATTTTCCGGTGAGAGAGAGACACGAAGAACCTTAGTTCCCAATCCCAGAACATCACAAGCATCATTTCTGAGAACAAAACCCATCCTACAGCTCTAATTGTCCTTAATAGATGCATTATCTTCTCTCAAAACTGATAGGTTGGCCTATTGAAAATCAAAAATATAGTTTAGACCGAGATGCACAGATTTGTTCCTTTGTTAAATGGAGCTACTAAAACTTGACGAGATTCTTGCTTTCCACAAAGCCTAAGCAATCATGGAAAAAATCTCCAGCTGTTGGGTTTTAAAACGAGACGTAATCTTGTCAAACTAATCAACAAAAACCTCAGTTTGCGATTGAGCAGATAATAATCACAAGAGACACGTCTTCACACTCTTTGAGCTAATTAATAACCCTTTAGAATATGAATTGTAGTCTCTAATGCCTCTCAACAAGATATACAAACTAGATCAATATTTAAGCCTCTCTTATCAAGTATGACGAGCTCTCAAAGGAATTGATTGTGTAACCCCCTAGATGCAATGAAAGTCTCGTACCCCCAAGTGTTATGTAAATTAAGTAAATAAGTAATGAAGATAGCAAGAAGTATGCTCATACTACTTTTGATCCTTCAATATTCTGCCAGATGCTGAATCACTTAGATTAGACCACTGTGAGTCTCTTCACTGAAATACTGAAACTTGCTTAATTTTTCTTAGTTCATGTCAATTTACTGTGTATTTCTTTGTAGATCCAGAAATACCCATGGGGCAAGTTGCTGATTTTCCAGACTTTATCTAGGCATCCATGCCCTATCAGCAGAGGAGGCTGCTCCTACCCAATTTCTTCTACGATGTGTACTACCTCAAAGAGAGGATATATGAATAGGAGCTAGGCACTGCATAGAGGAGAGTGTCGGATGGAGTCTCATACTTCATGATGGCGACTTGGGAGATAAAGGGCGAGATGATTGCCACGGCGCGGCGTGGGTACAACAGCTACTGATCATTTGGCTAACTTTGTACCCGGTGCTTATGCGATCTTTGCTCGGACTCAGCTGCTGATATGAGTACCTCCATCTGCTGATGATGAGTCAGCTCCAGAGGAAGAAGCAGCGGCAAAGGATCGGGGGGCTGCCCCTTCCCGCACAAGTATCATTTTCTCTTCTTCTCTATGCTTTGCCTCAGCGTGTCATATAATTGCTTACCATTGGTGCTTTATTATTGCAGCAGCAGTGCGGCAAGTCTGTCAGGAGGGGATCTGACACCGAGGCGCCAGACTCTGCTATTGTCGGTGAGCCAGAGCATGCCCTAGGGGCTTCTTTTACCTTTATTTCTGCACGCACGGGACTGACCGTGCAAGGCATACTAGAGACGCACACAGTGAGTCCATACCGGATGTCTCTGCCTGGTTGCACTCACGTAAGTTTGGTTTCCTTATTTTCAGTCTTTTCTTTATTATTTTTCGTTCCCAACGAATGCCCCTGCCTTGTTCTGCAGGTATCCATTCAGGACCACAACGAGGTATGCCACCTGTGTGCGGCTACAAGGCTCAAGCTTGCTGTGACGTGGCTCTTCGACAAACATATATTTGTAAGTAAAAAAACAAAACAGAAAGAAGATGCAATATGCATGTCATGTATGCCTGTTATGCGATTCTAATGGGCTTAATGTATGCAGACAGCTAGCATGGCGCAAGGAGATTGAGGTCGCGATGCTTGTGTAGGTGGTAGAGCTGGTCATGGCGTCGAACGAAATCACAGATCAGTTGTGATTGGAGAGGCCGATGATGCTGAGAGCGAGGACTCGGAGGAGACTGCCTCGTATATGCATAGAGCGGTTGTGCTTCTATCCTCCTTAATCTTGGGGAATGTTGTTACTCTTGTAAAGAAATTCGAACATTTGTTGTTTATATCAAAGTAATTGTCGATTTTCCATTGCTTCTGAGTTTACATCATGTATGCTTGCTTTATAAATGTTGTTGAAGTGGCTTCTGAGCTTGTAAACTTGAGATTCAGCAAGGATCATATTAAGGAAAATCAATATAGTACATGTATTCCTAGTTAGTTCCTGAGTATATTCCTAATTAGTTTATGATTTGTATTCCTAAATAGCTAGATAGCATAGGAATTCCTTATATATAGACCTATGTAATCGATTGATGAGATACAAGATGGTAAATTTAGTAAAATATAATGAAAGATAGCAAGAAGTATGCTCATCACTACTTTTGATCCTTCAATATTCTGGCCAGATGCTGATCACTTAGATTGACCAACTGTGAGTCTCTTCACTGAAATACTGAAACTTGCTTATTTTTCTTAGTTCATGTCAATTTACTGTGGTATTTCTTTGTAGATCCAGAAATACCATGGGGCAAGGTTGCTGATTTTCCCGAACTTTATCTAGGCATCCATGCCGCTTCAGCAGAAGGTAGGTTGCTCTCTACGCCAATTCTTCTATTGGCGATGGTGTAAACTACCCTCAAAGAGAGGATATAATGAATAGGAGCTAGGCCGATAGAGGGAGAGTGTCGGATGGAGACTCATACTTCCATGATGGCGGACTTGGGAGATAAAGGGCGAGATGATTGCCACGGCGCGGGCGTGGGGTAACACACAGCTACTGATCATTTTGGGCTTAACTTTGACCCGGTGCTTATTGCGAATCTTTGCTGCGGATCTCAGCTCGCTGATATGAGTACCGTCCATCTGCTGATGATGAGTCAGCTTCCAAGAGGAAAGAAGCAGCGGCAAGAGGATCGGGGGGCTTGGGCCCCTTCCCGCACAAGTTATCATTTTCTCTTCTTTCTCTAATGCTTTGCCTCAGCGGGTCATATAATTGCTTTACCAATTGGTGCTTTATTTATTGCAGCAGGCAGTGCGCGGCAAGTCTGTCAGGAGGGGAATCTGACACGAGGCGCCAGACTCTGCTATTGGTCGGTGAGCCAGAGCCTGCCCTAGGGGCTTCTTTTACTTTATTTCTGCACGACGGGAACTGACCGTGCAAGGCATACTAGAGACGCACACAGTGGAGTCCATACCGGATGTCTCTGCCGGGTTGCACTCACGCAAGTTTGGTTTCCTTATTTTCAACAGTCTTTTCTTTATTTTTTTCGTTCCCACGAATGCCCACTGCCTTGTTTCTGCAAGGTATCCATTCAGGACCCACACACGAGTTTATGCCACCTGTGGTGCGGCTAGCAAGCTCAAGCTTGCTGTGACGTGGCTCGTCGACAACATATATTTGTAAGTAAAAAACAAAACAGAAAGAAGATGCAATATGCATGTCCATGTATGCCTGTTTATGCGATTCTAATGGGCTTAATGTATGCCAGACAGCTAAGCATGGCGCAAGGAGATTGAGGTCGCGATGCCTTGTGTAGGTGGTAGAAGCTGGTCATGGCGTCAGAACGAAACACAGATCAGGTTGTGATTGAGAGGCCGATGATGCTGGAGAGCGAGGACTCGAGGAGGACTGCCTGTATATGCTATAGAGCGGTTTGTGCTTCTATCCTCGCTAATCTTGGGGAATGTTGTTACTTCTTGTAAAGAAAATTCCGAACATTTGTTTGTTTATATCAAAGTAATTGTCGATTTTCATTGCTTCTGAGTTTTAACATCATGTATGCTTGCTTTATAATGTTGTTGGAAGTGGCTTCTGAAGCTTGTAAACTTGAGATTCAGCAAGGATCATATTTAAGGAAAATCAATATAGTACATGTATTCCTAGTTAAGTTTCCTGAGTAAATTCCTAATTTAGTTTATGATTTGTATTCCTAAATAGCTAGATAGCATAGGAATTCTTATATATAACCTATGTAATTCGATTGATAGAAATACAAGAAATACACTACAATTATATTCTCTCAAGATGTTATAGAGCCTTCCATTCAAAAAAAAAAAAAAAACCCGAAACTTTCCAGAAGCCATTGCCACCCTAGGAAGCCTTTCTAGGGTTAGTATTTTGTCTCACCACCGACCTCAGGATATTCTCCAGCCGCTGATTAGCGCCTCCCTAGAATCCGTTTGCCGGATTCCAAGTGAATGGCCCCCATGCGTCACCTCTTTCTTCCTGCTCTGGTTCATGCGCTAGCGCATGTCCAGTGGTCTTTTTCACTCCGGTTCCTCTCTCCGGCGTTGACTTGAACAGAGACGTGCAACCCAGTGAGTTGCATTATTATTCTTGGGCTTATTCAATAGGTTTGTTTGCTGCGATTCTGTTGTAGCTGTGTCGGGCAGTGTTCTGCTACTGTTGTTGCTTTCATTTGCTGAGGAAACCTATCTTTTCCTTTATTGTGACAATTGTTTTAGGTAATTTTTGGTGATTTTCTAGTGATTCCTTATTACATTAGGGTTTGGTACTGCACATTTACTGCAGTTATGGTTATTCTGCTTTTGAACCTTCTCCTTTGTCGAGAGCAGTGCAACCCCAGTGAGTTGCATTGTGTTCTTGGCCTTCAATGGTGTGCTCCGTTTGCTAGAGTTTCCTTTGCTGTGTTTCTGAATATCTGCGCTACTGGGCTTCCTCTTTGAGGCATTGATTATGGAAGCTTGAAACAGCCCTATGAGTTTTTTTCTAGTTTAGTGAGATTTGTTTCGACAACCTAAGTGTGTTGTCTCTAGTTTAGTGAGATTTGTTTCGACAACCTAAGTGTGTTGTCTTGATTCTGCTAGTACTATTTGGTTTGGGATTCTTTATTGCTATAATGAAGTGGGTACAGTTTCTGAGTATGGTATTGTGTTTTGCTGAAAGTAGTAATTTGTAACAAGTTGAGCATGATTAACATCTATGCTCCAACTTGAGGGGGAGTATTAAGGAAAATCAATATAGTACACGTATTCCTAATTAGTTCCTAAATATATTCTGTAACATCCCATTTTTCTATGTCTGAAAAAGTAAGTTGTGACATCCTACTGAATCGAGTCGTTGCTTAGAGTCGAGTCGGGCTGATCCAAAACTCGATTCGAGCCATTAGAGTCCAGAGTGGGGGGGTAGAATGGGATGTAACTGAAATAAGGAAAAGAAGTGGACTTAACTGAAGGAAGCAAAAAGGATCAAAGTTATAAGGAATTAGGACTTACTTGCACAAAAGATAAAGGCTTAGGTATTTAAAGTTGTAACATATTGAACACTGCTGAGGTACCATTTGTAATTTTTACACACAAAATTCATTGATATTTTGGAGTCTAGTCTACCGAGACTTCCAATTTCCACTTTCCCATTTTTCAATCTTTATCTTCTTCATCTTCCTTCATCTACTTCCCTTACTTACTTTCAACCTTCCTTTCTCCATCAATTTCAAATAGGAATTCAAGCATTTACAATTCAACTTCTATTCTATCAAGTAGTTAAACTTCTGAATTTCATACTTGAAGTCAGTTTTGGTGATATTTTTTTAGAGTATTCATAAGAATTCTTATGTATAGGGGAGAGGTGAGCTCAAAGGGTAAAAGAAGCTAAGAAGAAGATTCCAAGCTTGTTTAGTGAAGGGTGGGTTTGGCTCTCCTCTCTTTGAGTTTAACTAATTTCCTTGCATGATGCCACTTGTGTGGTGTGCCTGTAATGAGAAAATATGTTGCTTAATGTTGAGTAGGACTGAAAATGGTGAAAAAGCATGAGATGAAAAATGAAATAAATGAAGTAGATATTGAGTTCATGCTGAAACCAGGTTTTGCTGGAAAAGTAACCAGTAACTTTCAACCTTGATTTTGACCTATCTAACGATGGAAATTGGAAGTGGCATAGAAGATTTGTTTATTTGTTCCTCTATGTGTTTAGCTTTCAATTTTTGTGTTTTTTTGAATCACCCAAATCGGAGTTATAAATTGAGAAGATATGACCCAAATAGTAGAGACTGCGCAGGCTGAAAAGCACGACGCGCGCTCTCGAATTGTGCGCTTGTAACCTCTCTGACTCGCGAGGGTGCTTCTCACGGCTCGTCGATTTCATTGCGCGCGTCGTGAATCTCACCTGTAAAAACTCACTGACCCTCATGTGTGCTTCTCGCGCTTCGCGACTTTGCATGGCCGCGCTCGCGACTTTGTGTTTGATGCTCTTTTGGACCTCTTTTTCTCTGCAATTGTAATCCTTTGGCTCAACTTGTATGCCTCCATCATTTTTTAAAACAAAAAAGACAAACATGAACCACATGTAATAAACACAAAATGCAAGCATGCAAATGATGTGAAACTAACATGACACAAGTTGCCCGCTTGGTGGCGGCTATCAGCATACCAGGGTAAGCAGTAATGGGTTTTTTTTAAAAATGGAAATTTAAAAATGAAAAGCCAAGTTTTAAATTAAATGCCTTTTTTGTTTTTTTTTTTTTTCAAAAAATCTAATTTGAAAAAAAAAACCATTAAAAAAACCCCCACTTAAAATCCCCCCTGCTCCCATTGGAGGGGTTTTTAACAAAAGGGTTTAAGAAACCACCTTTTTTTTTTAGAAATTTAAAGGCCCCCCTTTAAATTTGTTCCCCCCACGAACATAGGGAATAAAATATAGCCAAGATCTGTTGGGCTTTTTCATACCAAGTTTTGGTACTTGGCCGCTACAAGGCCGTTGCGTGAATATGATTATATAATGGCCATAGCAAGCCCAGCATACTGTATTCATCCAGTTTCATACAATCCTTCTTATCACTTGGTTTCATTATAACTTATTGGAAGCTATATAGTTATATTGACTACAAATTGCATAATCTACAGTTCAATGAGGCAACAAGTCGGATAATAAAGTATCATGATATGTGGCTTACATTCCATAATGTTGGATTACATGTTTTTTTATACATAATGGTATGTGCTTCCTTGTTCCTTTATTCATTGCGATATTCACTGAGTTGTAATAAAAGTTGCAGAATTCATACAGCATAAGGAACATCAGGTACGATCATACAAGTATAATGTTATGTGTGCTTACTAGTTTATTTATTTAGTTCTCATGGAGCCATACAGTTATGAGATTTTATTAATCATAACTTATATGATGTGAATAAAAAGTGCAAAAGTCATATAGCATAATGAACAGTAAGTAAGACAATGAAAATTTACTGTTATGTGTTCTTACATGTTTATTGATTTCATTCATACAGCATAATGAACAGTAGGTAAGATCATGATTGTGACATCCTGGCCATCAGGGGGCATTCGCCTTAGGCGAATCCCACATCAATGGGTACGGACGAGGTAAACGATCTAACATAAGAGGGGGTAGTCTCTAAACCTTTGGTAGGCGCCTTTTTTGAGCTGGGCAGAGTGGGTGACCCCTGCTTCCAAAGGGGGACAAAACCGTGAGGTGTAGGGACATCCGGGCCATCCGGAGACTATGCCAAAGCGGACAATACTTACCAAGGGTAGGGCTATGACAATGATAGTATCATGATATGTGTGATTAAAGGTTCATGTAAAGGAGTTATGAGATAATTAGAACTCAATTATTTATGTTCTGAATTAGAAGTTTATTCTGTACTATAAAGATACATTTATGTTGACATTTACTGATTCTATGATTATCAATGCTTTTATGAAATTTGTATTTTAAGTAAGATGCCATCGCACTTTGTTAAGTATGTGAATTACGAGCACCACTGAGTTTTGTACTCAGTGCGTCGATTTTTATCACGCGTAGGTTAAAGATCGTGGTTGCTACTTGAAGACTTGAAGAGTACTATCAAAGTAGAAGTGACGAATTTGGGAGTAGTAGATTGAGAGTTACTTATGAAATGTGATTGGAAATATAAGTGAAGCATGTAATTATTTTGGTGTAAGTAGTTGGTAGAACTCAGATTATTTATTGTTCTGAATTAGAAGTTTATTCTGGTACTATAAAGATACATTTATGTTTGACAATTTACTGATTCTATGATTAATCAATGCTTTTATGAAATTTTGTACTTTAAGTAAGATGCATCGGCACTTTGTTAAAGTATGTGAATTACGAACACCACTGAGTTTTGTTCTCAGTGCGTCGATTTTTTTATCACGGCGTAGGTTTAAAAGATCGGTGGTTCTACTTGAAGACTTGAAGAATTTACTATCAAAGTAGAAATGAACGACTTTGGGAAGTAGTTAGATTGAGAAGTTACTTATGAAAGTGTGTTGAGAATATAAGTGAAGG
The DNA here is from genome assembly GCF_014843425.1 of Jatropha curcas. The sequence goes on along the minus strand of NW_023590626.1, from coordinate 771,481 downwards.
CATGTAATTATTTTGGTGGTAAGTAGTTGGAGATAAGAATCATACTTTATGAAATCGATTGAAATATGAAATATTTTACTATAGTTTGGTAATGATTTAGTTCATGAAGACTTGACATTATATCTAATGAAATGCAATTAATTGCTGGATATTAAATGCTATTGAGGATTATACAGTTTAATGAAATATATATACTAAAGTGTTATTGTTTGGTTAATAATGAAATTAGTTGAGATATTGGAAGTTGGAGGTTGAATTGGGAGTGTTTGATATTCATATTTTAGGCACAGGATGATATAGCATGAACAGATACATAAGTTCAACCAGATTTATAGCGTCTCGGCTCGGGTTCATTCAGGTTAGCGGGTTGGACCGGGAAGGGATGTTATCAATATTCCCTAATTAGTTTACTGATTTGTATTCCTAATAGCTAGGTAGCATAGGAATGTATTCCTAAATAGCTAGGTAGCATAGGAATTCCTTATATATAGACCTATGTAATCGATTGATGAGATACAAGAAATACAACTACAATATATTCTCTGCACAGATCCCAAATTTACTACTGTCAAAGCTGAAGTAGCGTGCACCACTATAACTGTGGCTGGCACCGCACATAATGGTGTCCGCCAGTATCAGTATAGTGCCAGACAACTGTTAATTTCGTCCTTTATTTTTGCTATAAAAGCCCATTTCTCTCAAAAAAATGTAGCTCTAACTCAGAAACTACCCCAAAAACATTTCATCTCTTCTTTATTTCTTCATGGATCGAACTTTGACACCCATATTTGAAGCATTGTTTTGCAATTTAACCTGGGACGATTGGGATACACTTTCACCCTTTGAGCTGAACGAGCTGAGTTATTATTGAACATTCGGGTCTAACCCGGATTGTTGTAATGTTTGATCAACTATTTTTTACCATTCGAACAATTTATTTCAGCATAATGACTTCGAGATCTATCCATTTTTTGAAGAGTTTAGCATTATTTCCAATAGGATACCCCTGACTGAAGAAATTCATGTGGTGCCTTGGCTCGATGTCAACCCAGCTTCGTTGATACTTCATGTGTTTGGCTTTTTGGCTTAGAAAGTTCAAGCAAATGGAAAGGAAATTGACAGTCCCTTGCAGCCATTACTAGAGTATGCAGTGGAGATGGATTGCGCTAATCTGCACTGGGCTTCTCTTATTTGCTTTTGCATTCTAAGCCAATACTTGCTGTTGAGCGGTATTGACGGTTATGGCAACCTTTAGCTAATAACCATAGTTGAACAGATGGCTAGGTGATGCACGTCGTTTTCACTTATTCTTGCTGAGACTCTGACTTAGCTAGGAGTCTGTGCTCGGGATCCGGACTCAGAGCTGGATCCAATGGGGAGCCCGCTTCTACTGCAAGTAAATGCATTGTATTATTGTTCCTGTTTTTATGCTCTAACTTTTGCTTAAGCCGCCCTTGCAGGTTTTCAACTTAACGAGCTTTTGCTTTTATTTTCTATTCTTTCATTTTTTTTGCTTACTCTAATTTTTGCTTAAGCAGCCCTTACGGGTTTTCAACTTAAGGAGCATTTTTCTTCCTTTTTTCTTTTTGTATTTTTTTTTTTTTTTTTTTTTCTTTTTTTTTTTTTTTTTTTTTTTTTGAATGCATTTGCAGTTATGGGCTTATGAGAAGCCTCAAGTGATGAACCCACCATCAGACTATCTGATGTATGATTACGGGCCAAGAGTCTTCATGCAGTGCTGCTTGACTAGGGATACCGTCGAGGACTGGACAACCATTCTTCAGGATATTACAACTGAAGGCATTGGATGGACTTGCCCCTGGCGGTATATAAAGTTAGTCACAGTCTCCCCATACATGCTCTATGTGCCCCTGTGCAGGCTTACCATAGTAGTCGCTTATTATCTCAATCGCGTGGCTAGGCAGTATAGTTGTCATCAAGCTATCGTTGATTATGTTGGATTTGAGGGCGGACTGATCACTCAAAGATTCCTATCTCACTTTATTGCCACATTTAATTGGAATAATGACTCTTATATTGTCACATTTAATTGGATTAATATGACCAAGTGTCAGTTTAAAATCCTTCAATTGTTGCCTAATCCATAAAACTAAGCCACAACAAAGGCCAATAGCTACGTACTCGACTTTGCCAATTGAAAGTGTAACAGAATTTTATCGAGTCCAAATGAACGGTTTCAATTCCTTTAGCGAATTGGGCGAGGCATCCAGCCGAAGCCTCACAATATATATAGGTTCACTTTGGATATTTTGATCTTAAAATCATAAACCGAACCAAAAGCTTGTTTTAAATTGTACAGACCAAACCATCAATTTTTTACGACTTCGATTGTCAATCTATTTAGGTCGGTTTTTGATCGATTTGGATGATTTGATAAATGCCCCTAGTTGTTTTATAAGATTTTTGAGCAATCTAGGTTTGTTGCAATAAGGGTTTGTCTGCTTTCTTCTTGTTTGCAAATGCTGGATGAAGAAATTCATAGTAGTTGGAGAAAGAAGAAGTTAAATATGGTAAAATGAAACTTGAGTGGAAAAACTACTAGCTATGTCATGGCTATATGTAGGCGTGGCTGGTTCAATGAATCACCGATTCCGGTTCATTGAGCCGCCGGTTCGAGATGCTTAAAATTTTGAACCGGAATCGACCCTTGAACTTTCGGTTCCCGTTTCGTCATAGTTTCGATGAACCGACTGTTCGAATTACCATTCCGATTTAGTTCCGATATTACACAAATTTTTTTAAAAAAATAAAATTTTGATTCCGAATTCATAATAAATAATAATTTTAAAATGTTTAGATTTTATTAACTAAATAAATTATTATAATTTTTTATTAACTAAATAAATTATTAATAAAATTTTAAAAGAAAAGAGTTCTATTACTTAGAACTATTATTCACCTTAAATTTACAAATTTGCTAACTACTAATATAGAAAATTATAATTTTTTTATTTTGGGCTTGAATTAAATTAAAATTGAAAAATTTTAATTTAATTGCCTATGTATCATCTTGGGAATTAGAGAAGATCAAAGCCCATGTAGTTTTTTTTTTATTACAATGGAAAATAACCTTCCAATTATTACAATTAATTTTAGTCATCGGTGCCACTAGTTCTCGTTAATGAGCCGGAATCATCATCATCGCTTGAATTTTATTGGTCTTAAGTTCTCAACGTCGCTTTAGTCCAATCGTTAATACATTCTTGCATTTCCATATTATTTAGCGATAATCTTGACCATATTGGATCTAAAATTTATCCACCTGCACTAAAAGCTTGTTCCACTGCAACAGTAGAGATTGGACAAGCAAGAATATCTTTTGCAATTGAAGCTAAGACTGGAAAGTAATTTGCATGCTTTTCCACCAACCTAAAATGTCAAATTTTATTAGGTCTTCATCCGCATCATCACCTAAAAACTCAAAATCTATGCTAATATATGTCTCAATTTCTGTGTATAAATGTGAACCCTCCCTTGGTTTTTTTGAAACATTTTGTTTTGAAACATTGCATGAAAGCGTAAATTTGACTTGTAGAATTGTGAAAATTAGTGGGATTGTGTTAGTTTTTCCGTGGGACTGGTGATAACTTGGCAGGAAGGGTTGAGAATTTTACTAATTTAGAATAACTCAATCTCATACAACTTGACAGACATACATCCAAAACATTATTTAGTAATGAGAAAAAATAACTCTACTTTCAATATTTAAAAACAAGAATCCACAATAAAGACTTAAAAATCTTGTAATGCAAACTAACTTAAATCTAGGGACATAAGAAAAACTTGACGCAACTAAATTTGTTAACAATATGTAAATTTTCAGGTTATAATATTTTAAACCATTTAGTTCATCATGAATATACATTCTTGTAATTATCATTCATCCCATTCTTCATTTCAATTAGTCACTGAATTTATTCGAGCTGCACACACACCCCCTTATGCACTACTTAGCCCAAACAATGCAAAATTTGAAATCATTAACATGGAAAGTAGTTAGTCAATTAATTACCAACACCACTACAATAATTCCTTGTAACCAATTTTTCAAAAAAACTTGCCAAATATCTAATATTTTTTTACCAAATGGATCCAATTTGGTTTAGCGAATAAAGTTGAAAATGTTGATGCATGCAATTTGCATATTAATGAAGAAAGAATCATAAATGAAGAAAGAATATTTTTATATTCATAAGACTCATTTAACATTTTATAAGTTGAATTCCACCTTGTAGGAATATCTTTTGAAAATTTTTTATATTTTTTTCCAATAGAATGACAAAAATTTTTAAATTATTTTCTAACATATCCATGTGTCGATAAATGATTTAAAGCATTTTTTATTGGACGTAAAAATACATTTAATATTGTTAATGCATCTAGATCACATAAATTTAAAATATGACATGCACATTTAGTGTGAAAAATTGTCCACCAAATTTAGGTTGACAAAGAGTTTTTAATTCATTTATTGATGTCGTATTTGCAATAGCATTATCAAAACCAATTGTAAAATTTTTTTTAGTCAAACCATATTCTTCTACAATAATATTTAACATGGTAAAAATATTATGGGCGGTGTGTTCTACAATAATATTTAACATGGTAAAAATATTATGGGCGGTGTGAGAGTCATCAAAAACTCTAAGTGCAATAATTTTTTTAAAATTTTCTACTCATTATCAATCCAATGAGAAGTAACACCCATATAAGAATGAGTTTGCCAAATATCACAACAAATAGCAATTTTACCATTAAAATTTGCAAATACATTTTTAAAAATTTCTTTTTCTTTCAAATAAATAGAAAAGATAGTCCTTTTAAGTTATTCCTAGATATCTTTTTTGCTAAAGGATTTAATGCTTTCTTTACAATAGTTATTAAATCCAATTTTTTTCACCAAATGAAAAAGATAATAGTTCCATACAAACCATTTTAGTCATTTCAATTTTATTAGTTTCATCACTATATTTAAATAGAGGAGTGTTAGGATCACCGTATCTTGATGACGATAATTGAGTTTGAGTTACATCCATTCCTAACCGCATATTGTAGTTTGAGTTCTACAGTCTATCCATTTCCTACCTCATTTGGATGATTTACTTCGCCTGCCTGATTGTAATATGCCCTACCTTGAGAGTGCCCCTAATAAGCCTCCTCCAAGCTGAAGTGCATATTGCTTTCTTGTGCAATCCAATAACATTCTGAACCACACATCTTGATTTTCCCGTTAGTTTGAACAATTTTTTGCCAAGTACTTTCTTGAAAATATCTGATTTTGGTGGGAAGTTTACCTATTGACAATATTAGGAGAGTGGTTGTGCTTTATTTCTTGTTGTGTTTGCGATGACAGAAGAGAACTATAACTTGTTCCTTTCAACTAGCAGTTCTCGATACTTGAACTTCATTATTAACAATTGTGGTGGGACAAAATCAATCAATGGATCGTTTTGAAAAATCAATCAATGGATCGTTTGAATCAATTTCTTCCACGCTTTGAGCAACTCGCTTTCCCTTGGAGCTTTGTGAATTGTGTGCCATGTTTTTTAAATGGAATTATGGAAAAAAAAATGAATAAATGGAATATGAAATTAATGGAATGAGTTGAAAATTATTATTTTCAAATACTAAGAAAATTATTAAAAAAATCTAATGAAGTAAATTTATGAATGGAAAAATTGAGATTATAAGGAATTTAGAATTGGATGTATGAAAATAAAAAATAAATAATAGATAATTTCAATATTAAGAAAAATAAAGCAATAGAAAAAATAATGAACTATGTAAAATGGAAAACTATGTAAATTGAGGAGAATTTTGATGAGAATAAAGAGGGAGACGTTAGGATATAAATTTGGTTTGTTTGAAAAAAAAATAATCATCACACTTTATCATATTTATAACCACTTATTTTTCATTATTAATTTCCAAATCTGTCCCTCTATACACATGAAAAAATAATAACTATTACTTTTTTGAGATAATTTAAGTAAATATATAATATAATATAAACTTAAACTAATTTGATTAAAAATGAATGAAAATTTATTTACCAAAAAATAACAAAAAAACATTTCTTAAAAAAGCTTCAACCTTCAAAAAACTAGCCCTTTTGTAACAATTCTTTTTTTTTATGCTCACATATTTAATTCTTCTTTTTTTTTTTACAACTCAACTATTCATGTAGACCTTATTTGTTTTTCCTGTTATAAACTTAAGCGTGTCACGCCGCCCGAACACACACCGACTCTTAATCTAGGCCAGACGGAACAATTGTTTTTTTCCACCGCTTTGCGGACTCAAAGCCCATAATCCCCCTAACTTACAAGACCATGTCGTCAAGACCCACTCGCGACCACTCCCGGTGTTATGTTCCCGATTAAGCAGCCTACGGTGAAAAATCGGGAAAACTTCCCAGAGCCGAGGCGTCAGCCAATCGCACCTCAAGAATTTCCGTGTTAAATAGCCCGCAAGCCACGAGCGCTCTTAACCTTGAGCCCAGTTTCTTCCAACATCTCCAGCCATTCCACCAAAAGAGCGGCCTCTATTAGCCATGATTTAGTTTCCCCACTTTTTCGATATATGATTCGATTCATTCATGTGTCGCCCGACGATTTCACTACCGACCTAAGCTATGACCCTGCCATCCTAGTAAGCTAGCCAGGAGACTTCGCTCTCATTACGCCGCCCTCTCTAGGATCTCTTGCTCCGCGGCGTCCGGTGCCGGGTCGGGATCCTGTTCACATCTAAGTTCAATCATGTGAACTGTTTTTCACCATTTTTATATTATTGTAACTCATTGGTACTTTCTCGCTTCACACCTATAAATTTTAAAATCAACTACAACTCAGGAATCAGTGATATAAAAATTTTCTTCCACTTATAAAATTTTTAAGCTACAAATAATTGTTGTTTTGTGCATCCGTTCGAAACCGACCAGAAAACCCGCTCGGCTTCCAACTGTGTTCAGAGTTCATTTTTTAAAACATTCACCCTCCGATTGGCAATCGTAACCGGTCCCTTGAACATCCCACTATGCCAGATTTCCACGTTCACAAAATTTTGAATCGCCGGTTCCAAGTCTCTTCTACAGTCCGGGTTCGGATTTCCGTATTCCACGTTCCCAATTAGACTTCGGAACTGATTGGCCCTATGCGCCCCTTAGCTATTTATGTTTATACATCATTTTTCTATTCGCTTACATTATGGCATACGAATATCATTAAAATTTGTAACTTTAAAAAGCAAACAAAAAACATAATAACACTACCTTGAGATGGCCCTTGCATTTCTAGCCTGAAAATATTTATAAATTTTGCAGGAATAAATTATTACTTTGTTTGATCTAATAACTATATATCACAAAAAATTAGTACGTCTTGCATGTCGCAAAGGAATAAAATTTCTATACTTTGATTACAAAGATATATCACAAAATTAGTACAATCTTGCCAATTCGGAACTAAAAAAATGAAATTTAAAAAAAATGAATTTAATTATTTAGGTACGTTCTTGCATTTGAATTATGTTTTTGCAAAATTTTCATTTAAAAAAGGTGAAAATTAAGGCTCTGAGTAAAGGATTAAGGAATTGCTTCCCTGTAAGCCACTTGAATTGAAAGTAAAAGTAAGGAAAAGTTATTTGTAGGCAGGGAACTCCACCGATAGAAGAATAAACCAGGTTGCCCATTTGCAACATCTTAAAATACTTTTGATTAAAATATATATCACAAAAATTAGTACGTCTTGCATTCGAGGAATAAATTTATACTTTTGATTAAAATATATATCACAAAAATTAGTACGTCTTGCATTCGAGGAATAAATTTATACTTTTGATTAAAATATATATCACAAAAATTAGTACGTCTTGCATTCGAGGAATAAATTTATACTTTTGATTAAAATATATATCACAAAATTAGTACATCTTGCATTCGAATAAAAATGAAATTTAATAAAAAATGAAATTTAATTATTTAGTACGTCTTGCATTTGAATTTGTTTGCAAAATTTTCATAAAAAGTGAAAATAATTGAGTAAAAGGATTAAGGAATTGCTCCGTAGCCACTTGAATTGAGTAAAAGTAAGGAAAGTATTAGGCGGGAACCTCCCACGGTAGAAGAATAAACCAGTTGCATTGCAACATCTAACAAACAAGGAAAATAAATAAATTTTGTGTTTGACTTTTAAAGTAAATTTAATACTAATAAATATAATAATTTTTTCAAATAATAATAAGGTGGATTAATTAATTAAAGGATTGACAATGAGAAGAAGAGAGGAGAGCACGAATATCAATCGTGTTTCCCGGAACCGAAGGTAACAGCGCAAACACAAACACTCGTCTCTTCCTCCTCTCTTAGCAATCACAAAAACCAAAAATTCCGATCAGATCTCACCGACATCTGATCGAATTTGCGTGGTTTTTATTATGATAAGCAGATGGAAAGGGAGAGGTTGAATGGTGATGGCAATTGGAATTACAACTACACTAAATTTGGGAATGATTATTATTATTATTACGGTAAGCAAGAGGATGGAGAGGAGGAGGTGGTGGCGGAGGTAGATCCACTCGGTCTAAACTGTAATGGTGTTGGCGGTGGTAAACACAAGAATCATTTTCTAATGACAACCGCCAATTCTTACCCCTTTCCATCGTCATCAACGATTATGACATCGCCAATGTCAACACCTTCTCCGCCACTCCCTGGCGGTGTTGGCTTCATTGAACATCCCGTTTCTAAGTTGGATACTCTTGCCGGCGTCGCCATCAAGTACGGTGTTGAGGTAAATTTCTTTTATTCGTTCATATACATATTGGATTCTGAATGTTACTTAATTTATTTGGGTAATTGCATTGCCGAATGCGATGTCAAAATATCGATAATTGTTAACCTTGTACTGTAGCGGCATAGATTTTACGATTAACATTCTAAGAATAAACATGAATGTACTAGTGAGAATGGAAAATTGCGACTATTTTCTTAAAAATTTCATGAAAACTCGCTATTGTAGTGGTTTACATATTCGTAATTGGAAGATCTTTGGCAATATAGTTTCTCCTTTTATGTTCCATGCATTCAAAATTAGGTTGCCTGAGGAGATTCACTCTGGATACACCAGGGTCATCTATTTGCTGCATTGTCCAATTGTTTTCCTATATTGGGTATTGATTTTCTAGGCATTTGGATGTATGAACTGGTGTTCTCGTGTCACTTTGAAATTCCAAATGCTACTGGGTGCTTTCTTTCTTTCACTTTCTGTGCTTTTTAAATAGATAGTAAGCTGGTTAATGTTCTTTTCTGGTTTCGTGGGTGACATTAGGTGGCTGACATTAAAAAAATGAATGGTCTGGTCACGGATCTACAAATGTTTGCTCTCAAGTCACTCCAGATTCCATTACCTGGAAAGCATCCACCCTCCCCTGGCTTATCAAATGGTTCTAATACCTTTAGGTACTTATTTAATCCTTTTAGACTAATGTTTCTGTTCCAAATTTCTTTGTTCTGATGTAAGAGGAAATATACGAATTAGCTTATGGTGATGAGTGCAAAAAATTGGTGCTTGATACTGGCTGGCGATGGCTAAGGATGATTGATGGTGGCTAGTGGACATTATGTTCTTGTTTCTCTTAAATGCTGTTCCCTTTTAATGTATTTGAAATGTTTTTTGTCATTTAAAGGAATTCATTTTCCTTAGAAGATGTGTGACTCTTGCGTTTTTTATGACCAAGTTCCCTAAACAAGCCAAATCAAAAATGTTTTGTAAGGACATATTTTTTTCACAAAATAAAATTGAGCATTAAGAAGAATTCTTTTCTTCCCTAGCACCACAAATACTATCCATCATCCCCGATGCTACGACCATATATTTTTGCCACAACCACCTCTGTCTCCTTCTAGAACAACTTAATTTTATTAATTTCTGAAACATTATTCAACTCTTGAATTCTCAGCATCAAGATTATTCAGCTGGTAAATTGTATACACTCAATTTGTACATAATCAATTATAGACTTCACTTGATATGAAAATAATGTAGGAATATGAAAATAATGAAGGATATACTCATTATGAAACTACTTCCCAAAGTCTTTGTATGGATAGGACAGCTACTGGATACCTTCTTTGTATCATTTGTTTGGCCATGCATGATATCAGAGGTGATATAATCCTGAGAAACTAGTGAGCACGGATAATAATATACATTTCAGGTGGTGCGACTGATTTGAGTGTCTGGTGATACTTTTATTCTGTGGTTTTTTTGTGATGATAATTAGTTCATTTGGAGTGTTTTTGGGGTGCCGCGGCAATGATAGTATTTAAATACAAGTTAAAATACAGTTGCCTCCAGGCCTATTGCAAATTGTATTTTGTAATATCTGCGTTGGGTTGTGCGATCACAACATTGGCAGGATGGAAAATTTAGTAAAATATCATTACCTTGTCACTTTAGCAAGTAATTACACCTGCCAATATCTGCTGAGAAGTATGTGATGACTGCTTACCAACCTACTTAAACTTTACCTTCTTTATTTCGCTCTAGCTGTTGCACTCCAGATTTCGTTTCCTCCAATATCAGAAGCTCTGTTTTTTGTTTTCAAATGAACCTGTCTTGCACCTAAAAGTTTCCCCTTGCTCTTTCTCAAGCATATCAAGATGAGTACCCTTTCATTGTGCTACACTGTAGTAGCTTTGCCTATGATGTGCAAGGTGCTATTTATTGTAGCTTCTTTTCTTGTAGTATCTCATGCATTTTTTATTATTAAAATGTACTTCCAGCGGATAAGCCTGTGTGTTTGCTGCAATATTATACATGTTTCTTTGTTACTTTATGTCTAGTTTCTACTGTTGAAAAATAAGCATCTCTACATGACACTATTATTCAATTTTTTAGTGTTGTACTTTTATCTCTCAAGATGATCCACTTTGTTCCTTGCATAAATTGCCTTTTGTTAGATCTCAGCTCCAAAGTGACCATATATATTATATGCTGGAACATTTTTTGCAGACATAATACCTCTCAACAGACCCATTCTGATCTCTTTGATTCATTTCCATCCTTGAGACTTAATTCTTCACAACGGAAGGTTTCTTCAGCCATGAGCTCTTTACAAGGTTATTATGGGCTCAAGTCAGAAACTGAAACAGGGCATTCCCAAGGTTTTGAAATGGCAGACTATAGACAAGGAGATTCTCACTATCTTGAACCATCACCAGCTTCAAATACACCATTGAGCCACCATCGGAAATCCAGGAGCTTAGCTAATGGTTTTAGAGATGAAAATAATGGAGTGGCTGACGACCAGCTTATTGACGAAGAAAGAGAAAGTGACACAGGGAAATGGATAGAGAAATTGCTTAGAAGGCGTCAGAAGTCTGATGCTGACTTTTCTTCCAGATATCCTGAAATGCTTATGAGAGAGGATACTGTTGCAGGTGTAAGTTCAGCTATCACAGGAAAGAGCTTAGCTTTGAGATCCAAAGCAGCAAGTCGAACTGCGTCGCCACTTGATGCTGAAGCAGGTGGTTTGACCCCCGTAGGCATGGGCGATTCTCTTCTGAGTGGTGGATTTTACAGTGTAAGGAAGTCATCAAGCACATCAAGCTTAAATGATCAGGACAACGGCAATTCTTCCATCTGGCCAACGTCCAAGTGGAGTTTGACGTCAGATTTACAAGCCCTTTCAGCTGCAGCCATAGCAAGACCAATCTTTGATGGATTGCCAAAACCAATAACTGGTCGAAGAAACAAAACGGCACTTGATTAGCTATCTCTTATTATAAGAAATCCATTTTTGATTCTGATCTGCATTTTGGCAGGCACTGCATAGCTAGTACACAAAAGGGTAAATAGAAAATAGACTGGAAAAATGTCAAAAGTAACCACCCTAGTTTAATACGAGAGATGTTCCTATATACAGGAAAGTAAAAAAGAAAATTTATTCAATTTGTATAATTTATTCTGGACTGTCCAAGTCCATATTGGAAACGTGGAGGCAATAATGCAGATTAAATAATGCATTGATTGATCTTATATTCCCGTCTTTGACATGTTAGCTGTACTGACCAAGTCAATGTAGATTCCATTTTGTTTGTCCGATACAACAGTCTCGTTTTCTTTCAGAAACGGCTCAATGTCAAAGGTCGTTTTTGCACAAAATATATTTAAAAGAGTAATGCGGCTAGACTTGATGCATTTTCAAATCTATATAAGACTTTAGGGTAAACAATAAAAATCAACTGGGTTTGAATTTTTTAATTTTGGATCATTTATTACGTTTGATAGTTCTTAGATTGATGAAATCTGAAATTCTCATATTTCATAAATCCATGAAATTTCACATTCTTTTATAGTTAAAAAACAAATTAATTAATTTGAAGGGTATTTTAAAATAAAATTAAATGTTTTAAATTCTATAATAAAAAAAAAATACACATGTAGAATATAAGGTGAAATTTCTCAATCGAGACCATAATGAAGTCTGCCAATTGTATGAATTGTAGCTTATTTTCATTGGACCAAACAAAAAAAGTAGACAAATCTAGAACCTCTAGCCAGATTTCATCAAAATTAATAAAAATTACAAATTAATAAAGGTACACAAACAATTAATTTAAACAATAAAATTAATTTACAAATCAAACAAGATTAATTTCATGTTGATCTGTACCGAAAATTTGTCATATTACGAATATAATCATCAGATCCATAGGATTGCAAATTCTACCAAAATTGTTAAAATTTTGATGCAAGAATAAACCAATTCTATAAAATTAACAAAAAAAATTCTAAATAAATATTCATTAATATCAAATATGAAATATATGTTCCACCAAAAAAAAAAAAAAATGAGACATGAATTTAAAAATAAATTTTATAAAATTCGAAGAAATTATCGAAACTGCTTTATATTTGGGTAAATATTAAATGCCAAAGAATTGGATTTATAAGAGTAAAATGTCACAACATGAAATTCTAATTTTGTGAAATTTATTTATTCCCCACAAGATCCAATTAATGCAACCCATCAAAAAGCAAAATTTTACAATTCATTACGACTAATGACAGTCTAATATTCTTAGCTGAGATATTCGTATCTGCTGTAATCTCAAATGAAAATATAGTCTGCACAAAGGAACTTTGTGTAGCAATTGTACAACTAGAAATGTTGACAGTAACAAAAGTAAATCATATACTCGATCTGTAAAATAGTACAGAGAATGCAAGACTATAAATATATGCATAAAGATTTAATAATTTGTAAATTAATTGCTATTTCTTAGGGGGAAAAAAAGAGATGCATCACTTTGTGGAACCAACTTTACTTTCTTTGAGATATTCTTCAAGAAAAGCTAATTTCTATCTAATAAATACAAAATTATGAGCAACGTCTGGTTTGGGAATCCATGACAAATATTTACCTCAACATTTTGCAGAAGTTGTCTGCCAAATAGAAATCTTATTCTTCAATGTTTACCGTGATGAAACACCATGAACTATGACAATTTTTCGCTAGATGTTTTGCCCAAACCTGTGCCAACAAAGCTTGCAGTTATCATCTAATTCCGTGGAAATAATAAAATAAATTATGCAACATCATATAAATTCACAGCTTTTATGTTTAAGCATCACTAGCAACACCCCACCGCCTCCACATGCATTAGTGAGGAACCCAGCTATGGATGGTTCAAAATGAAATAATTAGAGAAAGGAGGGAAGGAGGCTTGTAATGTCAAGTTGCACTTCAATTTTGAGGCAAAGTCTCGTTCAATGAGGCCCCTCCAAAATCACAGAATAACATCTAAAAATTAATTGTTTCCACGAAAATCACTAATTTTACAAGGAGAAAACGGGTGTTGGACAAATGGGAAGGGCTAAGTTCTGAAAATAAAACAAAACGAAAATGCTAGAAATGTTTCTACAATTCATTATGAATAAAGAATATTCAAATTACACCCAAATTAATAGACTTCAAAAGCATCAAGCAAACAGCCACCCTGGAGTACTTTCAAGTCAACTGAAATATTTCAAGAAAGTCAATTAAACTGTTGCCTTTAACCTATCAGAGTCTCTCCATAACAGTCCTTATCCAGGCTATAAATTCAGCTCTGAAGATGGACACTTGTCAGGATTTCAATTTTGAATGTAAAAGACAACTTCCTCATCAATTAATACCAGCAAGAGGAAATGCACACAGAACAACCTACTACAGCAGTGTACATGGAGCCTACAAGAAGTCTTACGAGGAGCCACGACCTGATACATCTACTAAGATTTTAGCTGTACAATATCAGCAACATCTTGCATAGTGTGACATTCTTGTGTTATTTAAACATTCCAACTCTTCTCGCACTTCATACAGTTATTTAACCAATTGCAGCGCTCATACTCTCTTCTCTTTCCGACTAGATATGAAGGATCAAAAAGTATTCTATTTAGGAACAATTCAGCTAATGTTCAGATTTGACAGACAAGATAAAGTAAAAGCTCCTCAGCTATAACGGAATTAATTGCACATCTGAGTTTAATATGTAAATTGTGTGCAGTTCTCAGCATATAAATAAAATTAGCAAGTCATCCCACTCTCTTATGTTGCACAGTAAAAAGCAAATGACAGCTTTCCTTTCACCATCTATAAAATTTCTTCAATAGTCTTCCTCTCCTCCATATCAACCAGTAAATAATTGAAGGGGAAACTCCAAACTCTAGATATTCCAATTTATAATACAAAGAATTCATGAAAAGGAAAGGGCGAAATCAAAGGAGTCCAAATTCAGATATGAAGGGGTAGGGGACCTTGAACAGCTGCAAATGAGCAGTGATGAATAAGCATCAATTGGCAATCAAACTATGTGTTTTCTCATATTAAGGAACAATCATAAGCTGCTCATTTTTTTTTATAAAGTTATTAGCAGAGACATCAACACCTTAATTCAGTCAAATACAAAATAAAATCACTGGCTGGAAAGGAGCTGCCGCAAGACAAAATATTAAAATGTCCAAATTCCCCAAAGCAAGAACATGTCATCTTATAATATCAGGGGCAAAAGACTTGTGCTCTTTACAATTTCAGGTGCAGAAGGCATTCCTTCAGCATTGCAAAGCGAGACAGAATAACATGCAAAAATAATAAAAGGTTCCAGGTCCAGGCATACTAGTTTTTCATGCTTCCAATAATCAGGGTTCTATTCCTGCTATTAACCAAGGTGATGGGTATGTGCTTCTAGCCATGATAGCATAGTTATACCATCTCCTCTCTTCTTATCTTTCCTCCCACTCTAAAAACAAAATAGTAATTAATTAATTACAGAATTTTTTTATTATTTATTTTTATCTTTTTATCTTTTTACGAAGAGGATGTTGCAAGTACAGATGTTTACAGCCAAGCTGCTCGAGTCAATTTCATTGAGGTCGCACATGGCATGGAGCGTTGGAAGTTTTTTGAAACTGCAATTCAACCAACTGTGATGAGTGGCAGTGAGAGTTGGGCAGCAAAGGAAACACGCACAAAAAAAAAAAAAAAAAATTTGAGAGTTGGGCAGCAAATAGGAAACACGCACAAAAAAAAAAAAAAAAAAGATGTCGCCCAAGTATATGGTGTAAACCATATAGGATAGTTTGAAATAATTTATTTTTTGAAGAGGTAGGAGCGCAAGCAACCTATTTCAAGAGAAAAAAATGAGAGAAAAAATGTTTAAGATGGGTTTAGTCAAAAAAAAAAAAAAAAAAAAAAGATGTCCCAGTATTGATGTGTAACCATATAGGATAGTTTGAAATAAATTTATTTTTTGAGAAGGTAGGAGCAGCAACCTATCAAGAGAAAAAAATGAGAGAAAAATGGTTAAGATGGTTTGGTCATATATGTCATAGACTGCCGGAAACCCCCATAAGGAAAACAGAGCACCTTAAAGTTGACAAGACTAGAAAAAAGTGAAGAACACCCAAGATGACATGAGAAGTTATAAAATAGTGCAAAACCAAGCGAAATGGAAAAAATGGATCCATGTAGCCACCCAAAACTACTTGGGTTTTAGTTGTCATTTTGTTGTTGCAAGGTTGAGCACCTGAGAATCTTTAATTTCATTTAGAACAAGAGTATTAACTGCTTACATATAGCTATTCCTTATAAGAAGGAATGGGAAGGTAGGTAGACAGAAAACATTAGGATTAAAGCCTTCGTGATATAAAGTTTTCTATTTTAGTAGCTTTTATAATATTTCATAAAAGATTCTGTATATAAATATGATGAATGCAAACAGAAAAAAGATTTGAAGGAAGAAACAGTTTTTGGAACATTTAAAAGAAACTTTTTTCCAAAAAATAAACATAAACCTGGAAATTTTTTGAAGCAAAAAGCTAAGGATTTACTCCACGATCAACCAGGAAAACACTGGAAAGAGTCAAATAACATGTAGCTAACATTCAAAAACAGAACATGCTTGTGACAACTAATTCCCATCAATCAGAGGCAAATTCCTGTCTACAAAAGCAAACAGAAAAAATAAGCGAGGTGACTTGGATGAGTTCTTTCCCAACAAAGGTACTGGAGTTAGTGAAGCACTAAGGCTGTAAAGTAGTATCATGCATCTCCAGTCAACTTCAAAAGAAGAACACCTTTTTACCCCCATTTTTTGAGAAACAAAATAATATTTATTTTATTGTAATACATAATGAGCCGTTTCCAGGAAGAACCAAAAGGCAATTCAACTCGCCGTACTAAGTTGTAAATAGGAGAAAAAATAGAATTATTAGGGTATCACATTTTTGGGTTGAAATTGACACAACACAGTTAATAGCGTAAAAAATCCAAACATGTAGCTAACAAGACCTGTCCATTTAGCCTGTTACGTCATGAATAGCCACTTGGCACAATTAGCTAAGTTGTTTTTCAGAAGAAAAAAAAAAAATTATTAAGAAAGAAAGAGATCAATGTACTATAGGATAAGAAAGTCTCCTATAATCCAAAAAATAATTAACAAGAAGATAAATAAAACACAAGCTACAAAAGTAATGCCTTCCAATCGAGTATAACAAAATTCAAAGGGACTCTTTAAAAGCTCTGGAAACACGAGTCAATATAAAACCCAAAAGCAACACATTCACAGCAAACGAATGGACATGCTCTGGTGATTCCTATCCATCAAAGACTGTGCACAATTTAAAAGAACACTGACACCTTCCCTGAACAAAACCTTTTCCACTTTAAACCAACAGAGGTCCCTAATGACTCTAGGCACGCCAGATGCATCTCAAAAATGCAAAAGAGCAATTCTAGATAGCCCAAACCACTTCACGATGCAAAATAGCTGAGAATGATTCTTGCCAGACTCATAACACATAACACAACAATCAGGAGATAAAGCCTTTCTAAGACTCTTTTTTTTTCTTCCAACAAAAGGCCATAGTAATCACCTTTTGGAGAATGGCAGACCAAACAGAAACTTTTATTTTCAGTAGCATTAGCTTTCCAAAGTTGATTGAAACATTGAAATGAATAATCTAGAAAAGAGCAAGGTGGAATCATAAGGATATAAATGAACATATTCTAGTGGAATTCACATACCAAATATTTCTATCTTCACTAAAAGACGATAGTTTTCTTTCAAAACTGATGTGAACAATTGATAAATAAATAAAAACAACTAATTTTCTTTGCAGATGAAAATTTTAAGAAAAGTTTTGGCCTTCTTTTTCATAGCGACAACTAGCATGATGACATGATTCTTACATGTCAAAATCATGTTGGCATGGTCATCAAAGAAAAACAATTAAGGAAATGCCAAACCTCTAATTTTGTTGTTTACTTGTTCATGCACAGAGGAGGATAACTTTCCTCCCAAGAAACACACAACGGGTGGCAAAATGTAGAAAACCTGTCAAATACAAGAGGAATGGTAAAACAATTGCCTAATGCCAAAGAAAGACCTCTAAAAATCAAAATACAGAACGCTGAAAGGAATCAGAGATCCTATCCTTCCCAAAGGAGATGCAACAATAAAAAAAGTATCCATAAAATGTGTTGCATTCTATTCCAACTATTAATGCCACACTTCAAAAGAACTTATCCCCATCTCGTCCTCTCAAAACCTCCAGACTGAATGACAGCAAAATTTTTAACTTTGATGGAAAAACAAGATAGTCACAAAATATTTTTTTTAAAAGAAAAGTAAGAATTATTCTGTGCAAAAAAATTTGCTTCTCTTACTTCAGACATTGACTCTTGTCAAAAATTTTTGAAATAAGGGTAAGAACCTTGGGAATTTAACTCATTTATGAAGGATTACCAGAAATTTAGAAGTTACGTCCCAACGTCAATGACATAATGAGCATTTATGAGTGGGCTCCCTCACTCAGTTTCTTCATCATTCCAACATTCTAACTAGCAGATCTAATTCACCTTTCGTAGGTCATCATTTCCACTTAAAACCAGAAGCAAGGCCAACTCTAGCACTTCATATGTGTTTAGCTGTTGCACATTAACAAGACATTTTAGTTGAAAGAAGAGTTTGATTTTGGAAGTTATCCTTTTTGTAAAACTTGTGAGAAGTACTTTTAGGACATCTAAAATTGATGAACAAGGTTGCACTGTTGGACACAATTCAGTATCTCCTAATAGATATAGTTCACTTGTGAATATATTAAAATAAAAAAAGAAAAGGAAGGAAGATGGTTTTCATAAAAACAAAGTTATTTTAGAAAACTAAAAGCATGTCAAAAACTAGTATTGAAGATCTTAACGAGAAAAAGGTAGCTTCAATTTCATAGATGCACTATGTATGATCCTAGTTATGGCTCCAATGCACATTGGTTCCAAACTTCATAATCCTAATCTTCCTTCATCAATTACAGAGTGAGATAGAACTATAATTTCTGAACAGAAAAGGAGTTTATCTCCTTCATTGGCCCAAAACTAAATTAGCATGAACATAAGATTTCTATTTAAACAAACAGCTTATCATATTAGTATGTCCTGGACACATGCACCCATAGAAAGACAAGGTATACTGTTGGCCCAATGCATTGCAACAATCCATGAACCAAAATGTACCAGCCAGGAAGTCACCACAAGTATATATCATCTCTGTATGCGTCCATACAAAGCCAAATATATCAATTATAATACATCGGCAAAAATATCAGTCCATTATGTATGAGCAAAAAACATGATAAATACTCTATGAATTGACAGTTAAAACTACAGCTTTTACCAAAATAATCTATATATTAGAAAAGGTATAAAAAATAAATAAATAATTCCCTCATGTTTAGCTTTTGATGCCTTAGGTATAAGAATCCTTTGAATCATTATAGGGCTTTGAAGTTTTAGTTATTGTGGCTTTATTACCATTTTGACAATCATTTCTGAACTTACATGAAACCAATTAAATTAACCAATATCAATTAAATAGTTTCCAACAGCCAAATTTAATTTGCCTGATTCAATGTTTATAGCATTTGTAAAATTCAAGGAATAAAAGAGCAGCATCTTATTCTTTTCGCGAGAACTTCCAGATCAGAAAAGCATTTGTACATTACAATTTCTTTCTCCATGATAAAAACTAAAAATAATGTAGCATCTGGATTACTGTGTAGCTAATAATGTTCAAGCATAATTCTCACTTGATGAGACACGTACAAGCATAGTTGTTGCAGTGACTACAAACTAAAACTTATATCTAAAATGGTGCAACAAGATTTCTTCCTCTAGTACAAAAACACTAGGCCATAGGGTATCTTACCCCTAAAGTGATATTTTTACAGGCCAACATAAATGCATAAAGCTTTTTGTCAATCATTTTCTCGATACAACTTGGAAAAAAAAAATTAGAGTTCAAATTTGATTTCAGAGTATATAATTTATTTTATATTGGATTCATTGTCAAAACCAAGCCATTCTACAAGGGATTAAATGGTAAAATAGGTGACAATGTAAGATTTCATTGAATTCATTCTTGTAGGACTATGATCAGTTCACAAAAACCAAATCATTAATGCAACCTTCAAAGAACATAATTCAAGGAACGGATTTCCCTTAACTCCATAACTAGTTATTTTGGTAATCCAATACTTAATATTGCAATGGGTTTGCTCCAACATAAAGAAAACGTTAAATCAAAGACAAAGTAAACCTGGGAAGGAGTAATAATGCAATTTTTCAGGTAATAAAACACAATGTAGTTTGAGTTATGGGTCACAAGACCAACATTAAAATACCTATGATAATAATAGACATAAAATTTCCCACTTCTGTACTTTTGCTGTTCAATTTCATAAAAGCAGCATAGAAAATTAAGTGGTCCATACTCCACAAGCATAATGGAGCAGTGCCAGATGATGAATGAAGATCTAGCCTCATCTTTAAACCATGAACTGCATATAAGGCATTCCCACCACCCAATGAAGTTTCTTTTGCCAACTTCTAAAGATGATCAGAGAAAGTTCCTCTACACTGCATCAGGGAAACTGGAATGCAACATTGAGGATACAATATAAAGGTATCCTTCTGCTTAAGTTAATTGCTCTAAAATAAATGCAAACATGCATACACAACTAACTATACAAATTCAAAAAAAATAATAATAAAATAAAATAAAATTTCATTAGCAACTCGCACTTGATGGAATTTGAACAATAATAAACTGACAAGACACAATTATATTTGTACCTCTGCAAGGAAAAGGGGCAACACTATATCAAAGAAAACAAGACATAGATGATAATGCTTTGAAAGGATTCACAGAATTCACTTCCCAAAATCTCTTATTTGGAACAAAATTTTTTCTCATACAATAATATAACTCATAAGTTTAATTACAGGAGTTGAGAAACAGATGTACTAACCAAGTCAGAAACATGAGCCTACAGTCCGAAGAACATGTTCCCAGGATATTTGTCAGGAAATATTACAATATACACAGTCCTGCCAAGTGCCTCCATAAGGTCTAAACGCAACCTTCAAATGCCAGTTATATCTTGTTCAGAAGTGGACTCGCCTTTTAAGGTGTATTATAATGTGAATTCATAAATTGTGTTCCCACCCATTGCACTGACCAAAACAATATATAGATTGATCACGAATTAGACTGATGTTAAATATACTCTCACAGATGGACACTAGTGCTTAGTTCTACAAAACAGTAAAGTATGGACATCCTTAGTGTTAGACTATATGGGGGAGGGAAGACTTGAACTTCAGTTTGTCAAACCATCCAATATTTAGCTTTCTTCGACTATGCCATAGCAAAGAATTTGCACTAAATTGTCAAATATAGAACATTTGAACATCAGTTAAATGACCTTTTAATTCATTTAAATTTTTCCACAGCAAAGATTTAGCCAAATACCATCAGTTAAATTATCAAAATTAGCTGCTATGCTGATGCCATAGCAAAGAAAAGTTAGCCAAGTACCCTGTCATATAATACATTGACATTCAAGGAAGAAAGGGTAATTCCATGCCAGTTAGTGCAAAGAAGTTCAATTAACCGCAATCACTTTCGTATCATTTTTTGCTGATGTTGTACAAATTGTACTCGCAAGCACACATCATGTCAATTACATTACACCATACTAAAGAATGATAGCAGTAGCACATTAACATTTTGGTTCTTTGAAACAAAATTTTATTATCACTAAACTATAAGGTACATCCCTAAATTTTTCCAGCATTTAAAAGCCCAATATTTACAAGGTCAATTACATCATGGAAGCCACCAGCTTCAAGTCACATTCTTAAAAGGAATATGGAACCTTCTTTATCTTGAAAGGATCAACAACTTTCTCAGAAGTTCAGTTGGCTCAAAAAAAAAAAAATGACAAGGAAAGAAAAACATACTTAAGCTTTATTTTTAAGCTGGTCTCCAGCAATTAAGAGCGGACATATCCGGTCTACATGGCAATACATGTGAAACACCATGACCTGAAGAGAGAAAAAAAAGGTTAGATTGGAGTATAACTATCAAATAGTATATCATAACATTTTAGCAAAAAATGAGGCAGATTTTTATTGAGCTGGGTCACCTGGGATTGGGGCTCCAGCTGGTAAATTGTTAGCAGAGGAAAGCTGAAAACCCATATTATTAACAGGTGGTCTTTCAATGGGTGGCCGAAAATAACCTGCCAGGGAAATTTTGAATAGCATTATTCTACCAAATAGCATTATTCTACCAAATAACAAACATGGCAACAAAAGAGAAAAAAAAAAAAAAAAAAAAAAAAAAAAAAAAAAAAAAAAAAAAAATACATTTTAGCAAAAATGAGGCAGATTTTTATTCGAGCTCTTTGAGTCACCTGGGATATGGGCTCCAGCTGGTAAATTTTTAGCAGCAGAAAAGCTGAAAACCGCATATAACTTTAACAGGTGAGCTTTGCAATGGTGGCCGAAAATACACCTGCCAGGGAAAATTTGCTCCCAAATGAGCATATGTCTACCAAATAGCAGTATTCTATCCAAATACCACAACATTGCAAAACCAAAAGAAGATAAAAAAAAAAAAACAAAAAAAAAAAAAAAAAAGAAAAAAAAAAAAAAAAAAGGAAAAAAAAAAACAAAATAAAGAAAAAAAAAAAAAAAAAAAAAATCAAAAAAAAAAAACAAAAAAAAAAAAAAAAAAAAAAAAAAAAAAAAAAAAAAAAAAAAAAAAGAGAAGAAATAATATAATATAAAGAGAAAAACTTCCAACTCCTGGACGAAGTATTGATGCAAACAATTAAAGAAACCATATGGAATTACATAAATTATTTTGACAGGTTAAAGTTCAAAGTAGAGTAATTGGAGTATTTTTTTTTTTTTAATGATATGGAGAAATTTATTAATTTTACAAATTTTCAAGAATCATATTAACCAAGAAATGCAGTTTAATCAGTCAAGGCAGGATCCAGGAATGTAACTTTGCATGTAGCTGTTAAAAGGACAAGTGCATACCGTCCTGCCCAAAAGAAGGACCAGCATGTGAAGGATTTCTTCCGCTCATCCATGCACCATGCTGATTATCCGTGTTAAATTCAGTTGAGGGCATCCTCCAAGCTTCATCTCCAACAAATTGCCTTCGTCCATCAGGATGAGACGGCAATGGATATGCACAGGGATATGAATGCTGAGGATGCTGCTGAATTGCAGGCTTTGCAAAAGAAAAATGACCAGAGGCTTGCGGTAAGTTCGGGTGCAAAGGTCTCTGTGCAAAAGGTGCACTACCTGGCTGAAAATGTGGGTTTTGTTGAGAAGCTTGGGGTTTTAAATATAGGTCCTTATGTCCATATTCCAATTGCCTAGATGTATTATATCCTGAAGGTTGAGAACTGCAAACTGCTGTAGGTGTGAAGCAAGGTGACTGCTGTGGATACAACTCACTCTTTACAACAACATCCATATGATTCCCATGAGTATTTCCAGACATTTGTGTGAGTTGGTTACCCTGCAAACACAGGAGAGAGGTCATAATAAACACATGCAACATACTGGATTTTTTAGAAGGTGAAAAGAGGGGAAGGGGGCCCAAAAAAAAGAGAAGAAAAACAAAAGAAAGAAAGAGTAAAAAGTCATACACTGGCTGTGCTGCAATATTCATGAGGAACAGCTGGTGGGTATGCCAACTGTGGTGATGACTGTAGTGTTGACACAGATGGTAGAATTGGTTGAGATACCAAGGAAGGTTGGGTTGGCACTGACCGTTGAAGTACCAGTGACTGAAGAGGGCCTGCAGGGGGTACAGGAGGAGGAGGTGGCTGTGATGGAAGAGGTGGTGGTGGCGGCGGTGGTGATGGAGATGTTGGCGGTGGAGGTGGGGGTGGAGGTGGGGGTGACGAAGGTAAAGGTGGTGGTGGAGGAGGAGAATCAGGAGGCAGTGGAGGAGAACCCTCTGGTAGTGGAGGCAGCACAACAGAATTGTCAATTACAGGTTCCAGTACTCCATCTGAGCAATGTTGCTGTGCATCCACTTCAAAAGGACCACTCGTAAAAGGCCTTTCATCCTTCTGGTTTCCAGAGACATCTTCCATTTCAAGCTCACCATCCACATCCTCTAAAATGCAATGCCGCCTGTCATTTGGAGTAATAACACATGTTTCTGACTCTCCTAAAGTACGAGTGGCCTCTGCTAGTGATGATATGTCACCATCTTCCTTCGGTGAACTGCTTGGAAGGTCCTCCTCCTCATCTTCATCTTCAAATACATTAGAAGATAAAAAGCCAGGCAGCTGAAATGTAGCATTGCTGGTACAAGAGCCAAGAAAATAACAGATAGATCAATGAATCAGAGATGTAACATTAATAGCACAAAAAGAATTGAGGGAAAAAGTTGCAAAATGCATCAAGAAATTTCTGATATTGTCTAAAACAAAGCTCAGCACAGACAAACAAAATGCATAGGTGACGAGTGGAAGCAGAGAACCCTATACAAATGCAAATAGCAAAACTATCCAGAATCCGAGAACCCTATACAAATTTTGCATAGATCAAAAACAATACATTTCCAAACAATGTAGAGATTAGAGTTTAACAGAGTAACAAAATATATATATAAAGGAAATTACACACTTGCACCCAAGGCAGTGTTTTCTCTAATTGAACTTTGACAATGGCGATTCCTTTTCCCAATAACAGTGTATAAATGTAAAATTTGATGGATTCTCACTTGCATTTTTTAACTAAGCCTGTGTTTGCAAAGGAATAAAAATAAATGAGGAAGACAAGTGGAAGCACTGAAATAATCACCAAAAAAAAAAAAAAAATTGCCAAAGACGTTAGGTTAAAACTCATAATTTGCAGCAGAGCAAAGCATACAAGCAAAAGTATAGTAGCAATGTGAGGACAAAGCAATATTAATTACTCTTACAATCATGGATGAAAAAAACATGAGATGGCAAAATATAAAATCAAATCAAGGAGAATTTACACCTTAAAAATGCCACGAAGAAGACTTCATTTAAATCCCATAAGTCTAAAGGAAACGCCCATCTAATCCTCATTGATGCCCAACATACTAACACAGAAATAAGTGTTTCCAATATCACTACCCAGTATCACTTTTGAAACTTCTGCTACAAATGAGGTATGCTAACATTACATAATCGTATCTCTTTTGAAATATCAATTTATGACTTCGTACAAAAGTAAATTGACGCAGGGGGAAAATGTAGGGCTGTCAATTTTCAACAAGTAAGCTAGAATAGGGTTGATTGTAGATGGAACAGTAATCAGTAATTAGGTATATAACCTTTGAATTAAAATTATGAGGAAAATAAGATGATTTACAATGCTACTAGTGCTGTCTACTTATAGTGATAAATCCTAACTAGACTAGGAATCCTAATTAAAGAAAGAATTAGAACTCTACTCCTATTCAATGATAAAATAGTAAATCCTAATCAAATAAGGAAACGGAAAACTAATGCAAATCTGAAATAAAACAGTAAATTAAATAAAATGATTAAAATCCTAACTAGACTAGGAATCCTAATTAAAGAAAGAATTAGAACATCTACTCCTATTCAATGAATAAAATAGTAAATCCTAATCAAATAAGGAAACGGAAAAACTAATGGCCAAATCTGAAATAAAACAGTAAATTATAAAATCCTAGCTGTGCCTAAGAATCCAATTAGGATAAGATTGAGCTTCATAGCAGTCATTCTCCCCGGGTTTGAAAAGACTTCGCTCGACGAGTAAGGCCTTGATGATATTCCTGCATATATGGCTAGATCACCTTGCCTTTAGCTGCTTCATCAAAATCCATGTAATTTCAACTTGCAGGTTTTCCAAAACTTAACTAAAAATCGTCTATATTGGTTGTCACGCCTAGAAACGAGCTTCCTTGACATCCAACACTTCCTCACTCATCCAAATCCATGAAAAGGATAACAAGTCTGAAACATTAAAATTGGGCGATTTGTAAATCTCAGATGGAAGATCAATTAACATAGGCATTGGAAACTGATCTTCTTCAAACCACCCTTTACAAGGGTTCCCAAATCCTTCTAAGATTTCAAAGCTTAATGATGAGAGTTCCTTTAGGGAAACCTTCTATGTCTTAAAGTGGACGAGAACCCGCGATCAAGCGCTTCTTCAAATTCTTGTACGCCCGAATGCTGTTGGCTGTATAGGCAATATGATGCCCATTGCTGTCTTTAAGTGCAGCTTTCACCTCTATATGATTTTCCGATGTGATCAGGCAAACAATTCCCCTTTCAGCACTTTACTCTAGCCTCTGGGGCAAGAAGCCAACAAATCGAGTACATTCTGAGGTTTAAGTCCATAAAGCAGCCTAAAAGGAGTCCTTTCTTATTACTTCGATTGACTGAGTTTTTATATGTGGAATTTTCAAGCTTTGGGGATAACTAGATCCCAGTGTCTTTGTACTCTCCACCGAGACATCTCTAATAATTTTCCCAAACTACGAATTACAACTTCCGTCTGACCGTCTGTTTGCGGATGGCCAAGCACTGGAATTGTTCAATTCAGTTTCAAAATTTTCTCCATAAAGTCCTCCAAAAGTGCCCCATAAACTTTAACAATCTTCTATCGGAACAATAGAAGTTTGAAACACCGATGTAAAAGTTCTCACAATCTCTTGAAAAAATAACTCAGCAATTGAACTGGCAATTAGAATGTCTTGAAAACAAATGGGATAGAATGAGCCATTTTAGGAGAATACGATGCGCCACTACAGACAAATAAGAATCAAATCCCTTTCCTGTCTTTGGAAGTCCCAAAACAAAATCCATACTCAGTGAACCCAAGTGCATCTAGCTCGGGTAAAGGAGTATAGTAATCCTAATATTTGCAGCGCACTCTTTCTGCGAGTAAATAGGGACTAGACCATCCGTTCCATACGGGACATTTTCTCAACATCTTTTCCGATCTATGGCCAATAATAACGGTCGGAAAACATCGCAAAAAGTCTTGTCTCTACCAAAAGGGGGTCCTCCCAAAACCATTTCAGAAAGTTCTCTTTGTAATGAAGTGATGTTTCGCAGAGTTAAAGACTGCCACCTTCCACACACCACCGCACGAAGGTGAGCATAGAAACGTTGTGAATAAAGGCGAGGCGCGACATCGGTATGACAGAACTGTCAGCTATACCTAAAGAATGACAGTAACGTACTAATCAGTGACCTTCTCAATCTTGCCAAAAACATGATATCTGAAATCATACTGGTTTTGTCAGTTCTTCAAAAACCAGTAATTTTGAGTGCTCAAAAATTGACAAAAATTAGGGATCTTCTCACTCAATGCATCAGCCACAAAAGATTAGATTGACACAGATTTATACTTTATGAGAAATTAAAGATTCATACAAAGGAAGAGACTCCACTTTAGGCGGAGAGAGTCGAACTTTATTCTGAGATTTTTTAGATTGCCTCAAAGGCCTACCAAGTCAGGAAAAACCACAAACTCATCTTAAATATATTCTAAGTAAATGTTAGCCAATCATCACGAATAGCTCTTACCAAGTGCAATATAACTCTAGAATCATAAGTTGAGTAAACAGCTGCTTAAGCTTCAAGACAACTTTTCCACTAAAAAACTCAAGAGGTCGCCCTCTTGGACTGAGAACCAGCTCCAATCCCTTGATCATGTGAAGCATCACATATACGACAATAAATAATTTCTCAAAATCTGGAAAGTTGCCAAGAATAGGGTGCTCTTACGTTTCACCCCCCATCAAAAAACTTGATTCATTTCAAATGCCTTTTGTGCAGAAATTTGTACACTCAAACCTTTCCTTCTTTCAATAGAATTCAATTATGGACTCAATAATTGAACTGACAATTTTTGAGGATAAATATCTCCTATAGAAAGAGGCCAAACATGAAAAGCTTCTAAACTTCTTTGAATGGGATTGGGGTTGCTAGCCATTCGGTAAATTGCCACGAACCTTTTCTTGGATCTGGTTTTTTAATCCTTCAGCAACACCAATATATCCCAAGAATACCACTTATCTACTGCATGGAAACGCATTTTTTTTTTAGGTTACTGTGCAGCTGCCTCTTGCAAGCACTTCTAAACACTTTGGTCGCAAAGTGTTTTAAATGATCTTCCTCGGTGCGGCTTATAAATCGAAAATGTCCAATCAAAAATAACAACAACAAAAGAATTCAAAGAAAGGTTTGATGTACATCTGTCATGACTTCTCATGAATGTACATTGTCATTAGAAAGGCCAATGACATTACTAACCATTAAATAACCCATCCGGTGTCTTGAAAAGCTGTTTCTATTCATACAAACATGCCTCATTCTTAATTGGTGATATCCAGTTTTTCAACTCAAAAATTTTGGAGAACACTTTAGAACCCGCTAAGTTGATCAAGCATATCCTCCATCTTGGTATTGGAAAGCGTATTATGATTGTAATCTTGTTATAGCAATACGACTAAATCTAACAACATCTCCAAGACCATCTTTCTTTGGTGTTATAAGGCTGGGCCAGGCACATGGACTTTTTACTTTCACGTACCAAGAACCTTTTTCCAATAATTCCTTAACCTGTCTTTCTATTTCAGCCCGCCTTGAAAGGAGGCATTTTGGTATGCAGGCAGATTTTGGTAAAAGCTGCTCCTGGTACCAA
Source organism: Jatropha curcas (assembly GCF_014843425.1). The sequence continues at coordinate 742,888 of NW_023590626.1, read as the reverse complement.
ATCAATAGCAATCGTTGGATGCTTCCTTAATGGTGGCAAGCTTTTCGGTACATCTTCACTATCAGTCCTTGAATTCCTGGCAATAATGTTGAATTTCAAAGGAATATTCAACTGGATTTTCAACCTGGTCAGCCCTATTAGTTTGCTCAACTATAGGCATAACGTGATCCCACCGTCACTATGCGCAAGCTTGCAAATTCTTTGAACACTTAACAAGCCCATTTTAATTTACTAATTGCAGCTCCTCTATTTGCCTATTTGCCTTGTTTCATTCCTTGAGAGGAATGCCAAAGTGTACTTCTTGTTTCCTTGTAGAACGAATAAGATTAGGCCTTGTTTGTGGTCATATCATGAATCATACAACCAAGGTCCGTCCCACTAAGAATATGCCCACATCCATTGGAACTACATCACATAAGTGCTTCATCTGCCAGTCATCTCCCATTGTGAATGCAACTAAGCATTGAGATGTAACTGGTATTCCGATGTCCCTTTCCTTCAAAGCAACCTACTTTGTATGGATGAGGATGTTTTTGTTGTAGGAAGCTTTTAATTTTTCTACAGCCTCCTTTGATAATATAGTTTTTCCATACTTTCCTCCATCAATGACTAAATTACACACTTGCCTTCACAAAATAACACGGGTAACGGGAAATGCTACCCTCCTCCAATCTTCTTTTTCCTTCTTGTGTTCATGGCTGTCATGACTGTTCAAAAAACAACTAAAAGACTCACCTTGAGCTGGGGTGAAACATATCAATTTTCTTCTAACTTCCTCATGCATAATTCATCAAAAAAATAGGGGCCTTGGTCCTTCATCATAACTCAGGCTAAAATTCACCCTCCATTTGTGGACGATGAATGAAGTATGTCCCTTTCCTTCCACAAGTAAAAACACGAACTTGAGAATTGTTGCCTCTACTTATAGACGAATCAGAAATTGTTTTGTTTCCACCAATAAGGTACTATACCTTTCCCTTTACCGTCCCGCACATTCACAACGGGCTGTTCTTCAATTGTATTTATTAGTAGCGGAGCCCTCTTTCCCGCTTCGTTAAAGTTGTTTTGAAATCCCTCTTTGCAGGTCCCGAAATTATTTTGCAAATTGGCCTTCTGTTTATGGGCCTTCTAGCACCGTAAACGAGAAACTCGCTTTTTTCAGCTGCTAAGGCAATATTGGCGAGCATCTTCAGATTGTGCAATCGGACCATTTCAATCTCTAAGGGACTGATTCAAACCCAAGCAAGGTAGCGAGAGGGAATTTGTTTCATTAACTTTTCAGATATTGCCAAACTTGAATGGACAAAATTTATAATTCTGCAGTGTAAACTCTTCAACAAAGCATCTATTGTTGTTTCAAGCTAATGGAACCTTTCCATATAGTTTCCATTGCGTAATCAGCTACTAAAAATTGCTTCAATTAGCTTAAGTTTTCATGTGCTCCACGTGCTGATTTTTAAGCTTTCCTTGTCGTGCACGCTGCTCCTCAAGCCTCCTCCTTCCCACCAATTCGAGTGCAAGTAACTCTTTTAATTTAAGCTTTACAAAGCACTTTTCGGGGTTTCAACCATTGGTTTTCCATTCAAATAAGTATTTCTAAACTAGTTTTTTCCCAATCTAAAATAGTCTTCGGCAATGCGAATTTCCCATGAAATCAGGCGACTTCCAATTTTAAACTCCTCCACTATTTAAATCAAGGGCATGAAGTGAACGCTCTTTCCAATCTGCCTCGTGCTGCTGGGTTTGCAGGTCCAGCTTCATAAGGGGTTTTACGTCCTCGACTTCCTCTTCGCTCTCAAGAGCCTTCTTGAAAATCAGGTTTTGATGGTTTGCCTTTCCGGAGTCTCCAATTCAGGCTTCCATTGGGTTCCTGACGCTGCAAGGCTTGTACAGCCCGGTCAAATCCTCAATCATTCGCCATATTCAAGCTATTTCATCTTGTTGGGGCCTGATACCCTCTGCCTCGGGCCCTTCTGCCTCTGCCTCTGCTCTTCCAACCATGGTTTAATTCAGACAAAAAAAAAAGAATTCTAAGCATCGTTTTGTGCTCTTGATACAAGTTGATGCAGGGGGAATGAATGTAGGGTGTCAGTTTTCAAGCAGTAGCTAAGAAATAGGGTTGATTGTAGGTGGAACAGTAATTCAGTTATTAGGTATATTAACCTTTGAATTAAAAAATTATGAAGGAAAATAAGAATGATTTACAATGGCTACTAAGTGCCTGTCATTTATAGTGATAATCCTAAACTAGACTAGGAATCCTAATTAAAGAAAGAAATTAAAACTCTAACCCCTATTTCAATGATAAAAATAGTAAATCTAATCAAAATAAGGAAATGGAAACTAAAATGCAAATCTGAAAATAAAACAATAAATTAAATAAAAAATCCTAGTTGTGCTAAGGAATCCATAGGACTAGGATGTGCCTCCTGCATCATAAATACAGGCTAAGAACAGAGTTTGATAATTGAAGCAGTGTAAACAATTTTGCATGTGCTTGCACAACCAAAAAACAGTATTGCATTCCTCTAGAATAATCACATAGATGAATGATGTGCAACGCTTTTTTTCAAAATCAAACCTTGTGATGTTTATGCCCATCAAGGTCAAGAAAACCACATTCAGAATCCTATAATGTTTTATTAAAAGGAAGGTTAAAAATAAAGGATTTTTCAAATTTTGATCTGAATGAAACTCTCTATATCATGTGATCTACAAATACACTCCATGAGGATGCAAGAATCCATTCTAAACAGAAGATGATGGAAGAAAACAATCCATGGGAACACTAGCCTGAATCATTTTTCCCAGCAACTTATGAAAGAAAAGCATTTTATATTCTAATCTCAAGTGGTTTTCCATCATTTAAAAAAATAAAGCATCTCATCTTTAATGAAAGAGACCATTAACTTTAATTGCATAAGGCATTACCATAAGGTTCTTTAACCATACTTATGCCGCATGTCCTCAACTCATGCACAACGTAGATTTTTAGTTTTAGTTTAATATGTAAGAAATAATAAAGCGCCACTTTACGTTCTTTTATATCTTGCTGCAATCAACTAACTTCCCAAGACAAAAACATTTAAAAAGGACAAAGTGGGTTCAAAGATTGAAATAATTCATCAACCTGAGACTTCGACTTAAATAGTACAATAATATTTAATAAAAATGAAAAGCCACCGACCTGCCCATATTCATCAACGAAGGCATGCCTTCCAATTTCTCTGATAGGGTCATCTAAACAAGCTCGCTCAGTCTCGAGATGGACGTCTAAGGGAAAATCCCAGCACGACGAAAAAATCCATCAATTTGAAACTTGTCCAATATCATCCATATAGGCCTCAAAAACAGATTTCAGGTAAAAATTTTTTCCGTCTCCAAGCCACAAACGTAGAACCCTGGTGAAGATGATGGATCTATTTATAACCTTCAATGTAAAATATAAAGCAGTTTCTGCAATATACAGGAGAGGAAAACAGATTTTTGCCTTGAGACAACTGACGCGGTTTTCAACGAGCCAGCCCTGGAGGAGCAGCAAGCACTAAGAAAACGTGGCAATGCTGCTTGAACTGTTGGAACGTATGAAGCCCCCAGCAATCCCCCTGAAGAACATATTACATAAAAAAAAATTAAGCCGCAATCAAAGAACACAAGGATTAAACTTGGAGATGCATAAATTTTGAAAGAACAATGGCTAGGCCAGGAGAAAGCAACCTTTTTTGATATGTGAACACTGGGTGATCGAATCAACAAGAAGAAGAGGTCAACCTTACGATGGAAACTGGGCTCAACTCTTCCAAATTTTTTCGAAATTAGAAGTTCCCACAACCTGCAACAATCAATTTGCTTAAAATTGAAAGTCTATCAACATCAAATATGACACTGTAACTTCATTTCCTGATATCAATATGAATATGACAACCAATGTCAGTTCCTTTCTGTATCTATCAATTCCCATCACAATTTCCAAACTTAAAAACTAGAATTTTTTTTTATCGATTCCAAGGTATATGTGAAAACTCTCCTATTGATTAATGATTTCCAAAGTTAAATAAATGAAGGAGTTAGTAAGCATCACACGGGAGAAGATAGAAATGCTTATCTCAAATTCACACACTGAAGGGATATTCCTTTTTTAACAAAGTGCCAATCCACAAAAAGAGATTTTATACCAGGGAACCTGGTTACACTAAAGAAATCAAATGCATCCATTCAATATGTACTTGGCTTGTGTTCAATAAGTCAAGCACTTTTAAAAGAGATGTGAAAAGTCCACAGGATGATAAAAAATCGTATTACTTAACTAACAACCTATGCCTGGATAATATTGGGATCAAACTTCCAAATTTTGGTGATCTTCATCTTCAGTCTCACTTACCATTCTAGACCATGATAAATCTAGAGTGCACCATATCGCATAATCTGGAAAAGCACCAAATTAATACATTTTTTCTTAGTAAATTGTTAAAATGTTTCGGGCCATTGGCAAGTCTCCACCACTGAGACACTAACGATATCAACCAAGGGAAGCCTCCATGAAAAAGTATCTCAAACACAGGCAGCCTTCAGGTTACCAAAATTAATGCATTGTTTTCAAGCAAATCTCAAAACGTGAGGGACCATTGCAAGTTTCAACCACTGAGACATTATGACATTAAAAGGGCACCCCAGTGAATAGTACCTCAGAACAAGCCAGCTTCAGGTTTCTAGCAGGAAAGTTTTTATTGTGGTGGAGTCCCTTGGAATAGGATTATCAAAGTAATTTTGAAAATGAAAACCAAAATTTTGTTGAAACGTCATTCCTAACTAGGTTTTGGAAAATCACCAAATGACGTTACAACTTTTCGCCTCTTGACTATCCTAAAATAACCTATGTCGAGATAAGAATACACATGAAATATAATATATGCTCAAAATAAGTAAGAGGAATTTATAAATACATCTAAAATTTATTTCCCACTCCCAATGGATCAGCAGTTAAAGAAAATCCAGCAAAGGAATAAAATTCATAAATAAATTAAAAAAAACCATGAAATATAAAAGAATTTGTAACCGCTAACAATTTTTTTGAAAATAGTGATACGAGGAAAATTGAATGTTATCAACCTCTCAATCAGAACAAGAAGATGTTTACAGAACCAAATTAGAAATACCTCAGGTCTGGAACACATTAACATAGTCAACCTTTTCAATTTTGCAAGAGAATCAATGACAAACAAAAAGAACAGAAAACATGTATTAACCTACCTCATTGGCGATGCCGGGGTACTGGTTGGCACAAGGTCAATTGCAAAGACGAGTTGCACCGCCCAATATTTCTTTCGTCTCGATAAAGTCTCTATCATGCCTTCAAAAGCATGCACGGGAAACAGCAGCTCAGTACCCACCACTCATGAGCTCAGCAGCCCTGTTCCAGAAACTCACTCTTTGCTCCTCAAATTTCTTCAGCATCTACTTGGTCCCGTGTGAAGCTGAAAAAAATTTTTGACGAACATGAGTAGATGGAGAAACTAGATTTACACGATGATAAAAAGGCCTGGGAATCCGTCTGTAACATGGTACTTGGTGCAGGTAAAAATGTGTTGGACTGGTGATGGGCTGGGACTCTTCCCTGAGGACCTCATTAATGGAAAAAAATGAAAGAAACAAGGGGTTCCCCAAGAGCAGAAATGTTGGAGTGAGGCTTCACGCCTCTTGCTTGAAGCAGCATGCAATGAGAATGCTTCATGGAACATAACCGGATTATGGAGTTCTGGTTAATCAACTAAAGAACCTGCCTCTATCTTCCATAACCAACCTTCCAGTCTGTAATTAAGTAAGAACATAAAATATAGTCATTGATAGACAATAACAAAATATATATAGAATCAAAAAATACAAGCATTTTCACCAGGCAAAGGATTATACTCTGTTGAAGTTTATTTAAAAAAACAAAAGGGTTCCCACTCGTCCTTGGCTTGGAGTACTTTTAGGGTCTTTCCTCCAGAATACAAATGCTCGATTTTCTTTGACCTTTACCAACATGATTTTGGAGGGCCATTAAAAACTAATCAGAAACGCCAGAACCGAAAGTTTTACCAGACCCAGTTATCTGGACCCTTATTCTGAGTAACCACCACAGGAAACCTTTTAACTAAAGCGTTTTAGCAAAGGTTTGATGAGAGGATATGGATGGGGAGACTTCTGGGGGAAAGTCCCAAATGATTTGCCTGTCCTTAAGACAATAACTAGATAGCCTTCTGATTTCCAGGACTAAGAAAGTCATGACATCAAGGACTCCTTCACACTTTTCAGTGGGCTAGGTGAAAGGAGGAATCATTATGAAATTGTGAAGATAATCCCTTTGAACTGCTATGCTCAACTTTGGGTAAGAATCTTCAACACTGGGCCTGAATATTAATAGAACTAGATGCTGTTGATTAATGGAGAACTTCCAATGTTAGAATCATTACTTGAAGAAGTATTAGAAACAGCTTGAATAGGCGCTCTAAATACTTTTGTTGGATACTCCAAGACTGGAGTTTTAGGCTCCTTCATCTTCATCATCATCATCATAAAAGGCAAACAGCTCTCCGTCTTTTAGAGGCAATTGATTAAACCAGAACTCTAGATTGTTAGAAGCAGAATCGGATCTATCAGATCTAGAGAATTTTTTTTCAGTTTTTATCATTGGAATTGAATTATAGGAGAGTCAGACATTGCCTTCCAATGCACCGCTACGACGTTTTGATACAGGCACAACAGCTTCATCATTGGAAAAACAAATCCAGAATTAACTTTAAACTTGGGCAGAAACATCAGATCTAGCTTTAAACACACGTTGGGTAGATGCATTAGATTTAACTTTGCTTGCTGGGGAAGGAGAAAGGCATCAAAGATTTGCTTTAACCCACTTGGCTGAGACATCTTTTTAAGTTTGCCAGTTTTGGGGTAGAATAGTCAATTTTAAGTTTCCCCTGTCTGAGCAGAACCGTCCAGACTTTCACTTTTCTCCGTCTTTGGGCTTCTTAACGCGGAAGAAAGAATTTCTCTTCTCTCATTGAATGTGGAACGTTTGAATGGATTTAAGATCTCGGAGAATCAAGTCTCAAAGGTTTTTTAATTTAGATTCACTGCCCAAATCCCTCACCTTCACCTACATTCTTTGATTTCTTTCCAAAGGATGTAAGAGATTCAAATTGTTTTTTTCAAGCCCAATTGGGGCCTCTTTTTTCATTGTCAACAGGTATCACCTGAGCTATTGGACACATTCTCCATAGCGTTCTATCAAGCCAACCATAGCTTTTTTTTTTGCACTTTTTCTAGTTTCTTTGCTTTTTTTCCAGTTCTTAAACCAAAGAATCTGACTTTAACAAGGCATCTGGAAAAATCCACCTATAGTGCCACCAGAAGCATATTTTCTTTTTCCTCCCACCCTTTTCATTTTTTTCATTAACTACCAGGAAGGCAAGCCGACGCTTTTAACCAAACTTCATTCATCAATTTCCAGTTCGTCCTCTTTGAATTCAGTAGTCATCTATTCTTGAGAAGCTTATGCCCATTCGCCCCGTAGCTCTCGTCACCTTTCCAATGGTTCTTGTGCAACTAAGATCTTCATTTTACATCATCAAGAAACTTCAATTCCTTTACAGAGGAAGGATTGTCAAGAACAGGGTTACATTTAAATACCAACTGGTGGTGAATTCACCATTGGAACATCTTAGCTTCCTCCTCAGGGACATAAACTGGGGGACGAACTGTCTTTCAACATTACATGATATAGAAAGGCTTTACAATCTTCATACTCAGCTGGCCCTGTCTCTGTGAACATTGCCTTTAAAATTAGAATTAAAATTACCTTCTTCAATCCCATGTTTCTCCATTTGAATCCAGCTGTGCCCGTCCCATCTATTAAATCACCGCCTCTATCCATCTCCTATCCCAGTCAGATAAGATGGAGCCTCACCACAATGCTAAGTCTATCAGTAATCATCTAGCAACCCACTTGATTTTTCCTTCTGTAATTCTTGAAAATGCTGTACCAGATTTTTCCTTAGCAGCTTGGGCAAAAATAATCTTCGTCTTACCTTAGCATCGAGCTGAACAATTTATTCATTAATTCACATAAGTAAACACCTGAATATCAGCAGGTGCAGACAAAAAGCTTGCAGCAGAACAAAAAAGCTAAGTAATGAAGGAATAGACCTCTAACCTTCCCATCAAGTAACTGTACTAATGGCAGGACTAAACTAGTATATATTTCCCCATGATGTTTCAACCCTTCTTATTTAAAAATTTTTCGTTTAGACAGTATAAATTTAAACGATAAGGATGATGAAAACAAGATAATGACAAACTGGAGAAGCTTGCAACTGATAGTCCTACGAAAGTTGTTAATGGTCCTAGCATATTTCATACTCAGCAAAACTAAGCATCAAATAAAACTGCAACAGATTAAACAGAAAAAATAAATTTTGGAAAACCTTTTTCCTTTGCCATATCTAAACAGTGAAACAAAGTTATTAAGAGACTTCATAACTCTTCTTCCAAAAACAAGCAGTGTTCCCTGCCCAACACTTCCATGGAATAGGGGAAAAAAAAGACAAAAAATTGAAAGTAAGCAATGTCAACCCAGTGTACTATGGTATGTCCATTGCCACTAGTACCAAATGAAGGATTATCATCATAAACACCCCTTTTTGGCCGACAATGGCCAATAAAATATAGAAGGACTGTATGGATCCACGAGGAATTAACATGCCCAGGGATGATGCATACTTTTATGCAAAATTTGAAAATTTAACATTTGGGCAGGAAATCCTTAACAGGCATAACTTTACCCAGAAATATGAACCATAAAACTGAAATAAATGCACATATGAGTTACTGCAACAACTAACAATCAGCAAGAAAAATCCTATCCAACCACTTGTTATTAAAGAGCTTTTAATTTTAAAAAAAAAATTTAAAAAAAAAATACTTAACATTCTGAGTGCCAAAAAAATTGGACAAAAAAATATTTCTTTGGATCAAAAGGGGTCCCTCCAATCTTCAAAGGACGGCTTATCTGAAAAAAAAATATAAATAAGTCCAGCTCAAATACTAGCAAAGTTAACATATAAACCTTAAAGGTCTCACTAAGTAAGCCAAGTGGGGAGAAGGAAGCTTTAATCCAAATTTGAAATATCAAAATAGGCAATTTGTTAACAAATAAAACCGCATGAAACAATACAATCAAAGGTTTAAATCTATTACTTTGAGTTGTCGGTAAAAACATATCAAGAAAAGGCTAGGAAATTAAACTCAAAATAAAATATATCAAAAAGAAAGATAAAAAGGGATGAAAAGGAAAAGAATTAAAAGAGGCCCACTATAAAACTGATCCTAAAATAGTAGCCCAAACCTAATCTTACATGAAACCACAATGAAAAAAAATTAATGTTATGTTATTGCCCAATATATAGCAACAGAAGTCATACTAATACCAAAATGTTCAACAGAAACAAAGAAAAAAATATCAAATTTGAACTTTCACCCATTAAAATAAAGGAGAAAAAGGATAAAGTGAACTGCACAGTTTAAATCCCAGAAAACTAAAAATATCAAACGGAGAAAATTAAATCCAAAAGATATGAAGTCCACTTAAAATAGCACCCATAGTAACAATTTCAAAGGAGGACAACTGTAACTTCAGTTTTTCCCAGCAATGGGGAAGTGACCTTCGAGCGAACCAATAATGGATACCACAAATAGCAATAAAATAGGAATATTAGCATGTAATGGGTGTCCAATCATGAAAACCATAACTCCCACATAACCAAAAAAATTCTGACATTAAAGTGACCGTGGTAGAAGATCCTCCCGAGGAAATTTTATGTTGCGCCAAATCAAAGAGAATGATAAATAGGTGCCCGAACCTAGTCAGAAAACCAAAGGGATTTATTAATTTTGCCCTGACTCAAATTTGAACCAAAATAAACCAAAATCCTTCGCGAAAACAAATGATATGCAGGTCCAACAAGGCACTCAAAGTCAATAATGCAAACAGAGCTACTGAAAAAGGCCAGTATTAAACTAATTCATAAACCATAGGGAATTATTAGAATGATGGACAATAAATCAATTGAATGCAAAATTGAATTGAGCCCAAATAAAGCAAAAGGAAAATACCTTGGCAAGGCCAAGCAAGGGAAACCCTTGGACTTTAGCAAAGAAAGAAGATCGCCAAAGCTTAATTGAACTCCTTCGCCTTTGCCTTGTTGGCTCCTTTTTTAACGCCCCGAAGCCATAGGCGTTGCTTGTAATGCTGGTTGATGAATGGTGTTTGAATTGCACCAGAACGCCAACGAGAAAAGAGAAACCTAAAAATTCAAACAAGCAGAATCCGAAACGATCGAATTGAAGAATAAAACAATATCGAATCCAATTGAATAAAAACCTAAGGAGATACTCTGCAAATAAACCCTCGCCGGGATTATGTTCAACCGGCGGCAGCCGTGCCGGTTAGGGTTCCGGCACTGGCTCGCTTAGGCATCGAAGGAGAAAAAGCGCGAGGTTAGGCAATTAAAGAATGTTAGGCTTAAGAAGACTGCAGAGAGATTGCAGTTTTTAAGCATAAAAGACATTGAGGCGGTTCGACAGAAAAGTAGATTTTGATAGAGAAAGCATTGGAATTGGGGCTATTTAGTAAATATGGCCAGGGGAATATACTTTTACGCGTCGAAGGGATCGTCATGACTGCGCTCTCCCTCGTCTGCGTAAGTGCGGAAGCCACTTATTGCTATTAAGTTTAAATTCCATACTGTACTCTCAACATGGGCTGTTAAAAGACCTGAACTAAGCGTTTTCACAATGTTTATTTTTTCACTCGTTGGTATATATTTATTTATTTATTTAAAAATACTAAACTAAAACATAATATTAAATAGAAATATTAATGTTTTGTTTGGATGAAAAGGAAAGGAGTGATAGTTAAACTGAAGTACAGTAATATGGTATGGAAAAATTATAATAATCATATTTTTTTGTGTTGTGAGAAGATATAGTAAAACGAAGTTTAATAACATTTTTGGTTTGGATTTGAATGGTAAGGAATGCAATCCGTAAATATAAAAAGATTAATACGAAAAATACTCTTATCCATGAAAAATTTATAAAATATATTATGAATAATTTTAGAAATCAGATTTTTTAACCATAACTTAACATCTCAATTCCGTGAAATTTAAGATTGAGTTTTCAACTCTTAAATAACTTCCAAAAAATCAATCAATCTCCTTTAAATTCTTCACCCCAAACCACTAAACAAACTTCTCCTTTAATCTTACCTATTATCCAAACTCACCAAAAATAAACCTTCAATCCAAACAATATGTTATAAGGTATAACGTTAATATTAGTTCTTTATAAATTTGTTAGCTATTAAAATAGTTGTTTAATATAGTGGTTTAATTAGAAGTCTCAGGAAATGGGTTGTTTAATTTAATGAACAAAAAGATTAAAAAAAATAATGGGTAATTGTTAAAAAAATTTTAATTTATTTCTATAAAATGATAAATATTAGCCTATAAAAATCCATCAAACCTCTCTAAAAACTATTAATAAAGTTATATTACCAAATGGTAACCATTAATGAAAAATAAAAGTTTTGATTACCGTTAAAAACTAAGCTCAAAAGTGGTTGCCTGAAAAGTTTTACATGAAAAACAAAAATATAAGATAAATAGTGAAAAATAAAATTAAATGACGTATTATGAACTTATTAATTTATAATTTTAAAAATATTTAGTTTTTTAAAAATAATTATGCTTAACAAATTAAGCTTGTCATGGATAATGTTGTTTGATTTATGGTAAATATTATCCATCTTCACTAGCTAAATTCCACTAAAATTTTTTATGTTTTTATTTTGTTGATTCTGTAATAATCTTTTAGTCAAACTTTTGAATTTTTTTTTTCTGGCCATTTTAAAAAAACAAATAGAAATAGGCTTTAACTAGTCTAAACAAAAAGTATAATTTTTTTAATCGGTAAAGAAACGTTAACCAAATTAGCACGTGTTAAAAAGGAAAATTTTAAAATTATATGATACCCTAAATTTACGAATTGCTTTTACCGATTAAATTAGGTTTACATTAAATTAAATTGATATTTTCTGAAAGTAATGTTAATTATTTCACTTCCTCTTTATCTAATGTTAATTCAACTTTCTTTTCATTCTTCTTAATTTGTTAGTTTATATCACTTTTTTTTTTTTTTTAGGATAAACCTGAATCCATATATTAAGAAATAGGAGCTAACTCCAAAGCAACAAGATGAGTGGCATAGAGGAGGAACCTCCTTCTATAAGGAATAAGGTTCATTAATATCTAAAGAAGAAAGCCTCGAAGTTAGAGAATGACCTAACTGTAGATACCCCGAATTTTTATTTTTGAAAAACTTTTGAATTTTTATTAATATAAAAAATTTTCCGCAAAATTCTTGGCCGCGTGGGATGAAATATAAATAAAAAATGGGGTCCCTCAATTCAGAGCCCAAATTAATCGAATTGGGCCCCAAAGCCCAAGAATAGATTATTCAGAAATTTTCGATTTGAGAACAATTAAAATTTCAAGAAATAAATATGAAACACCAGTGAAAAATGCTATTATAATAATATATAAATTAATTATCTTAAGATCATATATCATTACTATTATATTATTATTATTATTATTGAGTAATAGAGAAATGTGCCAGAATCTAACTAAAAACAATCAAAAAAAAATCGAACTGGACGCGGGGAATTAAAATTGATTTTTTGAAAATCAACAAAGATAACCTGAAAAACCAAGTGAAAAACCTGCAAACCGAGCAAGAATCGAGCCAAATCGTTGAATCAGACCAAAACCAGTTTCGAATCGAACCGGAAATGATCTAGAAACCAGACATAACTTTCTTTCTTTTTCTTTTCTTTCTCTCCTTCTTCTTCTCGAGTCGCGCACCCCTCCCTTCCTCCCTCTCTTGCGTCTCCAAGCCACAAGACTAATGGTGGTGAGTGCGATCGACCTATCTCATGCTGCGGTATGTCCGCCCGTCCTCCTTCGTGCCGATTCAAAGCCCTCATACAGTGGCGATGCAAGCTCCTCCTGTACACCTCCTTTGCGACGCGATTGTCTCCTCTACAAACAACGCCATTCTTCGCTGAAGCTCGATGGTTCGGTGATCTATGGCTTAGATCGGTCAGAAACCAAAGCTTGAATATGTTGTGAATTAATGGTTTTGGTCACCGGATGAAGCTTTGATTTCGATTTGAGTTGGTTTAGGATTTGTGCTAAAATTGGGTGTTGAAAGCGTGAAATTGATTTGAAGATTTGGGTTTCCCTTGTGAAAATTCGAGTTGAAGGACATGTGAAATTCGTGAATTCTGCAGAATCAGTTTCCCGGCCAACATACATGACCGGCGACGCGATGGTCTGACGACACTCCCGGCGAGGCTTCAAGAGGCAGATGCTCTCCTCTTCGTGCGGATCAGCAGAAATAAATCCAATTTTTCGATCGGTACACTTCTTAAAGACTCAAACTGCGATTTTTGGTATAAATCCGAATCTAATAATTAATGAATTAACTTTGAGTATTTAGGTGAATTAAATTGAACATTGCTAAGTTAACGTTCTTGAATATTAGTTATAAGATTGATATTGAAAATAAGAATTCTAGCTAATAATTATATAAGTGAATTTACGGAATCTTAAGAAATATAAATGGAGGAATTATAATTTATGGTAGAGGAATATAATTTATGGTTAAACAGGTAATTAAAGGTGTTATATGAAATATGATTGTAGGTTAATATCAAGTAAAATTTAATTTGGTATTATTATTATTATATTATTATTATATTATTATTATTATGTAATTATTATTCATTATTATTATAATATTCTTCCCAATCGAACTAACTAGAAAATTTTATCTAAAGGTATAAATTGAAATATAAATCAATAAGAAAACACTATAATATAATATGTACATGTGTAGTTTGACAAGTTAAGTAACTATTAACCAAAACTAATAAATGAATGTGAAAACATTTCGAATTAGAATTCTTTAATTTAAGAATTTTCTTTTTTTATTATTTTATATGCTTATAAGGGTCCGGAATACTGAAGACAAAAGCTGAAAGGTGCAGTAGTAGAGGAATAGTCTATTGAGGACAATAAGAACTGTGAATAGTGTTGAGATAATTCGGCCTCAATCCGCCTGCATTCAATGCATTCACGGCTAAATGTTATCAATGCATTATTGCCAATAATTGTGATGCAACTATTTGTTGATATTAAATTATTGCTTGATTACTTGTGATGTGATATTGCTGTGCCCTTGTTTGGTTGTGGAATTGGGATGAAGTGGGTCACCCATTGGGTTTGTGAGAACTGTTTCTGTTATAAAACGGATCCTGAATTCTGATTTCTGTTATATCTGTTACTCTGCTATATGGATCCTGATTCTGATTTCCTGTTTAGCCGGTAAATGGGAGATCGGGCGACCCCAGTGTTGCACCTACTGTTCTGATCTGTATGATATGGAAAACCATGGGTTGGTCTCTTTGGGCCGCAACTAAATGATCTAGATTTGAAATCGTTGCCTGCAGGGTGGCCTCCCTGTTGTGTGCGCGCTGATGATCTAGATTTGAGGGAGACGACCGGGATGCACCTGCGGTATAAAAAAAAAAAGAGAAAGAGAAACAGAGAGAAAGAAAGAGAGAATAGAAAAATAATGACAGGCAACCGATCGTGGTGAGGATTATACCGGTTGGCCAGAATGGGGGATTGGGCTCCCTGGTGCACATGTGAGTGGAGTGGGCCAATGTGGGAGGACAGTTCAATCGATTTTCGGTGACTACCACTGAACTAATTTCCAACGTGAACTGTGATTAATAATTGAAAGGTGAATCAATATTGTGATTGCTGTTGTATTGCCATTTGTGTGACAAACTGGCATGATCATAAATTAAAACGGTAACTCAGATAATATTTTCGGCACTGTGTGAATTGTGTGGGGTGAAAGGGTTATCTAACCTTACTCATTGAGTTTGGCGCTCACCCCTGCCGTACTATTTTTCAGGTATAGAAAGAAAGGAAAGCCATATGGAGTTGAAAACACTTATGTAGAAGACTGTTAATGATAGAAATGACGAATGTAAATATAAAGGTAGAGTTCCGCAATTTGTAATTCCAGTTGGGTTCGTAAATAAAATAATAAAGCTCCATATTAAATTATGAAACTGTATTTTTGGATGCAATATGTATCAATAAAGTAAATGGGCCCTGAATCCATAATAAAATGAATAGAAATGTGAGAATTTTAAATAAGTTAAGGCTTTACTACGGGTTTCGGGGCCTTAAGCCCACCCAGGTCCTAGTGCCAGTCCCGGCACGGAAATGGATCGTACAGAAAGTTGGTATGTGACCTCCTACCGAGTCGAGTCCCCGAGTCGAAGTTAGTTAACCAACCCGGTTGGGGGTAGAATGGGTTTATAAGTGGACTTAACCTTGATTGAAGAGAAAAAGATCAAAGTATAAGGGTTTAGGATTTATTTGCATTAAAAGATCAAGCTTGGGTATTAAGTTATAGGCCTTTTTGCCACTTGAGGTAACCCTTTAGTAAAGGTTTTCAATCAATTTTTCTTGATATTTTGATGGCCTAACCCGTGATAAAAATCATTTTCACTTTCCCATTTTTCAACCCTTATCTTTCAAATCTTCTTCATCTCCTTCCTTTTCCTTCCTTTCTCTATCCATTTTTCAATATAGTTTAAGGCAAACCTCAATTTCTCCAAGTAAGTAAGAAATTTCTGAAGCTTTTTATATTATTCCAACCTGCTAATTGAGCTATATTGTAGATAAGTTTATAAGAATTCTTGATGTGTATAGGAGAAGGAGTTCAAAGATTGTAGAAAAGGAAGGTAAAGAAGAGCTCAAGCTTTTGAGGTGGAGGTTTTGGACATCTATTTTTAATTTACCATTTTCTTTCTTTGCATGAGAATTTGTGGTGGTGTGGTTGATTAATGAACAATCTATTGCTCATGTTGAGATGGGAAGGACTGGAAATGGGTGAGAAAACAGGGGAGGAATTGAAATATATAAAGGCAGATATTGAGTTTATGCTGAAACAGGTTTTTTTCTAGAAAAAAGGAACCAGTGACTTCACCTTGATTTTTGACCTTAATTTTAAATGATGGAAATTAGGAAAGTGGTCATAGAAGGGTTATTTGTTCCTCTATGTGTTAGCTTTAAAACATGGGTTTTGAATCATCACCCAAATCGGAGTGTATATTGAGAGAGATATGAAAAAAGAGTACAAAACGCGCAAGGGCTGGAAAACAGCGACGGCGCGGCGGCGCGAATTGCATGACGAGCTCGCGAATTTCACCTGAAAACACCACTGACTCTCATTTTGCTACTTCTTCTTACGCGCTGCGTCGGCTGGAGGCTAATTGTTGCACGCGTGACTAACAGTTGGCGAGTACTTGCGTCTCGAAATGAGGAGGAGCCGACGTGCGTATCAATGTGGCATTTCTCAGCGCTCGCGACTCTTGCACTGCTCGCTCGCGGACTTTTCACCTGACTCACTTGACCTTACAGGAATATGGCGTTCAGAGACTCGCCGGCGCGTGCAAAGAGGACTGTTGCAAGGCAAACGCTCGCGAGAACTATGTGTATTTAAATGCACCTTTATGTTGACTTCTTTTTCTAATATGCAATCTGGAGTTCCTTTTGCTCAATTTTGTATGCCTCCAATAATACATTTTTAAAAACAAAAGACAACATTAGAACATGTATCAAAACAACATTGCAAGCATGCAAAATGATGTCTGAACAATCAAATAAAACATTATGATCTTATGAAGTTAATGAACTATTAAATATGATGGCTTGGTAATTATACTCTGACATACAACTTAATGCTCCATTGAGGTTTTAGGTAAAAACCATGTCGATAAAGGCTATGTCGGACATAGAGATAGCAGATCTGCACCCCATAACCAGTTTGATAACTCCGGCTACAGGAGCCCGTTGAGTGGATATGGATTATATAGGGTTGGCAATAGCAGGCCAAGCATACAGATATTCACATCACCAGTTTTCAGATACAGTTTTTTTCTTATCACTCGGTTTTCAACTATAACCTTATTGAGCCATACAAATATCTTCGACCATAAAACATTGCATGAATCATACAGTATTATAAAACAGTAGAAAAGATCATCAAGGATACATGAAGGTATCATGACATGTGGTGCTTATATGTGCCCATAATGTGTTACATGGGTTCTTTCTACACAATTAATGTGCTTACTATGTTTACTTATTTTATGTTGAGATATTCCACTGAAGCTTTATTTGCTCAGCGAGTACCTGTCTTCAACTCGGCAGGTTTTGAGACTGGAATGCCGTAGAAGAGTTCGGCTTAACTAACTGCTCGCAGTTCATCTGTAGAAGACTCATCTTCAGGGTAGCTAACTCATTTGGATGTGGTAATCTTTTATCTATCCTTTTATGGCCATATACAGGGCCACACAGTTGGGCCCATTATTTTATTCATTTTGACACTAGTATCATGTCTTGTAAATATTAAGGTACATTATTAATATAACAAACACTCGAGCATGCGTATCTAGTACTTCAATATACATTATGCAGTTTCAGCTGACAGGATATAAGTGTAACCAGTTTGAGCATCTCGCTCGTTTAATTTTCACGGGTTTCACGGGTGGAACCTGGAAGGGATGTTACAAATTTTGGTATCATAGCCCTAGGTTTAGTTTCCCCCGGGCTTGCATGTCATAAGTAGTATAGTGGTGCATCCATGACTACCCTGATGAAACTAAGCAGTGTTGTTCTTTTTTAGGAAGGAATGTCTTAGGAAGGGTCGAAGTAGTCAACACGCCTCCAAGAGCAGTGGAGGGTGAGGCTCCAGTAGCAAACCAGGGTCAAAGGCCAGAGCAGTGGAGGGAGAAGGCTTCCAATAGCACAGGTCAAGAAGGTATTAGTTAAAAGCAACTTTGCGGATACCTTTTAGACAGATTAGCAAGGGGTGATACCTTCAAGCACACAGTAGTGGTAGGAAAAGAGAAGAAAGCCCCACTGACACTAGAGAAGCCTTCGAAAATATGGGGCGAAAGAATCCACAGTAGCTGCAACAGGATGATAGTCCAGAAATAGCTGAGTAATTGGTTAGATGGGACATCGAGAGTTCTGGAACATTACAGTGTAACACTAGAGGCAAGTTGAATTTGTCCGACAATCATTTGCTGAGAGATGAAGGCATACACATGGTGGAATACTGTCAGCACAGTGAGTATTCCAGCAGAGCAAGCGTACATTGGCAATTCTTTTGGAGGACGAGAATCAAGAAAAAGTTCATCACAGAGGCTTACCTAGATGCGAGAGGAAGGACTATCCCTTAATACACTTCCGGCAAAAAAAACAAGAGACAGAATCGTCATTCCAGATTATGAAAGAAGAATTCAACTCAGACACTCAGCAGGTATGGTGAGGTCGGATAACGTGGCTACAGAAGCCGAGAGGTGTAAAAGTTTTCAGGAAGGCCTGAACGATTTGAGATTCAAATGGGAGTGTAGCTTCCCAGATTCAGAGAGTTCCTCAGCTTTGGTAGAGGCAGCTCAGGGAGAATAGAGCGCATTCAGGCCAGTCAGGTACCAGACGCCAGCCGGCCTCCAGCCAGAGGAGAGATCAAGACCAAGTGCACCCCAGACATATCAGTTGGAGAAGCAAGAGATCAGAGGTTGCTAGTAGTTCAGCTAGTTACTACGACTTCTTTAAGCCAAGGCACAGCTAGGGGGTGGCTAACATGCCAAGCGGTTCTCACAAATTGTGGCTAGTTCTTGCCAGGGGTAGTCGAGGTTCAGGCAAAAGGAAACTGGTAGAGCGCACCAAGTTCGAGGAGTGCAGAGTCAGCCGGGTTATATCATTTCCAACCTTGTGAGCATTGTGGGCAGACGGCATGGTGGAGATTGTTGGTATGGTGCTGGTAATATGTTGGATATGCGGAAGCATCAGACCATCAGAAGAAGGATTGTCCGAGAGAGGGCAAAGGTTCCTATACAGTTCATAGCAGGCAGAGGGAGAGGTTGAGAGATCCGGAGGGCAAGACAGAATCAGAGACTGTGGACAAACCCGATACAAGAAGGTCCAGCCAGGGTCTATGCTATGCGAACCAAGTGGAAGATGAAGGAA
>NW_023590626.1:667503-723165 GCF_014843425.1 Jatropha curcas | reverse complement strand
AGAGGAATGGACAGCAAAAGATCCAGTTCAAAGGAGAAAAACCCCCATCTTCGTGTCCCCAGCCATTCGTCCCAACTAAGCAAGTCGATATGCGCGCAGAGGGAAAATCCGTCTTTTCCGAACGTGCCTTTATTCCAAAAATCCCGTAGGTTCCCCAAACACACAATTCCGCAACTTTTCATTCCCATCCTTCTTTCTGCATCGCACGATGTTCGCTAAAACCACGTCGGATAGGCAAATAGGCCTCTATGAACTTGTTTGCTCAGACAGCTGCTTGGCAACTTCCTCCTGGATTTTCAAGGACCATTCTGTTTTTCAGCCTTCTTAGCTTCTGTTTCACTGGAATTAGCCTCTGGATATACTGGAATCTTTGTGCCACCACTATTGCTGGGTCAATTCCGGTGATGTCAATTGCTTTCCAAATGAAAGCAATCAGAAATTTCCTTCAAAATTCACTGACCTGTTTCCCTTGTTCAAATGTCAATCAGATGCCATATGTGTATGTTCATTTTCTTTCTTTGCCATTATTATTTTTTCCTTTTCAATTTTTATTTCAATTTAAATTTGATTATTTTTTTGCTTGGAAAATGCTTGGAAAGATAGACACCAGGGTAATCCAAGAATTTGCCAAGCCTTTTTATTAATTATGAACGGAAATCGTCTTCCAAAAGAATACATCCAAATTTTGAAATCTGGAATCTTTCTAATCTGATGGCAGATGACTCAGAACTGGAACTAGACTCTGACTCGGTTTCAGACTCGGGGTCAGACTCAGAAACTCAATAACCGCAGTGCGGCTCCCTCCTCGCTGTAGCCGTTGTGCAGAGGGCCCTCCATTCGGCTTGAATCAGATCTAGCAGGTCTCGGTTCATCATTTCCTGTGATAACCCGCAACTTCCGTCAAAGAGACTAGGTTTTGCATGAAGTCTTCTGCTTCCAGTCATTACTATTTCGGGGCTTGTTGCCCAGACATCTGAGATATCTCCAACCCAGGCAGCAATCCTTTTATCGGTTGGGCGCAGATAAAAAGGTTCTAGGGAAGCCACAAGTAAGGGACTGCTTCCTCCCAGTTACAGAAATAACC
This sequence comes from Jatropha curcas, assembly GCF_014843425.1. The sequence continues at coordinate 722,081 of NW_023590626.1, read as the reverse complement.
TGTTCAAAGTCAGATAGTAAAGGCCCGTATCTGTAAACTCTTTTTCCCCTCCCCTTCTGGTTCTTACTTAGCACGGTCTTCCGTTAGTGGGCTCAATAACCCAGTCGCAAAAGGTTCGCCTCAATTCACTGGACCACTGCCCCAGGCTTGCAAGTTTGGGTATGTTTCCGATCTGCGCCATAAACCATTTCCTGGAGATAGGACATCTTAAAGCATCAAGGAGCAGCTATGGCAGTTATTTGCAAACGCCCGAAATTCAAGGGAATTCGAGAATTTTGCAGTCCTTCCTTCTATGAACTGGCATAAGTATCAACTGAAATCACCCGAGAGGGGTAGGTTGGCAATTTTAGGGTTGACCTCAAAAAGAGAGGCCTGACGCTTTGGCTTTTTGAAGCTGATCTGTAGTCATCCCCTGAATGGTGATAAGCTTTGTCCTCATATGGAAACTTGACCTTTTGGTGCAAGGTACGAAGGTACTGGCCTTAGTGTGGTGTATCCATGGTCCGGCCCAGAAGCAAGGTTTGAAGCTAGTCGGATAACAAGCTCAATTACCTGAAACGGAACTTCATCACAGCTGCCCAACGTTTAACCTTTAGCGTAGAATAAACCCCACAAAACTTCCCTCCGGGTGCTGTCATAAAGCCTTCCAACTATCTGTCTGAGGGAGTGGAAGTCCAAGTTTCTCCAACCCTAGACAGCTGGCTACTCTCAGTGGGCAGACGTTCAAGCTGCTGACCCATTATCAAATGAGAACCCATGGCCACGGTTTTTTGTCTCGATTGAAACAGTGGACATACAGAGCATTGTTAATGCTTGCCTCCCTCTTTGGGCAAGATCGTCAATCAGAGAAACCGGATGCTTCGTGTTTTAGATGAATTGGGTGACGGTGGATACTAGCCACTTCAGGGCTAAACCTCCACAGGTGTCTGAAGTTGAGCTCAAAGCCTTGCAAAGAGCTTGGCGTGAGGGAAAGGAAATGATGCCAAAAAAGTTTTTCCCCAGATTGCACCTTTGCTTGTGTCCTTTTTTAATTGTGCTAGTAACCGGGTCCCTCTTTTGGCTTTACCTCTGCCCTCTGGTAGGGGCTTTATTTTTTGGAATTTTATCCAAGACTAGTTGTTATATTTGTGCTCCCGCTCTTTGTTTATACATCAAGCTTCTTCGGTTAGGTCGTTCAGAAATCCAGGACACAGATGTTATTCATCTCAAGGAACAAGTTTCGAAAGGATCGACGAGTTCCTGGTCCCAGCAATAATAGCATTTACCCGTGATTTGGTAAGGGGTTGGGTTATTAACGTTTGGCTTAATTCCTTTTTCGAAAATAATTGAATCGTTGTCCACTAGAATCCTGGATGCGTTCTTGAGCGTCCAGCACCTTCAGTCTTGTGCGCATGCCCCTGATGATACTCACAGTAATTCATGCAGCTTTGTATAATTTCTGGGTAAATGATTTTGTGGTGCCTTGCTTCCAAAGGGCTTGATGTAGTTGGCCTTTGACGCGCTCGACCCGGAAAAACCAAAAGGATTGCATCCAAGTAAAAAAAAAAAAAGATCAGTAATAGGCTTTTCTCTGGGACTGATTGCCATTTCTCATGTTTCCCCACACTAAGGATTCATAAGGGGTGATGCTCGCCACTTTGTGGACTTTACTAGATTGGCTAGGTTCTTGTACTTTGACGCTCCTGAGTCCTTCTTATTTAGTTGCCCCATCTGAATCAAATCTTCTACTTTTGGTAAGGCAAGTGGGCAATGATGGCGAACTGAAACCGTTGGCAAGTACCTGGGTTTTTGTAGTTGGTGTTGGTAAAGACAGGCTGCAAGGTTTCTTTTAATGATTATGTCTACCTGTTCTTGCTCACAGAAGGTCCCGGTTAATCATTTGGGCAGGCTTGGCCCCTCCACCTCATAAGGAACGAGGAAAAGGGTTTTCATTTGTTTTTTTTCTGCTTGGTGGGTTTTCTAGTTCTGCTTTCGAGTGACCATCCAACCTCCATGTTAAGCGGTAATTGGAATTAAATGGCATTGCAGATGTCTTTCGCCAAGTTCCATTTTGGATCGGTCTAAGCTGACAAACCACCTCAAAGCAGCACCGGTGAGAGATTGTTGAACAATTGAGCAAGGAGCTCCGCTGCTTCAGTCCAAATGGGTTAGGGCATCCACATACATTTTCCAAGTGAGTTTTAGGACAAGTGGTTCCATCGATTATGTCCATGTTGGGCATTTTGAACTTAGTCGGTACTGGCTTCAGGGAACAAGGACAAGGAGTCCATGTCCACCCACTTTCCTTGTGGGTTTTTGAGAAGGCAGTGATAATCTTTCCAGGAGTTCTAGTTTCTCTCTCATTCCTCTGAGCTTCCAGCTCAGAGGCAAGTTTTAGAGGGGTAATATCATCCAGGTTCAGGGTAGGGTTTGGTAAGGTTCAGCAGCAAGGACCGCCTGATTGGGAGCAGCAGGTCCCACTTCCCCCGGCGGAAGCCCATTTCCTTTCAATTGCCCAATTCAGCTATCAGGGCGGTCCTTTGGGCAAAGCTAGTGCCTCGTTCATTCTGGCCTCCCATTTCTGGCCTCTAGTTGTTCATGAGGGTTTTTGGATATCAGCAAGTGATGCCATGTGGTGCAGGTAGAGTCGTTGGGGTTTGTAGGTGAAGCTTGGTGTTAGCTGGTGAAGCTGGTGTAGCTGGTGATAATACTGTAGGTGTAGCTGGCACAACAGATGTGGGACTTGGATCGTGGGCACCTGTAAAGGGATAAGGGTAGCTGGATTAGGTACAGTGGTTGGTGTGTCCCAGGTAACTGATGTAGATCACGCCTTTGTCCGAGTTGTGCATGGATGAGGAAAAGAAGTGGTTTCATGGCTCTCTTTGTGTTTACCCCATGTTATGATATGTCGTGAATGCGCATAATTCAACCGTCATAATCTGTTATGAAAAATATGATTCACATCTAATTGGTGCAATACAGTCCTAAAAGGAATAGGTTCTATAGGCTAATGACTCAAATAGAGAATCGGCTTATGAGGGACCATTGAACCTTGAGTATGGATAGTACCTAACCAACATGTTGAAATTAAAGAGTTTTCACGTGATCCAACGGTAATGCATACCCATGGGCGCACCCACCAAAAGGAATTAGGGGCGGCTCGCGGTAAAACAGGGAGGACCTTGGCTAATCCGTCGACATAATCAATGAGAACCTGCGATCAAGCGCTACTTGCTATCCCAGACTCAGAAGTTTGAACAGAGAGAGAAGAAATTCATTTGAAATTCCATTTTTTATGCAATGGAGAAAAAGGATTCTCAATCGTGCAAAATAAATCAAATCAAATTTTAAAAATGTCTTTAATCAACTTTTGGTCCAATTAAGTTCAAATTTCCTCTCATCGAGTATTCTTAAGAAAGAAACACTTTCGATTTATGTCAAGGTAAGCCCTGCGGCAAAAACAAAACAATAGTTAGAATAAATACCCTACACGAAAGGGCAGGTTAGTCAAAATGCAGCAATTGTAAGTCCACTTATCCAAAATAATTACAATGTAAGTTCCCCAGCAGAGTCGCCAAACTGTGAACGCGCCATCCCCCAAAATGCCAAAATGCATATAAATGCATATGACTAAAGCAGAAATGCAACGTGAGTGTGTGGAGTCGCCACCTTGTTTAATTAATTTCAGGGTAAAGCTAGGAAAAAACCCTAAGTGACTCAATTTTTAATTAACCTATAATTACATAGATTAATTAACCCAATGTTAAGCATGGTCCTAGCGAACCCCGAGATGGATACCAGAGACTATGTCCATGCTGATAACTAACCATGAATGAATGCTTGAAATGCTTTGCAGGCGAATGAATCAAGTTTAAAAGTGATTTCGAGTTGCCGCTAGGCGGTGAAATCCCGAAACGTGCCTACGTACTTCCGTTTTGAATGGAAGATCAAAGTCCCACGTAAAGTTCGATAAGACCTTTTTTTAAAAGGGCTTTGAATGGGGATGGCTTTATTGCATGAGTGTTGTATGCTTTGTGCATTTTTTATTTAGGCATTTTGCCCAAAGAATTGAATTGATTTGATTTTAGGCATTTGAATGCCAAAAATGTTTGATTTTAATGGCTTTTAGCCAAAAGGATTGATTTAGGGCAATTTGTTGCCAAAAAATTGAATGTGATTTAAGCGTTATTGTCGCCAAAATTTTGAACTTATTTGAGGGCTTTAAAGCCAAACATTGATTTAGGCAATAATTGCCAATAAAAAATTGATGATTGGGGCGATTGTCGCCAAAAAAATTGTTTTGATTTAAGGCCATTTATTTGCCAAAAGTGATTAATTGAAGCTTTTTAGCCAAAAATTGTGATTTAAGGCCGATTTGTCACTAAGAAGGATCAAATCTCCCACTTATACGGCATTTTGGGTTTTGCCAAAAGTGAATTATTGATTTATAATGTTAGGCCAAGTCATGGCCAAGAAAACATGTTCAAATTAAAGCTTTTTTAGGCCACAAATTATTGATTAATTGGGCTTAAGCCAGATTTGGTTCGAAAATAAAGGCGATTATACGCATAGCCATTAATTAACTAGGTATTCTTAAGCCAATATCGTCGAATTTTAGGCTTTAATATACCATGATTATTTATTAACACCTCCGGGCATTAGCCTAAAAACTTAATTTATTTGAGGCAGTTTATTTGCCTAAAGATGTCATGAATGCATTTTATGCAGTTATAGAAATTATTAAGGAGTAGAAGAAGAAAGAATGTAATGAAATGCTAAAATTAAATAGGCATGAGTTTAGTCATGTAGCCTGATTTAATCGTCGACCGCTGGTCTCAACTCTAGGTCTAAGCTCCTCGTTAAGGAACTGATTTTAATTTTAATTTTAAGTGACGCAAAGTATCACAACGAATAAATAAAACTAAAAATTAAAACAATGCAATGAAAGCAGTAAAGAATCGGCAAAGAAGCGTAGGGAGAAAGGAGGGCGTCCCGTCCACACAGCTAAGTGAGTCCAAAAGGAGGCACCCCGGGCCAATTTTATAGGAAAAAGAAGCCTGAGGGCGTCTTGCCAGCCCTGAAGGCGGGCGTGCTGCCTCAAAGGGGGCGGTCGGCCTGCCGCTCGAGCCGTGTCCGCCCTTGAGGGCGGGCGTACCACCTCAGGGAGGCGGGCGGCGCGCGACCGTCAGGGAGGCGGGCGTGCCCGCCCACCATGCCTGCTCTGAGGGTGGGTGTGCCCGCCCCTTGAGGGCGGGCACGTCGACCCGTGCTCCTTTATCTGTTCCGGAGGCTTTTTCGGGAAGTTTCCGGACCTCCAAAAAATATTCCGGACCATTCTGCGATTCCTCGTAATTTTTCGGAACATTTCAGTAGCATAATTGGATACTTCCGTGAATTTCCCGAATGGCCTTTCGTCCGGGCCGTAACTGTTTGCATCCGGAAAACTGACTCTTTTTGAGCCTCAAAATTTGAGTATTCACAGTCACCTAAAGAAAAGAAAAAAGATGAAAGAATAAAGGTTTTAGACTCACAGTTTACCTTTCCCGAATGGCCTTCGGTCCGGCCGGACTGTTTGCAGTCCGGAAAAACTGGCTCTTTGAGCCTCAAAATTTGAGTATTCACAGTCACCAAAGAAAAGAAAAAGATGAAGAATAAAGGTTTAGACTCACAGTTTACCTTGTTTTGAAGGATTCCAAAGATTTTGGGGAAAGGTGAATCAAAGACCCAAAAGCTTTAATCTTAAATCAATAAATCCAAGTTAAGTTTAATCTGAGTGTTTATAGGTCTTTTAATCAGTAGGTCAGTGGTGTTTTCTTTAAAATGAATGAATAAAAGCCCTAAATCCAGGAGAAAAACACAAGTTTTCCTTAGATTAAAAGTGGAGTCTTCAAAATAGTAGCATTTTCCTTTAAGCAACCAAAAAGATGCCCTTTCACATTTCCTAAGCAACCAAATGGGGAAAGGGTGGCCCTTTTTTAGGGCTTAGGTGGCAAGTGCCACTGGTGGGACCAAAAATCGGGCCTAGTCATGCAAAAATAAGGTAGCACATCGGCATTCTCGCTGGACAGACACGAGGCGCTTATGGGGCCCAATTTTGCTGCGAAACCCCTAGAAACCCAAAAAAGTAAAAATGATGAAACAACTCAATTATCTTAGCCACGGAGCATCAGTCCGTGAATCAGAGCGATCAAATGTCCCGATTCAATTTTATGCAAACAAGTTTATCATCACTGAGCCTTTTGGAGCAAAAATTGAACATCTACAGTTTACCCCCACTTTGATGATATCTTGCTTTTTGAGCAAGATGTCATCAAAGTGTAAAGTAGATGTGCATGTAAGAGGTAGTTACCTAGTGATTTATGGAATTGTTGTGTCTTGTCGAGACATGGTGATCATCCTTTAGAATGGTTTACGTTCTTTGAAGGGCTTGGATGTAGAAAGCGCGCCATTTTGGTGGCTTTGTTGATGTAGAATGCAATTTTAGCAGTGTTTTATGGGGGAATTGCGTCATGATGGTTGACATCTTCTGCGTATGGTTACGGCATCTGGCGGCTTTGTTGAAATGCATCACTTTAGATGGGTGTCACTGTCAACATGTGGATTGGAGGACTTATGCCATAGTGATGGTCAGCGGCTTCTGCGGATGACGATGCCATTTTGGCGGCTTTGCTGAAATGTGTCACTTTGGACGGTTGTCACTTTGGACGATTATCACTTTAGACATGTGGGGTGGAGGAATTGTGCCATTGTGATGGTCAACGGCTTCTACGGATGATTGCACCATTTTAACGGCTTTGCCAAAATGCGCCACTTTCGGCGGGTGTCATTGTGGATAGGTGCATTCTTTGAACGATTTAAGCTGAAGGGATATGTTAGTTTCGATGATGTGGTCAGGAGGTGCACCACCTGGGGCGACTTTATTTAAAATGCACTAGTTTGGGCAGTTGCGTTCTTTCAACGACTTGAACTGAGGGATACGCCACTTTCAATTACCTGGGACAACTTGATCTAAAATGGACCACTTTTGGTGGGTGCAATTTTTTGAATGGCTTGAACTAAAAGGATACGCCAATTTTCACAATCTGATCAGGAGGTACGCCACTTGGGACGGCTTGATCTGAAATGTACCACTTTGGACCGGTGCATTCTTTGAACGACTTGAACTAAAAGAATACGCCAGTTTTGACGATCAGGTCAGGAGGTGCGTCATTTGGGATTGCTTGATATGAAATGCACCACTTTGGATGGGTGCATTTTTTGGGCAGGTTGAACTGAAGGGATATGCCAGTTTCGATGATCCGGTTAAGAGGTGCGCCACTTGGGGCTGCTTGATCTGAAATGCATCACTTTGAATAGGTGCGTTCTTTGAACGGCTTGAACTAAAGGGATACACTAGTTTTGATGATCCAATCAGGAGGAGCGCCACCTAGGACGGCTTAATCTGAAATGCGTCACTTTGGACGATCTTGTAAAAAAAAAAAAAATGGGCTAATGGGGAACAAAGGCCTTTGGTTGGTTAAGGTTAACCAAATTTTGTGATTATGCCCAAAAAAGAATGTGTGAATTTGCATAAAACTATGTTAAAAAGCATGAGTTTGTATGAATTTGTGTGAATTTGCATAAAAATATGTGAAAAAGCATGACTTTGCACAAACTAATGTGAAATTATTGAAAATCGTGTCGTGGCACGCAAAATGGGAAAAATTTTACTTGTTGGCCCGGAAACTTACCTATGACTAGTGGTGATGCCCCTACTTAGGTGGCAAGCCGAGGTGGGTTACCGGCTAAGCATAAGAGTTGGTCACTGTAAATGGCTTAGAGCCCAAATTGGGCCTAAAAGCCCAAAAAGCTATAAATAAGTGAAAGTGAACCATTAGGTGTCACTTTCACTCAAAAGCTTCTAAAAGACTTTTGAAATCTTCTTCTTCCCTCCTTCTTTACCACATGTCATAGCAGCCGAAAATGTTGTAGGCTAGATTCTTGGAGGTGTTGTGATCAATCTCGTGACTCGGGTACTGAGCCACGACATGAAACTACGGGAGATTATTCCCTCTACTGGGAGTTCTATTAGTTTACAACTAGATTTGCCTAGGCACCTTTTGCTAGAGCACGTTTGAGGTAATTTGGAACCTTCACTTCTAATTTTTCTGCGTTAGGAATACTAGAAACATACAAATAATAGGTTAAAAATTAAAACCTAGTGAGAAATTGTAACATTCTAGGCCTGAAACACCATATTATGATCATACGTCTGTATTTATGAACATGGCACCTATAACATGAATGTACATATATAAATATATGCATTTACAATTTGCTTGTAATAATATTGGGCAATGATATGCCTAAGCATGACCATGCACATAAGCATTTGATAATAATATGAATATGCAAATGCATGAATCTGAATAAGCTCTAAACCCAGAAAGCTTAAAACTCTATTTTAGATTCAAAAGGTGTGTATATATATATGTGTGTGTGTGTGTGTGTGTGTTCTTTAAGGCCTCTCAGTACACCTATATATGGTGTTTATGAATGAGTTAACTCAGTTGGAAAAAGTGAGATTTTTATGGAGAATTATGTTATTTTTTATGATTAATTTGATTAAGATTGCCTTAATATGCTAGTAAGAGATTGTTATCACAAAATCATAAGTTAATGAAATTAGAAAATGATTATGGAGATTAATTTGAAAAAGGTTAAATGTGCTTAAGTTACAGTGATGAGAAGCTAGTACGAGAAGCACCTCAATTAGTGCTTTGATTAAGTACTTAATGGCTTGGTGTTAAATCATCTAAGATGTTTAGTTAAGGCCTAAATGAGATTAATTAAATGGTGATGGATGATTATGGATTCGATTAATATAAAAAAAAAAGTTATAATTACAAATGTGGGTAAAAACAAGAATACATGAGAATTTGAGGAGTTAAAGGGAGATTAATAGTTCATGTGGCTTGCACATGACTTGTTAGTTTATAAAAGGCTAAGTAATAGCAAAAATCAAAGAACAAAAAGGAATGCATGTCTTGCAATGAATTGTTTAGTTTATCAAAGGCTAAAGTAAATAGCTAAATAAAGAATCAAAAGGAAATAAAAAGTGAAAAGATGAGAGCCGACGCTAAGAAAGAAGAGAAGAAGAAAAGCAAAAAAGAAGAAAAGCTTAAGGTGCTTAAGGATTAAAACTGATTTCAAAGGTGCTGGATATTCTCTAAAGTACTTAAATCTCTATTTAATTTTGTTATTTTCAGATTTGGAAGAAGTTTTGAGCTAGGTTTCAAAAATAGAGTAGTTTTGAAAAGGGAGAATTGATTTGGATCTAATAATGAAATTAAACAACGATTTAAATGTTAATTAGTTAGTTATTGATTTATATTTAAAGCCTATATTTAGCTTTAATATTGATTGAAATTTAGATTATTCACTACGGACAAAGATATGAAATTTCTGCAACTCGAACTGAACTCTAAAATGATATTTTCAGTTTTAGAATATGATAGTTAATTAGTTGATAAGCAATATCTATAATGATGTGAAGTGTAGTTAAAAAGATAGTGTTTAATAAAAGTTACCATATTTATATAAATGTTATGGAAGTTTAAAAGAGCTAAGAAATATCATAAAATGGTTGAGAAATATTCATTAAATGGTGATATTATGGTCAATTTTTGATGAGTAATTAATTGAACTTAGATTTTAGGATTATCTGATGGTTGTTGGAGAATACATTGAATTCTCTAGGAGTTCAAAAATACAAATAGGAATAAAAATATTAAGCATTTAAATCATGCACACCAAGTGTTTGATTAAATGTCTAAATGAGTATTAAGGTGCTTGCTTATCCATATAGGTAAAAGGATCCTAGAAGAAGGTGAAGGAAGAGGCTCTTCTAGGCCTTGATACTATTGCACTACATACTGTGAGTAAAAGCTTATGATGGTTATTTGTATGTGATGAATGTTTTGTTTTATATATCAGTTATGGTATTATTCAATACTTGATATTATGATCTAAAAAAGAAATGATTTGTCTGAAAAGAGGCAAGTAAGCAAAATATATGTGTTATTCCAAAGGCCAATGAGCCTAACCTATGAATGTAATGCATATGATTCTTTCTAAAAAGGGGTAGGTTAAGCAAAAAGGTATGTATTATTCTGAGGTCAATACCTAATCTGTGAATGAAATTCTGTCATATTTGCATCAAAGATAAAAGGAAGTTATGACTGTCTTTACCAACTCGTGAATCTAATCTGTATCTGGAGCTACGTGCTCAAAATTTATGATCTAAAAGCTGGCCAGCTAAATCTGATATCTGAAATCTATTATCTGATACCCGGGGTGAGTTTGGTTTGACAGTTCATAACATAAATAATCTAACAATCATCTGCATTATACTGCACTGTATCTGTGATGCCTTGAATAACTATGACCTAAATTTCTGTTAATGAGAATGATGTGATATCTGCATACTATTGCTGTGAATGATTTGATGAATGGATATTATTATCTGATAAATATTGATGCCGGGAATTAATGGCCCAAGGAGTTTTAAATGCTATGAAATATTAGGAGTGCATTGTGTGCCTTAATTGAGATGCTTAATATTTGTTGTATGATTAATAATCAATTATGATGGTTTTTACTCATTGAGTAGCATCTCATATAAAATGCTAATGTTTTTCCAGATTTTGGCATTAGGAGGCATTAGCAGTCAGCATTCCGTCTATTCAGATGGACAGAAATGGAACAAAGGTCGGGATCAGTTGTGTCTGCATATGTCACCTCCTCAATTTGTAATATTCTTGTATGAGTTTAAAACTCCTTAATGGCCACCATGTATTAAGTAATTTTAAATTTTGTTTGGTCACGTGTATATTGATATATGACTGTTGTGAAAAGTAAGAAATTTTCTTATACTTGTTTTTACTGTTAAAACACATGGTGCGACTTATATTTCTGTTAATGGATCTACATGATATGTTATGTAGCATCTCAGCACTATTTATCCTTGGTACATGGTGTTAGGGTGTTACAGAAATCATACATGTTTGGCGTGATTTGTGCGTGTTTGCACCGCTATGGCGTGCGCCACTATGTCTGGCGTATGCCACAGTAGTTGCAGCATGTGCCACTTGTTCTGCTATTTGGATGGACCGATCTGTGGGTCTAGCCATTGGCCTGAGTCCCTGAGCCTGTGGCGCATGCTGCTCATGAAGTGGCTGGCGCCACTAAGATAACAACCTTTATGTCTTTTTGGTTTTTCTTCGATAACCTGCAATTATCATATATATTTCTGCATTTGCACTTATCTATCAGTATACTCACAATGCTTTATTTTGAGAAGTGCATGTCATGTATAAAGGCTAGTGGGAATGCCTTTACCGCCAATGAGTGGTTCGATCGGCTACCTGAGCGAGCACAGGACTATGTCGAAGAGGCTAGCTTCGGACATTTCCTAGAAACTCTACAGCGGGTGCAGGGGCGGAGCTTGCCCTCGAGCTTATTGGTGCTAATGGAGCGATGGATGGACACCACTCACACCTTCCATATTCCATTCAGCAAGATGACTATCACACCGGTCGACTTCGCCACTATTACTAGCCTACCATTTGGAGGGCGGTTAGTTGTGTTTGATGATCGACTCTAATGCTTGAGCTTTTCATTATGTTGTGTCATTATCTCTGTTGGCTCAAGGGTCAATTTTATCTTGAGATTTTGATGATTAAGCAAAAACAAATAAATTTAATTATTTGTGCTAATATTATTTTATGTAGAAATTATGTTAAAATGAAAATAAAAACAAGCAATTCACTACAAATCCAAGATAATGAAAATCATGATAGATCCACTGAAGATTTAGTGTTAGCATTTTAGGATCTTGTTGTATGGATAAAGAGAAATTATATTATTAAAATAATTTTCGAAAAAGTTTCCTTGAAAGTCAAAAATCTCATTCTTAAATTCACTTACCTAAATGAAAGAGATTTTGTCTTAATCATTTTTGGTAACAAATTTTTCAAAAAGATTTTCTTCATTTTCGGAAACTATCTCTATAAAAATCTTGCTTTTATCCGCTTACCTAAATGAAAGAGATTTAGTCTTAATCATTTTTGGTAATAAAAATATTTTGAAAAAGATTTTTATATTTTTATTTTTGGAAACTATTTTTAAGGAAAGTCCAAAATCTTACTTTTATTGGTTTACCTTAAAAGAAAAGATTTTGACCCAAAACATTTTTAGCAACAAGATCTCGGTATCTTCAAATTTTGGAAAGTTAATATTCTTATTTAAAAGTAGATTTTACTTTCTAAAACGAGATTCTCATCCCTCTCTATAAAAGGCGTCTTTCCCTCGTAAAGATGCGGGTTTTTGTTTTAAGAGTGAAAGTCCATTGATCAAATCTTTAATCTCTCAAAACTCACTCTCAACCCCCTTACTTCTTTTCATATTATTACTTCACGTATTTTTTTAAGAGAAAATAATATTTTATAACAACTTCTTTTGAAAAACAGTTATGTTCTTTAAAACGATTTTCTAATCTTGATTTCTGTTTCTCCTGTGCTTATATTTGCATTTCTCTCTGTCTATATATATTCTGTAATCTGTTGTAGACATGTTTTTATTTGAAAAACTATTATGAAAAGCTATTGTGAAATAGGTTATCAAGCGACCTTCTCTTTGTGTGGGATTCAAATGTCTTGATTTGAGTTTCTGTTCTCTGCAAAAACAGAAAGGGTTGAGGTTGAGTAGAACCTTTGAAATATCTAGTGGGACAAAGGGTAGATTTAGGTGTTGATCTATTGCCTTGTACTGTTGGTTTGTCTCTTACCCTTAAAAAGAGATAACATAGTGGAGGATCTAACGCCAACTTATATAATCGTTGTGTTTAAATCTTTAATTTTATATGAAGTTCTGTTAATACATTGTTTACTTGCACTCTTCAATTAATATTTAAAAAATGCTAGTGTTAATGGTTTTTTGTTTGATTGTAAAAACTCGAATAAGCTTTTATCTTAATTGAAAAAATGGTATTTTGCAATTGTGAAATACCAAAGTTCTAATATGTTCTTCAATAATTACTACACATACACTAAATATACACATTTTAATTCAAATTTCAAATTTGTAAAGCTTGTGAGAGTTAAGGATCAGAAATTCATAGATGTATCTCACATAATTTTAATATTGTCTAAGCTTTAATGAGGTGTTAGCTGCTCTTTACAAAGTCTTTCTAATTTCTGCATTGAGCTTTGTGAGGAAGTTTTAATCTTAATAACTTACTCTCACAAATGCATTCTATTTCAGCTGCAACAGAATTCTGATATTGTTTTTGAAAGTTAAGTTTTTATTTTTAGAAAACCCTATTCACGCCCCTCTTGGGTTGTGCAATACATATACGGGACCCACAATCTCTTTCTGCTTTTTATTTACAATTGACTGTTGCTTTTTACTTGCTAAGGATTTGGGCTTGTTAGCATCGGGTGCTGCCTATGCCCCATCTTTCTAGATTTTGTTATGCAATTCTGATAGGCTTAAATGTATGCGGAGTGCTAGCATGGCATCGGGGGGTCGGGATAGGGATGCTCGTGGAGGTGGTAGAGCTAGCCCTAGTGTCAGACACAGTCAAAGATCAATTGTGATTGGAAAGGCCGATGATGCTGAGAGCAAGGACTCAAAGGAGACAACCTTGTATATGCCATAGAGCGACTGCACTTCTTTCTTCTTTATTCTTAATATTATTTTTCTTAGATAGGCTAAGAATTTTTAGGAATGTTGTTATTTTGTAAAGAAATTCAAACATTATTATATATATCAAGGCAAATGTTGAATTTCCCACTACTTCTGAGTTTACATCATGTATGTTTACTTCATAAATGCTGTTAAAGTTGCTAATCAGCTTGTGTAACTAAGATATAACAAAAATAAAAAATTCACTACTGTCTAAGTTATAGTGGCATGTGCAACTATCACTGCAGTTGCAGATAGTTGTCAATTTCATCCTTTACTTTTGCTATAAAAGCTCATGAAGTGCAAACTCGCTTCAAAAGCTTATTTCTCTCAAACAAACATAGCTCTACCTCAAAAACTATCCCAAAACATTTCATTTCTTCCTTTTTTTCTCCATGCATCGGACGTCACCCATTTTTGAAGCATTATTTCGTAGTTTAACTCGGGATGATTGGGATACACTTTCACCTTTTGAGCTGAATGGGCTGAGTTATTATCGGAACATTCAGGTCCAACCTAGATTGTTGTAGTGGTTGATCAATCATTTTGACCATTCAGACAACTTATTTCGACACAAGATTTCGAGATTTGTCCATTGTTCGAAGAGTTCAGCATCATTTCCAAAGGGATACCTATGACCGAAGAAATTCCTGTGGTGCGTCAGCTCGACATTGGCGCTACTTCGATGATACTTTCAATGTTTGATTTCTCGGCTTATGAGATACCCACTTATAATTTTGGAGCTGATGTGGTGCCCTTACGACCGCTAGTAGAGCATGCACTAGAGATGGACCGTGCTATTCCGTACTGGTCTTCTCTTATCTGCTTTTGCATTCTGAGTCAATATTTATTGCTGAGTGGCATTCACGGCTATGGCAGCCTTCAGCTAATACCCATAGTCGAACAAATTTCTAGGCGACGCACACTGTTTCCACTTATTCTTATTGAGACGTTGATTTGGTTAGAAGACCATGCTGTAGGTAAATGTATCATTGGTATCATTTTTCTCTTTTTCTTTTTAATTTTTTTTGTTATTATTATTATTATTATTATTATTATTATTATTAATTATTATTATTATTATTATTATTATTATTATTATTATTTACTTATGCATTTTTTTATTTTCATTTTTTAATTATGATTATTTTTAATGATTGCTTTAAAACTTTTGCTTAAGTCGCCCTACAGGTTTTCGACTTTAATGAGCCTTTTTTTTTTTCTTTCTTTTCTTGCTTCTTTTTTTTGTATGCATTTGTAGTTATCCGGCGTATGAGAAAGGTTTACTAATGGAACCCGCCAATCGATCCATTTTAATGTATGGTTATAGGCCGAGAGTCTTTTTTTCCTGGCACCTACTGACCGTCCGCTGTCATTGGACGATATTTGTGCAATAGATTGGAATTACTATTTCTCCAGGAATATCATGGTTAAGATGGCATTAGATGGGACCTTCCCCTGGTGGTACATATTTATTTATTATCATTTTTTTATTTTCATTTTTATTATGATTATTTTTATGATGCTTTAACTTTTGCTTAAGTCGCCCTTACAGGTTTTCGACTTAATGAGCCTTTTTTTTTTCTTTCTTTTTCTTCTTCTTTTTTGTATGCATTTGTAGTTATCGGCGTATGAGAAGGTTTAACTAATGGACCCGCCATCGATCCATTTAATGTATGGTTATAGGCCGAGAGTCTTTTTCTGGCACCACCGTCGCTTCATTGACGATATTGTCAAAGATTGGATTACTATTCTCCAGGATATCATGGTTAAAGGCATTAGATGGACTTGCCCCTGGTGGTACATTGAGCGGGTCACAATTTTTTCATACTTACTCTTGGTGTCCCTGTGCAGATTGACCATAGCGGTAGCTTATGACCAAAGTCACGTGACTAGGCAGTATGGCTGCCATCAAGCTGTCCTTGACTATGCTTAGTTTGAAGGTGGACTGATCACTCAGAGATTCTTGTTCCATTTTATTACCACTCGGTCCATTTGTACCACTGTCCTATTTTTGATGTAGTCGACACATCTTCTTCTACACTGTAATGTTCGTGGCTGTAGGCTTATTCTGAGATTGGAGCTGATTCTAAGTTGGCTGATCTTTTGACTGCTAGATGTTTATTAGGTCTTGGTAGGTAGATGCCTTTATCTTGCTTTTTAACGCTATGTAGTAGACACTTGTTAACAGTGCAATTATTTACAAATATATGCACTAATTATGATTGAATGTCTTTTGCTTGAAAATGATTGAGATATTTCCCACTGTTCCATATTAACCATGTAAATTCACATCATTTGCATAAAGACTAAAACTTAACACGATAAGCTTTAAAGTTAATAACAACACAAAAGGTGAATTTTATTAATTGGGCTTTACCATAAACGTTTCGTTTTATACATAAAATCTCTTCAACCTGCTTATGAGCCCTCTTTCGAGCACCATAGGAAATATCCGAAAGACGAAGTCTAACCAGATGGGCCCATTGGTTAGTTTTTCATGGAACTGGTAGGAATTCCATATGGTTCCTTTTTGGTTAGTTATGGCTTAGTTTAGTGCTTAAGTATGTAGAGTTGGCTCTTTAGAGTGCTTTGACTATGTGGTGTGTGTTTAGAGTCACCACCTAAATTTATTTTTGTTTTTGAGAAAATATACGGTGAAAACCCCATGTTTGACTCTATTTAATTTGCCTTTTAGGATAAAAGCACTAGCCTCAAATTGTTGGGTTTGGGGCCTAGGTTTTGGTTTCTTTTCGTATGAATCGACAGTTGGGGTCATAATCAAGAAATCAAAATATGGTTTGCGTGAATGCTAGATTATCGATGCATGATCATACTTATAATGCATGCCAATTATAGACAAAGCATTAAAAACATAATTAATTGAAAAGTGTGTAATTCGGAAGGGAGCCCGACTTTAGCCTCATTCATTGAGGATTCTATGTAGTTCGACACATTCCCTTAGATCCCGACTAGTTAGTTTGGTCGAGGGCCTGTTACTTATGCTGAAATTCGTAGGTATTCCTGCATACCTTATTTATATTAGGATCAGGATGTACAAAGTTCTACCATCAATTAGGATGGTAGGGTTTTGAATGTGACACTCGGGGAGTGGGCTTATAGGGTGTCGGACGGACCAGGCTTTAGTTCGAAAACTGATTTTGATGATTTTACCGGACAGACCGGGCTTTACAGCATTCTATGTGCCGGACGGACTTGGCTTGACAGTTTAAAAGGTGCTGGATAGACCGAACTTAATTGACAAAGTTTTAAGTTTGAGTGGTTATACCCTAGGGTTCATCACACGGTCGGACCGGAGCTCCACATTGCTAAACGACCAGAGAGGTCAAGTCTTTCTTCAAATAACCAAGGGATGGGCATGAGGACCCTATTATAATCTTACAATAGTGTTAATTAACAGATTATTGATTAATTTTGAAAATAATTCATAATAAATTAATTAACTAGTAGCTTTAGTATAAGTAAGACCAAAGTGTAAGTGAAAGTCGAAATGATCGACTTTTGAGAACCAAGTCGGGCCTTAACTTAGTTAAGGAAGAAAAGCAAGGTCGGACTATATTGTCTTAGAATCATTCACAAGGAAATATAGTCGTTGATGCTTGAGAAGCACTCGATCAAGCAACAAGAGGTGCTTCCAAATTAAGGGGGAGTGTACCTTTTATAGCCGAGGGGATAGTAGGTGAAAATGCGACGGTGCGCCGAGCTCCTCAAAATCGATACCAACGATGTCTGATTCGATACCGTTTGAGGTGCTCAGCAAACACTTGATCGGTACCGATTTGGAGCTGATTAGTGCCACCCAGAGACAGGCTGGCACTGATTGGAACAAATTACTACACTGCCCCTGCACCTTTATTTTGCAATTTTTGGGCTTTTGGGAGTTCGTTCGATGCCCAAACAACGTTCGATCGAGTTGATTCTCATGCCGTTGGAACCGTAGCACAATTTTCTAGAACCCAGTGTTGAAATCATGGTCAACAGTTTGCCCCCTCCGGAAGATCGGAGCTGATCAAGGTCTGAGCTTTTAGACCCCAATTTCAACACTTTTGAATGGAATTTTGGTCTGAAAACCATACCTCACAAGTCGTGGCGATGTCTGAAACATCTTGTGAAAATCTCGTCTAGTTTCAAGAATATATTTCTAGAGCCGGTTTGGTTCGGCTATTTTTAGGGTCCTTTTTTGTAAGTGTCTGTCACATCAGATGGTACCGTTGTGTTTAGGAATCTGTTGTGGACACTTTCGATGAAACTGCATGAAGTTCTGAGTCTAAATGAGTCCTAAAAAATTTGATCTCTCGGACAAGGGCAAGGCTTGTCCTCCCCATTTTCTATAAATAGGCAAGGGGGGTGGCCCATTTACCTTACACCTTCCTCTCATTTACCTCTCACTTTCTCTTTCTTGGAAAACTCTTTCCTTGCCCAAACCTTGTTAAAATAAACCAACAATCACTAATGTCTTCCTATTCTTCACTTAATGAGTCCGAGCAAAGTGGGGATATCTCCCCCACATACCCACCGTTAAGGCATGGCTACCACGAGCGTGTCCCTTCTTTACCACTAGTTTCGGTGCCCAGCCAAAGGGTGTCTAATCGAAGGGCTGCTGCTTCCCCAGTGTCGCATCTGTTATCCGAGAACATTTAGCAATCCGTTACGTTGCTTCTCACGGTACCATCTCCTATCCCATTTCAGAGGATGTTCTAGACCGTTGGCCCGAGTATACCGAGGGTTTGCCAGTACATTTTCTTTTCACTCTGCTTTGTCCATTCTTGATTTTCTTGGTGACTTATTAATTGTAGATCTCATATTGGGTGATACAGCCTCCCCCTGGTTGGTGCAAAGGGGTGACCATCCGATTTGGGCAGCTTCGCGGAGGAGCCATGTCAGGGCACTATGAGAGGAGCTTCATCATCAGTGGTGATTTTGGTCCTATTGTCCCTACGTCTTTTATTTTTTACTTTTAGAGTAGGCCTCCTAGTTTTAGACTCGGGTAGTCTAGGTAATAACCTTATAGCACTGCTAGGCTAAAGTTGCTTAGGTAGTGCGTCTTCTTTTGCAGCAAATTGGTCATTTTTTATTTATCAAAATTTTGGATTTTATTCTGTATGTCTGGTCTACTTGTTCTCCATTGTTATTCTACACCGAATGCTAAGGTTGTCTAATTGTGCACTGATTGCACCGTTTTAACCATAGTCCGCACTGACTGCCTATTTTTATCCTGGCTGCACTAAATTGCACTGCTTCTCTGACTTTGGTGTTGATCGCCCTGTTTTGCTCTGGTTGCCTATCTGTGATTGTACTGAACTGCATGGATCTTCTGAATTTTGGCACTAATTGCCTCGTTTGAAATTTGCACTCACTATTCTTTTTTTTTTTAATTTTGATACTGGCTGCTTTATTTGAAATTTACACTGAACTGCACTAATTTTTTCTAATTTGGGCACTAACTACCTGGTTTGAAATTTGCACTGAACTGCACTGATTTCTCTGAACTTTGGCACTGACTGGCTTGTTTTTGTGGTCTTGGCAGTGATTGCCCAGGATTTTTCTAACCTTTGGCACTAATGCCCTGATTTCTAAAATTTTAGAGCCGACTACCTTGTTTTTCTAAATTTTGGCACTGATTTGCCATGGATTTTTTTGACTTTTGGAACTGACTACCCCGTTTCTAAATTTTTCACTGGGTGCCTGTTTCATTGTTTTGATCTTTGACTTGAAAGTCATGGTTAGTAAATGAAATATTATGCATGATGCATGGAAGCCACTTCTAAGTCTCGGCTTAATTCCTAAGTAAGTGTGTTTTTTAAAGATCTTATGCTGGTTTCCAAAAATGGGCTTTGAAAAATTACTTAGTTCGCAGTCTAAAAGTGCCGACTTTTGAGTGAAAAAGTTTTTGGTTTTGTAGTCTGAAAATGTCGGGTTTTGTGAGATGATCGATTTATGTGCCTGAAAGCTGTAATTTTTAGCGTTTGGAGATTTTTCTGAAAAAAGGGGTGTTTTGAGAAAATCCTGATTTTTGAGGGAAATAGGGAATCGGCACCGAGGTACCCCTACCCAGAACCGAGAACCTCCACATCGGTACCAGAAAAGACTCCACCGGTCGGCCTCATCGGTACTGGGGAAGCGCTGGTCAGTATCGATTCTGGGCAAATCAGTGCCGCTGCGTTTGTGCAGGCAAGTGGTTGGGGGTCTATAAATACCTCATCTATGACCTCAAAGACCCCAAAGATCAATCAAAGAATCCTAAAAAACACATTTTTAATCCTTAACCTCTGATTATTGGATCAAGGACCAAAGAGTTGGGTTTTTTCATCCATTTCCATCTAATCTTCAAAGGAATCTCTAAAAGGTAGTTTCTGAAAACCTTAAACCTATTTCTCCATCTTTTTCTTTTCTTTTTCGGTGTTTTAAACACCTATTATGGGTCTGGTTGTGAGGAAAACCTAGGATCAACCATTAAGAGGATTCTGTGCCTCTATGGTGTGCAGCCTAAGCTAGGGGCGCAAGCCACTACGTGTGGCATTCGCCACAGGCATGTGGCTCACACCATAAGCATGCAGATCCTCTTGTTTTCGCTTTGGTAAGCCTAGAAGCCTTCCTAATCTGGGAAAGGCCTTGCTCCACTACATGTGGCGTGCGCCATAAGCATGAGGTGCACACCATAGTCCCCTATGGTGCAAGTCCTTTCAATTCTGAGGCTTTGAATTTATAAAATCCCAATAAATATCCTGATTCAAAGATCTAGTGATGAAGTGTTGACCTTAAACGGTCCATGATGCATATTAAGTCACATATGGATTGAATAAACAGCAAAAATGGGATTGAAAACAATGATTGATGTATTGGGTCATCTTTCAAAGATGAACTTCAAGATCATGACTTTAAATCTCATATAGTCATTTAAATTCCTACATTTTAATTACTGTTCCTTAATTTACAAGCACTTTATTACTCTGCCCTTTAATTTAATGCCTTTAAATTCGATGTCTAATGCTCATTATTGTGCTAACTCCTTTATTCATTATTCTTGTATTGTGAACATGCATCATAACTCCATCATGTGAATAAATGATTGATTGTTGGTTGGTTTGTATGATTCCATGATTCTGAGAATAATGTTTATTTTATATTTGTGTTTATTGTGGATGTTTTATTCTTATTATGCTGTAGTATTGTATTATTGCAAAATGTAAAGGGTCCATAAAGATCCCTATTATTGCTTGTACGTAAGATTAATTGGGTGTGGGAAATTTGAAGAGGTGAGGGTAGATTGTAATAATTAGGGTGGTTTGTATGTCTTTTCTCCTCCCTCCTTTCTTTGTGAATGATTTATGTTTCATGTTTATTAATTTCATAATAATTTGTGTGAATGACATAGTTTTCTAAAAATTGCATTAAAATCGTTTTACATCTCAATTTAAAGTTGATCTCATTATTAACTATTGTGAATCTTTGGACAACATGAAGGCCGGTTTATCTAGGCTAAATGGGTGCTTAAAACCTTCCCATTTCGTACCTAACTCCCGAATCCATCTCTGGTTTGAAACCAGATTAGCCAATTCCAAAGAATCGACTAATTCGAGAATTTTTCCTTAGTAAGGGTGCGACTCTAAAATAAAACTCTTACCAAAGTAAGAAAACCTTTTTCGAGGATTAAACGGGTTTAATAAAAGAAAACCATTTTGATAAATAAAATCAATCAAGCCTGTTAGATTCGGTTCTTTCCAAATCCAATCTTATGGAAAATCAAGCGTCCTCAATTACTTTGAGGAGTTTATCGGTCGACCGGGTTTTCTTGGACGCATGCCTGCATTTATGGGATCCACAGGCTCACGTATTTTGGTTTGGTACACACTATGAGGGGATGTGCCCGACATACGAGGAGTTTGTAGCATTATTGGATAATGATTCTGAGAGGGCTCCAGTGGCTGCACCAACCAGGGTTGGGTTTTTTAGGAGCTTTATGAGGACACTGCACTTATCCATGAAGGAGACTAGGGAGTTTGTTGTAGATGACCAGGCTAATTTGGCTGGGCTTATTAAGTAGTACCTTGACTGAGGACGTGTGATTTTTCCAAAAATGGAATTGGAAAGAATCAAGTTGAACGGGCTTGGTTTGATTTTATTTAGTAAATTGATGTTCTTTATTTAACCCATTCATTTGTTCCTCGAAAAATGATTCTCTTACTTCGGTAATAGTTTTATTAATTTTGGAGTCGCCACCCTTAGTAGGGAACAATCTCAAATTAGTCGATTCTTTGGAATTGACTAACTCGATTTTAAACTAAAGACGAGGTCCGAGAGTTAAGTACGATAGGGGAAGGTGTTAGGCCCCCCTATCGCTCGGTTAAATCAGCTTTCTCGTTGTTTAAGGATTCATAATAACTTAATAATGGGATTCACTAAAATTTGAGATGCCAAAAATGGTTTTAATACAATTTTGAAGAGATGACAATCATGCTAATAATCTCAAGCATAAAAGCATATAATAAAACATCCACAAAGAAGGAGGGGAGGAGAAAAGATTTACAATGCATACCTAGTTTTACAATCTACCCTTAACCCTCCAATTTCCCAATACCAATAATTATTAATAACAAGCTTTAATCGAGATCCATTAAGATCTCTTTACATTTTGCCAAAATATTTAAATTTCCCAATACCCAATAATTATTACAAAGAAGCTTTAATTGAGATCCATTAAGATCTCTTTACATTTTGCCATAATATAACATTAAAGCATAATAGGGATAAAACATCCACATGATCAATCACAAACACAAAGTAACCATTACTCATATATTCAAAAATTATACCTTCCCAATCAACAATCATTCATACACAATAAATGATCAAATGATCCATATTCTAATTACAATGTTAATAAGTGAAAGGTTAGTGCAATAATAAATGTAAAACATTAAGTTAGAAGCATAAAATTAAATGACAAAATAATAAAGTGCTTGAAAAAATAAAAGACAGTAATTAAGAATTTAAATGATTGAACAAGATTTAAGCTCATGGCCTTGATGTTCATCATGAATGATGAACAAATACACCAATCATTGCTTTCAATCCTATTTGTTATGGTTTATTTGATCCATTTATGGCCAAATACGCATCCCAGACCACTTAACCTGGCACCACAGGGAGAAGTGGCATGCGCTATAAGGGTATGGCGTGCGCCCCATGTAGTGGAACAAGGCCATTCCCAGATTAGGAATGCTTTAGGCAAGAACAGAGTTAAAACAGAGGTTCTGGGTTGATGTGGTGCGAGCCATAAGCTTGTGGTGCATGACACTAGCTAAGGCTGTGCACCACAAAGCTGTAGAGACACTCTTGTGGTTGATCCTAGGTTTTCCTCACAACCAGACTTCGAATAGGTGCTTAAACACCAAAGAGGAAAAGAAAACGACGAAGAAATGGATTAGAAGTTCTCCGGTATTACCTTTTGGTCATTTCCTTGGAGTTTAGTGCAAAAGGAGGATGAAGAAGCCCAAATGATTGGTTCTTGATCTAATAATCCTAGATTGAAGATTAAAGAATGTGTTTTTGGGATTCTTAACTAATCTTTAAAAGTTATAGTGATTAAAGAACAATGAATCTCAACTTTGAACAAAGGGAAACACAAGTTGCCGTTGATTTCAAGTTTGACTTTTTAAAACACAACAGTTTCCCCAAAGGTGTTAAAAATCCTCCCTTAAGGCACATTCCCCAATGCCTATTTATAGGCAAATGAGGGTGGGTGGCCCTATTTTAGGGCTGACATGGCAAAACTCCACTGACGGGTCCCGCGATAATATGGGAACATTTTTACCAATTCGGATAGGGTGGCACACAAAATGAGGCAATGCGCCGGGAAGTGCATTGGCAGGCCCGAATCCCTACTTGGGCTCGGTTTCATCTCGAAACGCCCGACAATCTAAAAAATTAAAAATGGTTAAACACATGTATAATCTCAGCCACTGAACATTGGTTCGAGAACCGGGGCGATCGAGAATCCTGATCCAAACTTATTTAAAAAATGGTATATCATCACTAGACCTTTAGGGACAAAATTTGAGTGTCTACAGTTTGCCCTCACTTTGATGGTATTTTGCTTTTTAAGCAAAATGTCATCAAAGTTTAAAGTAGAAGCGTAAGTAAGAAAATACTTATCTAGTTGGGTTCTTTGAACGGCTTAAACGGATGAAGCGCGCCATTTTGGCAGCTTTATTAATGTGGGTTACCGGTTGGCAATTGTGTGTGACTTCTACGACTATCTGCACCAAACGGCGACTTTGATAAAATGCTGTGCACTAAACGACGACTTAAAATCTTAAATGATCCACTATAGGAGGTTGTCACTGTGGATATAAAGAGCAGAGGAGGTGTGCCGAGGTGATTTTGCATAAAGAGCAGAGAAGCCTAAAAAAGCGTGCGCGTGTGCCCATGATTTTGCATAAAAATGCATGATTTTGCATGAGTTCATGAACTCATGTCAATTCATGTGTTTGAGTGAACTTATGTGTGTTTTATGTGAATTTATTGAAAATTATGTCGTGTCATGCAAAACAAGGCAACTTACCTATGGCCAGCGGTGTGTTGCCCTTACTTAGGCAGCTAGTCACTGGGAAGTTGTCAGCTAAGTATGAGAGCTTGTCACGATTAATGGAACTTTAAGCCAAACTGGGCCCGGAGACTTAAACTGGGCTCATAGGCCCATTAACCTTTATAAAAGGTGAAAGCGACATTCATTTGTCACTTTCAACTTAACTCATTCACTTTCTTTTCAAATTCTCTCTTTTCTTCTTTAACTCCTTTTGCAATCGAAACTCATGGCTGTTGAGAATGTTATGGACTGGCTTTTTGGTGATGCGATAATCGATCCCGTGACTTGACCTGTGAGTCATGAGATGAAACTACGGAAGTTTATTCTGGACGCAGGGACTACGATCAACTTGCGGTATGATTTGCCTAGCCACCTATGCTGGGGCACAGTCGAGGTATTTTGGAGCTTTTTCTTTGTTTTTCCTACATTAGTAATACTAGAAACATGCAAAAATTAGGTTAGAAACTAAGAATTAGATTAAAATTTACTTATTTGGGCACTTGT
Source organism: Jatropha curcas (assembly GCF_014843425.1). The sequence continues at coordinate 697,264 of NW_023590626.1, read as the reverse complement.
GGTCGTTTTGGGTCTAGTGCGGGTCGCTATGGCGTGCGACATTGCATGTGGCATGCGCCACTTCGAGGCTTGTTTGGCTACATTGCAGCCTTGTGGTCTGCTTTATAGCACTAGTGGCAGACGCCACTTCAGTAGTGTGTTGTGCCACTACTCAGTGGCTTGCGACATAGTAGCTATGTAACACTAACTTTTTATCATTTTTTTTGTGATTTTTCCTACTTACCTGCATCAAAACATATAAACATGTGCCTTTACACTTTGTTAGTCATACTTACAGTGGTTTATTTTTGTAGAAGCACAAAGCGCGAGAAAGTCTGCGGCAACGCCTATGTAGCTGACGAGTGGTTTGATAGGCTTCCTGTGCGAGTCCAGGACTGTATCTGGGAGGCGGCCTTTTACCATTTTCTCAATACTCTTCCTCGGGTGCGAGGGCAGACCCTGCCCTCTAGTATCTTGGCGCTCATGGGGCAGTGGATGGACACTACCCACACCTTCCATTTGGCTTTCGGAGAGATGACGATGACGCCAGTTAATTTTACTGCTATTATAGGGCTTCTTTTTGGAGGGCAGTCTGTTGTCTTCGACGATCTGATGAGGACATTGGATTGTGCAAGCCTGCCTGTGAGTCTCTGAGCTGCTATCAGAGTGGAGCCTACCTTTTCTGACAATAGGGTCCGTTATGAGAGCATCTTTGCTCATTATCAGGAGATGCCCTAGGACTGGGTGGCAGAGCTAGATGTAGACGTGGTAGCACGAGACTACCTTTTCGATCTACTGTTGACTACCTTATTTACAAACCATGGTAACTACACGGATTTAGCATGCTGCCACCTCTATAGGACTTTGAAGTGACAAGACAGTTCAACTGGGGAGTTGCTGCCTTGTCATACCTTTATTATGGGACGGATTTGTGTGTCGGTGGAGCGCACCTGAAGGTTGGCTACAGGCGCGTTACTGAGTACTAAACTACTTTTCTTTGGTGCTTCTCTTTCTTTTCTACTTTATTCTTATTATTTTTCTCTTATTTACTGATTTCTTTTTTTTTTTTTATACAGATCTAGGCTTGTGAGCACTGAGTCCTCACCATGCCGAGCCTATATGGCTTTAAGGGCAACATTAATGTGAGGTCTCTTCCTTAGGGCCAAGCATGGAGATTTGGTAAGAGGTATGTAATACCTTGGAGATCTCGATGTTCTGACAGTTATTGAACAGCCTGAGTTGGGTTCGAGTAAGTTGCTACCTCTCACTTCTTTTATTTTCCTTTCTTTTCTTTTGTTTTTCTTTTGCTTTTTTTTTTCTTTTTCTTTCTTCTCTTTTTTTGTCTCTTTTACTTTTTGATTTTCATTCTTTCTTCTTTTTTTTGTTGTAACTTTTGCAGATAGAGAGGTATCCAAGGGGGATGTGGCTGACTATCCTAACTTCATCCAGTCGGCTGTCGGGTACCAGCACAAATGGCTTCTCCTTCTAAGTCTATTCTATGACATGTTTTACCTCGGAGAGAGGGTGTACAAGTGGGAATTAGGACCAGACCAAAGGGGAGTCCCTCATGACGTACCTTACTATATGTTGTCTACCAGATCCATCCGATTGGAGCAGGATATCGTAGCTAGTAGGAGAGGATTGGCTACCATAGATCTTTTAGTAGCCTTCATGCTTAGTGCTTATGCCATTTTTGTACGGACCCAGCTCTTGGTCCACATGCCTCCACCGATCGAGTTTGATCCTTTCATTGAGGTGGGGGAGTTGGACAGAGGTCAGGGGGATGCCCTATTATAGGTAAGCTTCTTCTTGTTGTTATTCTGTTCTTGGTTTTGCCCCAGTATCTTCTTCTCTTTTCACTGACTATGCCTTATCATTATAGCGGCAGCAGCGCAGTAAGCGTGTGAGGAGAGGCTCCGATTCTGGTGCTCCAGACACAGCTGTCGTATTGACAAGTCAGAGCATGGATCGGGTGCTTCTTTCTCTTTCATCTTGGACCACACGGGTCAAACAACACAGGGTATGTTGGAGATGCACCTTGTGAGTCCATACCAGATGTCTCCGCCTGGCTATACTCATATGAGTATTATCTGCTTTTTATTCTGATAACTGCACTTTTATTGTTTCACCCTCTTATTGCCTGCCCCTATCTTATTTTGCAGGTGTCCATTTCCGACTACATTAAGGTGTGTCAGCTTTATGAAGCGGCATGCCCCAAATTAGCGGTTGTGAGGCTTTCAGATGAGCATATATCTGTAAGTATAAACAACACAAAGAATATATGCAATGCTTATGCCATGTAGGCATGAAATGCAATTACTAATGCTTATGAATGTATGTTGAGAGCTAGCATGGAGCCTCCAACTAGTCGAGGCCGAGGAATTCAGCATGGCGGGCGTGCTGGTTGAGGAGTTGGACGTCGGTCGATTATCGTCGAAGAGACAGAAGAGTCTAGTATTGATGACTCGGAGAAGTTGACTTCTAATATATCTTGAGTCAGCTGCCCCAACTTATTTTTGCTTTATTTTCTTTCTTTCTTGCCCCAACTTATTTTTGCTTTATTTTCTTTCTTTCTTCTTGCTTTTTGTCATTTGGACCTCATTTGGGAAAATTAACTCTTGTAAAGAATAAACATTTCATTTATATAACGACTAATACCCATTTCTTTACATGTTTTTGAGTGGGGTTGGTGTACTCTTGCTTTATAGTCGATATTTGCACTGTGATGACTCGGAGAAGTTTGACTTCTAATATATCCTTGAGTCCAGCTTGGCCCAACTTTTTTTTGCTTTATTTTCTTTCTTTCTGCCCCACTTCTTATTTTTGCTTTATTTTCTTTCTTTCTTGCCCCAACTTATTTTTGCTTTATTTTCTTTCTTTCTTCTTGCTTTTTGTCATTTGGACCTCATTTGGGAAAATTAACTCTTGTAAAGAATAAACATTTCATTTATATAACGACTAATACCCATTTCTTTACATGTTTTTGAGTGGGGTTGGTGTACTCTTGCTTTATAGTCGATATTTGCACTGTTTGTTGCTCTAGAAGTTGAAAAGCAGTAAAACATCTCATTTCTCTCTATTTGCTAACTAGTGGCATGCGCCATTATGCTGTGGCTTGTGCCACACGTAGTGGTGTGCGCCACTAGTGCTGATGTGGCAGCCAACTGTCAAATTGTCATTTTATGTCTTGCTATAAAAGCCAATAACACACATACACATTACAAAAACTTATTGCTCTCCTTCCAAACGAAGCTCTGACTCAAAAAATTCCACAAACTTCTCATTTCTTCCCATTTCTCGTGGACCGGTCCTTAGCACCTGCATTTGAAGCATTGTTTCGTAGTTTTAGCCATGAGGATTGGGATTTGCTATCTCCATTCAAACTCAATGAGTTAAGCTACTTTTAGAACATTTGGGTTCAACCCGGATTGCTGCAATGGTTGATTAACCATTTTGATCCTTCTGACAACTTACTTCACCATAACGACTTCGAGATCTATCTGTTGTTTGAAGAGTTCAATATTATTTCTGGGAGAATACCCGTGGTTAAAGAAGTCCCTGTGGTGCGCCAGTTGGATATTGACCTCGCTTCACTAATTCTGCCTGTATTTAGTTTCTCGGCTTATCCATCTTATGACTTCAGTGTTGATGTTATGCCCCTATGACCGTTTGTAGACCGTGCATTAAGTATGGACCGTGCATTAAGTATGGACCGCACTAGCCCGTACTGGCCTTCACTTGTCTGTTTCTTCAGTTTTAGTCAATACTTGCTACTCAGTGGTATTGATGGCTATGGGGACCTTAGGCTATGCCCATAGTTGAGCAGATGGCTAGGCATTACATGCCTTTTCCACCTATTCTTGTTGAAACATTTACTTGGCTTAGAGAGTATGCTCGGGATTCGAGCTTGGTACTTTGTTTGATTGGGAGTCCTCTTTTAGTGCAGGTAAATGCATTTTTTCACTTTCTTTTTATTTATTACTATTATTTTTTCTTTTTTTTCCTTTTTGTTTTATACTCTAACTTTTGCTTAAGCGCCTTTTATGGGTTTTTGACTTAACGAGTTTTTTTTTTCTTTTCTTCATTTTTTTTAATGCATTTTGCAATTTTGGGCTTTTGAGAAGTTGCAAGTGATGGATCCACCATCGGACCATTTGATGTTTGATTATAGACCGCGAGTCTATGTCTGATCATCGCCGTTTGACCAGTGAGGCTGTTGAAGACTGGACTACTGCTTTTCAAGATCTCAACTCTGAGGAGTCAGGTGGACTTGTCCCTGGTGGTACATAGAGCGAAACAATTTACTTGGCCTTAGCGTGAGTAGTGGCATGGCGGGATATGGTCGAGCTTGGTAGTCTGAAAGACTTGTGATGCTGATCTTCTTTATTGTTTCATTTTGTCGCTTATGGTTGCATTGCGGCGAAATAAATTCCACTTTGAAAGGGTTGGCAGTATTAGTGTGGCTCAAGGTCGGCGTTAATTGAGTATTTATATTCATTCTCCTATATTCGCTTGTTTTTCAACATTTACCTATGACTAAAAATAGGTATAATTTTGGTATTTGTCGTTTTTTTCCCTTTTTGGGTAATATCTATAGAACCTCCTCGTGTCACGCCTTCTTGACTTTTTGGCCTATTTCACACGCAAGCCTTATATGGGGGTTATATATTGGAAACTGTCTGACCTCACAATCCGCACTGAAGTTATATATATATTATTATACTCTATGCTCTAATCCTCATGCAAAATTGTTAATTTGTTATGGCTCTCTCTATTATGGCACAATGTCCTTTTGGGCATGAGTGTGTATCTGGTTGTGGGCTTCGCGATTGGAAGACACAGTGCAAAGTGGATGGATCCACCATCGGGTGCTAATCCATTGCCTCTGAAGTTGGTTGATGACTGAAAAGGCCAATCGCGTGAAGTATGGAATTGACGACCTGACCGATGTAGTGATGGTCTAGAGGAGCCTCGCAATGCTTCGCCTGTTGAAACCTCAGTGAGGTCTCTAGTGCATTAGAGAAACCACTGGAACTGGACACTAAACTCGTGGCACTGCTTCCGCGCGTTTTTCAGACGGATTCTCTCACGCAACCTACTCTCGTAGCGCAGATTTCAATGGGTGGTCGGGAACCTCTGAAGGTATATCACTCGGTGGTACACGAGGTAACGAAGCGATGGTAACTCACATGTTTTCTTTGCAAAGCAGACCTCTGTAAGTAGCGCCCTCATCCCGTCATTTGCCGGACCAGACTCCCCATTGTGTAAGGAATCTCCATCGATGCTTTTGGTAGCTTGCGTTAACCCATCCATTTGGGGGCTTTGGTTCGGCCTCCCATAATAATAATCACATAAATAAGAATATAAGCCTGCTCAAGCAGTATAGTCGTCATCAGGCTAATCCCTGATACACGTCGGTTCGAGGAAGAATGGCCCGCCTTATTCTATACCTTGTGATAGGCCATTCCAACTCACTTTTATACAGAAATTGCCCGCACCTATGCCTTTATCAGGTTAACAATCTTTTATTTCCTAACGCACTCGCCTTGAGCACATATGTACTCAGATTGTTCGCCGATTGTACAGGGGGCTGTATCTTGTCCCTAGGTATTCTGCATCTTCTTTCCGGTGGTAGGCGAACTATCTCCTCTAAGTTCTTCTGGTAGCACCATACTAATTGTACTGTCGGGTACTCTAAGGTGGCTCCTATAACCCAAAACGGCGGTATTTTGTCTATAACAGTCGCAGGTAGATTCATGAGCCATTGTGCTGGATATCAGAGTCGACTTGATTCTATTGAGGCTGTGCTTTATCGATGTTTTACGTCGGTTAAGGGACACCGTTGAACAGTAAGGTTGAGCAGTGACTATGATTCCTTGGTTCAAGTCTCCCCTGCTTTCCTAATGCAGGATATAACTGGTCATATAAGACCAGTATGGCTGCAAAGATAATGATGCCACACAATAATATGAAGCTAATTACTGGACTAAGGCACTTATTAATGAAACATGAATGAATTTGTTCTTTTGGGGCCTTGAAGATGCGGTTTGGCATAATAGTGTTTCACTAGGTCTGAGATTTAAAGGATAGTTTCTTCACAATGTCATGCAATTATTGAGGTAAATTCACAACATTTTGCATATCAACATAAACTGTAAATAACAAGCTTTAAAGTTTAATAAGAAACAGCAAAAGGTGAATTTTAATTAATTGGCTTTGGCCATAAACGTTTCAGTCATAGATAAAATTGCTTCAGTCTATCCAAGTTTGACTGGCTCTCAAGCTAATCATGTTGCCTTTCCGAATTTCGAATAGCTTTCATTGCAACCTTAGAAAAGCGTAAAATTCTCCCGTATGAGGTTAAAGGAAAGGAGCTCCTCCATACCCTTACAATCTAACAGTCGCGTCTTCTTTTTTACTTTCCTGCTTTTGAGAACTGAACATCCATTTCTCAATTTCCCTCTCTTCACTATGAGCTTATTGAAGATCGGGGAGAGGACTTATCCTCCGCTTACTATTGGACTCTGAGATGAAAATAGTCGTTTTATTTTTCATGAATTTTTGACTCCATGTATGACATTTATCGGCGCTACTAGGATTTTTTAGGGATTTCGTTTTTTCTTTACAAGGAGATGCCCTAACTCATCAACCCATCTTGGAGGCAATTCGTTAACCCCCACTGCCTTTACTGATAGTTATGCGCAAGCTTTCATACTTAACTGTCGGGTGGGTCCATTCGTGTCCGAGAATGCTAAGTGTTGGTGAGTCATTAGCATTGGCCAATGAATCTAGTTCCAAGCGTAGACATATATCTGAGTCTTGATACTTGCGATTGGGATCGTGATCCGTACTAATAACACACGCGACTCGAATGAGAGTATTTGTCAGAATACGACTACCAAGTTTCTCGGCAATGTGGATTTAGGATCTCTTCCGCTCAAATTTAACATTCAAAGCCCACCATTTGTGAGAAATGAGAAGTATATTGCAATAGCCTCTCTCCTCCGACATTAACGTAGCAACTAAGCAAGACTATCTTCCAACGGGGCGAGACCATTTTCATTTATATCATTATCCATAGCTGCAACCCACAGTCTTCATCAGGGAACAGGGATATAACAGCTAATAACTACCCTGAAGCTCACAGAGCAAATACAATGGGGTCAAAATGAAATTCGATCACCTCAATACAATTAGTTTTTACTAAAAGAATGTTGCAAGGGGAAAATTTCATAAACCCTTCAATTCTGTCTTCCAAAGAGGGGAGGTGGATATTCGAATTCTGGGATTTTAGCATGGTTTACCATCCTTTACTAGATTATACGCGGCAAAACGCCGCTAAGTCACAGTCGCCTTGTATACTATGCTGCCATCACCTTTCAATAGGTAATTCCATCACCAGAGGATTGTATGACAAAAGTACTCTATAGATAAACATCTAGAAGGGAAGCCAGAGGACTGACAGAAATGCGACCCAAAGAACATTTCTCTATACGTTTTGTGAACCTCACACTTAGTGTACGTGTCTAAACTACCAATTGGTGGGTTACTTAGTACCAAAAACCAGAAACAGATTTCCTTTATTCTCCATAACAAGGATTAATGGGTCAACACCTAACGCTGTGTGTTCGATTAATATTCACAGATATATATTTCACTCCACAATTTCTGTACGCAATGGAAAATTATAGTTAACAGACGAGTTATGGTAAGTGCACATGTCAGCAAGAGAAGGCCATTTCTAGTCCGTATTACAGGCCATCACTAGAGATACATCCTAAAAGAGAGCCTCAAAGAGAAGGTAACACAAAAGGCTTAGTCTTCTGTAACTCATTAAAATTACGTACTTTCCATAACTTCAGACAGTATTTTCCCAAGCAAGCATTATCCCCTCCAACCTTGCTCCACAGAACCGCTTGTATAAATAATCTCACATCAGCGTTATATTGATTCGAACATACGACTTCTTGTGTCAATTCAGTAGCACTTTCGTTACGTCTTTTGATTTGAAGCTGTGCTCACTATTAAGCATTGAAAGCAATTCAGAGGGCATCTTTATCTCCATTAAATTGTTTGATTATAGACCGCGAGTCTATGTCTGATCATCGCCGTTTGACCAGTGAGGCTGTTGAAGACTGGACTACTGCTTTTCAAGATCTCAACTCTGAGGAGTCAGGTGGACTTGTCCCTGGTGGTACATAGAGCGAGTCACAGTTTCTTCATACATACTCTGTGTGCCCCTGTGTGGCTTAACCATGGCTGTGGCTTATTATCTAAGTTGAGTAGCTAAGCAGTATAGTCGTCATCAGGCTATCCCTGATTACACTCGGTTCGAGGGTGGCCTTATTATACAGCGATTCCTTTCTCACTTTATTTCTACCTGGCATAGTTGCAGGGCTGTACCCATTTCTGATGTGGCCAATACCTGTTCTTCATACTTGTACCGCTCTTGGCTGCAGGCTTATTCTGAAGTCGGTGCTGATTCAGAGTCGACTGATCTATTGACTGCTAGATTTCTGTTAGGACCTGACATATAGATGCTCCTTATCCTGCTTTCCAATGGAATGTATAAGACCATTATTGAATGTGCAATTATATGAATATATGCACTTATTATGAATGAAATGCCTTTTGCTTGAAGATGGTTGATATATTTCCTGCTATTCTATGTCATCAATGTAAATTCACAACATTTGCATATCAACATAAACTTAAAATAACAAGCTTTAAAGTTTATAAGAACACAAAAGGTGAATTTATTAATTGGGCTTTGCCATAAACGTTTCAAGTCATAGATAAAATTTCTTCAGTCTATCCAAGTTGACTGGTTCAGTAATCATTGCCTTCCATATTTGATAGCTTCATTGCACCTTTAGAAAAAATTCTCTTGATAAAAAATGGGCCCTCCATACTTCTCTAACAGTGTTTTTACTTTTGCTTGGAACTGAACTCCATTATCTGTCACTATATGATGGGGGATTCCGTATCTACAGATCAGGTTATTTTCAATGAATTTGACCATTTGCTTGGCGCTGATGTTTCTAAAAGATTCTACTTCAACCCATCTTGAGAAATAGTCCACTGCTACCAGTATGAATTCGTGTCCATTGGAAGCAGGTGGTGACATTTTGCCAATGATATCTATTCCAAGCTGCAAATGGCCATGCCGAAATAAAAGGATGTAATTCGAAAGGTGGAATGTGACTTAGATCTCCGTGAATTTAACATTCAAAGCACCTTTTTATAAAAGAAATACAATCCCTTTCCATTGTCGACTAGAAGAATTCAAGGCTATTTATTTTATAATCCCACAGCGAAAACAAATAACCCTGAAGCAAAAAACAATGGAAAGAATTCATCAATACAATTAATTTTACAAGAATGTTGCAGAATTTCATACCCTTTCGAGTGATATCAAATCTGGTTTTCATGTTTACCTCCTTTACTAGATTATAGCAAACCACAGTAATCGAATTGGATCACCTCCAATAGTAATCCATACAAGGATGAGAAGACAAGAACTCACAAAGGAGCAGAAACAATGGCCAAAATTTCCTATACGTTTGTGACCTATTAGGCTTCTAAAATACTATGGGATTACAAACCAAAATTTTATAATTGAAACTCTTTAAATTATTATCAATTCTCAATGAATATATATTCACTTATGTACAAGTCAAGAGAGGCATCTAGCCATGCATCATGAGTACCTAAGAGTCAGAAGGTCAAAGTAGTTTGACCATAAACCTCCCATATGCAGTTTCCATGCAATAAACTCCTTTCACCGCTTTATCTCAATCAAGATTGAATATAGACTTTGTGTCAATTCAAGCTTGACTTAATTACTTTAATTAAGCATTGAATACTAGAGTCTTTATTCTAATATACCTTCATGAGTCACATTCATAGAGGCACCTTACTTTGGCCAGAGATTCCTTAATAAAGAAATTCTTTAAGAAAAGACACAATAGACACCCATGATGGATTGGGCTGGTGAGTCCTATATTGATCACTCCATTATCTTCAAGCATTTCATACTATACCCAATCTCTAAGCTATGAACACCCCATAGCATAGTATGAGCAATCGAGTCAAAGTATAGAACTTTATACTTAAGATAGCTTTGATGATCTCAAGTCTAAGGATACTTGCAAAACTAATATGAAGAGACTCATTCACTGGCATATGTTAGTATCATATGAAGATCTCATATTTAGGTCTCCAATGAACTTGTTTCTGAAACAAGCATCTACATGTTAACCCTAAGCATCCCAATGCTTACAGTTTGAGAGAATTATTGTTTGATTTAATCAAAGAGCATAACATGTGCTAGTCTATCCATATTAGCAATGTCCTATCATGTTATACTACGACTAGGGATCATTTAGGTATGAACACATTTACATGCAATATGAATCGCACATCATGAACTCTTTATGATTTCCCCTACAGCGTGTTTTATACCAAGGATTTTATTACATAGTTTAAGATATAAATCAATCAAATGAATTAACAAGAGCTTTAAGTAATAAAGAATGCCATAAATAATAAAATATTTAGTTCATAAAATATCCCTATTACAAATAAGCTCTAGGGCATACTACTAACAATCTCCCACTTGCACTAGAGCCAATCACCCTTGTACTTAATACCCATAGTATGTACTTGGTAATCAAACTTGTTCTGGGAAACTACCTTAGTGAGTGGATTAGCAACATTCTGATCAACAGGGACTCTTTCAATCTTAACATCATTTCTGCCAATAATTTCTCAAATAAGGTGGTTGCACCTAAGAACGTGCTTATATCATTGATGAGACCGTGGTTCCTTTGCTTGTGCAATAGCTCCATTATTGTTACAATATAGGGGTATCGGATCAACAATGCTAGGTACCGCTCCAAGTTCAGTAATAAACTTTTTGATCCAAACTGCTTCTTTAGCTGCTTCAGAAGATGCAATATACTAAGCTTTAGTTATTGAGTCTACAGTTGTCTCTTGTTTGAAACTTTTCCAACTAATTGCACCTCCTCCAAAAATGAACACATATCCTGATTGAGACTTACAATTATCTTTATCGGATTGGAAGCTGGCATCACTATACGTGTTTACTTATAAGTCTCCTTCTCTATAAACTAAGAGCATTTCTTTAGTCCTTCTCAAGCACTTAAGAATGTTCTCTACTACGACCCAATGTTCTTTTCCATGATTGGATTAGAATTTGCTCGTGACACTCAGAGCATATGATGCATTAGGTTAAGTACATAACATACCATACATGATGGATCCTATTAGTAGATGCATATGGGGTCCTACTCATGTGTTCTCTTTCTTCTTGTGTCGTTGGACACAGATTTAGAAAGGTGCTTCCCATGTACCATAGGAACAATACCCTTCTTAGAAAAATCAATGCTAAACCTTTTTAGCATCTTGTTTATGTACGTAGATTGTGAAAGATCTAACAACCTTTTGGAACTATCTCTCTAGATCATAATTCCCAGAATATAAGTTTCTTCACCAAGATCTTTCATAGAGAATTGTTTAGAAAGCCAAATCTTGACCGATTAAAGGACCGAGACATCGTTTCCTATGAGTAGTATGTTATTGACATACAACACAAGGAAAATAATTGCACTCCCACTTAATTTTTTGTACACACATGGTTCATCCATGTTCTATGAGAAACCAAAGTCTTTGATTGTCTCATCAAAGTGAATGTTCCAACTCTTAGATGCCTGCTTCAATCAATAAATGGATTTTTGAAGCTTTCAAATTTTGTTACTATCTTCAGATATGAATCCATCAGGTTGTGTCATATACACTTCCTCAAGATTTCCATTAAGGAAAGCTGTCTTCACATCCATTTGCCAGATCTCATAATCATAATGAGCAATAATAGCAAGCAGTATCCTAATGGATTTAAGCATGACCACAGGTGAAAGAGTTGCATCAAAGTCAATTCCTTGTCTTTGAAGATAACCTTTTGCAACAAGTCGTGCCTTTTAGGTAATCACATTACCTTTCATGTCAGTCTTTTTCTTGAAGATCCTTTTACACTTAATGGGTTTTATCCCTTCAGGTGGATCAACTAAAGACCAAACTTTGTTGTCATACAAGGAATCCATTTCGAACTTCATACCCTTAGGCCACAATTCTGATTCTGAACTTTTCACAACTTCCTCATAGCTTGTAGGCTCATTATCCTCTACTAGCATTACCTCTTTATTTTCATGTATGAGAAATCCAAATCTCACTGGAGCATTATGCCCTGTAGTAGATCGCCTAGGAGCTGGTGTCCCAATGAGCCTTCCATTTACCTTATTAGGATAATTAATAGGCTCAATATCAATCGGTTGATCTGCTTCTATTTATGGATCTTGAACTTCATTAAGTTTAATTCTACTCCCACTATCTTCTTTTAAAAGAAACTCTTTTCTCTAAGAAGACATCATGCTTTGAAACAAATACCTTTTGTTCCAAAGGATTGTAAAAATAGTATCCCAAAGATTCCTTTGGATACCTCACAAATAAGCACTTATCAAACTTAGCATCTAGCTTGCCTGATATTATTCTTTTCACATAAGCAGGGCAACCCCATACTTTCATGTGAGAGAGAACTGGTTTTTTATTATACCACATCTCATATGGTGTAGCACCAACCGATTTAGATGGAACTCTATTTAATGCATATATATAGCAGTTTCCAATGCATAACCCCAAAAGGACTTAGTCAAGTTTGCAAGACTCATCACTGATCGAACCATGTCCAAGAATGTTTGAATTCTTCTGTGAGATACACCATTGTGTCGTGGTGTATATGGAGGAGTCCATTGAGATAATATCCCATTATCTCTTAGATAGCTTTGAAACTCTTAGCTTATGTATTCACTGCCTCGATCTGATCAAAGTGCCTTAATACTCTTGCCAAGTTGTTTCTCAACTCCATTTCTAACTTCTTTGCACTTTTCAAAGGCTTCAGACTTGTACTTCATCAAGTAAAAATACGCATATCGAGAATAGTCATCAACAAACTTAATAAAGTATAGAAAACTACCTCTCGCATGTGTTGTCATTGGACCACATACATCTGAGTGTATTAGTTTCAATACAATAATAGCGCGTGCACCTTTACCACTAAAGGGCATTTTTATCATCTTTCCATATAAACAAGATTCACATGTTTCAAGAGATTCATAATCAAATGAACCTAAGTCACCAAACTTGTAACTTACTCATGCGGTTCTCATTTATGTGACCAAGTTGACAGTGCCATAAATATCTTTCTTAGGTCTCTTAGTATTATATTACAAATTTCTTTATCATTATTAAGAATATAAATTCCATTAACACTTGATCCAGAACAATAGAATATATTCTTCAAAAACAAGGAACAACCATTGTTCTTATTAATGGAAACATCAAAACCATATTCAATAAGACAAGACATTGAAATAATATTCTTTAACAAAGAGGAAGCATAATAACAATTATTAAGTTCCAATACTAATCCAGAAGAAAAATTTAAATAATATGTTCCTACAGCTAATGCAACAACTCTTGCTGCATTTGCTACATGTAGGTCCACTTCTCCTTTGTTTACCTTTCTGCTGTTCCTTAGTCCCTGCAAGTTAGAACATAAGTGTAAACCACAACTGGTATCTAATACCCATAATTGGTTGTTAGAAGTAGAATTTGTATTTATCTGAATAACATAAATATCTGAAGTTGAAGCGTTAGTAGACTTCTCCTTCTTAAGAGACTCTAGAAAGGTCCTGCAATTTCTCTTCCAATGTCCAATCTTACCACAGTGGAAGTAAGTCCCCATGGAGTTAGTCTCCTTAGTAGTAGTAGGCTATTTGCCCTTCCTTTTATTGATCCCACCTTGGGCCTTGGTTGTTTTCTTCTTCTTATTCTTCCCTTTCTTCATCTTTGTGGAAGTAGAAGAGTCAACAACCATAACTGCTTTCTGATTCTTTTTTACAGAATCTTCAGCAACTTTGAGCATGTTCACCAATTTAGGCAAAATGGTGTCAATCTTATTCATTGGATAATTAAGTAGAAATTGTGAATAAGAATCAAGTAAAGAATGTAGAATTAAGTCTACACTTAACTCATGATCCATCACAAAACCCAAAGAGGCAAGCCTTTCAATAAACCCATTCATCTTCAACCTATGTGCCACAGCTGAAGTGCCTTCCACCATCGTACAATGGAATAATGAATATGATATCTCATATTGTTTCGTACAGCTCTATTCTTCAAACAGCTCCTTCAGATGGAAAATGATGGTATGAGCATCCATATGCTCATGCTGCTTTTGAAGCTCTAAAGACATAGTTGCAAGCATGATATACGTTGCCAACTTGTTATCCTCAGAATGCTTTAAATAAGTCGTTTGTTCTTCAACAGTGGCATCATTTGGTGGAATAGGTGGGATGGCCTTATCCAATACATAAACCACCTTTTCAGACCTGAGAACTATTCTCAAGTTCCGGTGCCAGTCTATAAAATTGGAGCCAGTCAATTTGTTCGTATAACGCCCCAAAATTTTCGAATCTTGGAAAAAGGTAAGTGTACTATTCCACATATTGAATTGTTTGGAAAAAAATTCGGCAGCATTTCAGCACAACACAATCAAATCTCAAATATAAAGACACTTCAATAAATACTTCTATATCATACCAACATTCTATCCAATACTAAACCACCTTTTTCAGACCTGAGAACTATTCTCAAGTTCCGGTTGCCAGTCCTAATAAAATTGGAGCGCAGTCAATTTTGGTTCGTATAAACGCCCATTTTCGAATCTTGGAAAAAGGTAAGTGGTACTAAATTCCACATATTTGAATTGTTTTGGAAAAAAATTTCGCAGCATTTCAAGCACAACACAATCAATCTCAAATATAAAGACACTTCAATAAATACTTCTATATCATACCAACATTTCCTCAAAAGGCAAAATGGCCACTACTGAGGCCTCCAAATCCAAAACTCATCATTCATTTTAAAAAACATATTTTAGAAATAATAATGACAATAAATATCAAAAAAAAAATGCATATTTGTAAATAAATATTTGAGTGCACCTTTACTTTCCCACTTCCAAAGAAAAGCAAGAAAAATCTTTATTATTATTATTATTATTATATATATAGAAAGCTCAGAAATTACTTAATGCAGACATACATAAGTAATTAATATTAATTAAGTAAAAAAAATTATCCTATAAAATTTGATAATTTTTTATTTCTAATTATAATAGTCCAATGCAAATTAACTACTTGATTAGAAGACTTCCTCGTTCATGCTAGTGGGGAAAACACATAACAGATAACTTAATCTAGACATGCAACTTGTGAAACTATTATTATTATTATTATATTATTATTATTATTAATGGTATAAATAAAAAAAAATACTATTAAGTAATTAATTAAAGTGGAAAAAACCTTCTTTTGTTAATCCTAAATTAGGTGTCACAGCCACGTTGCCTTTATTATGTAAAACTTGAAAAATTCAACTTTTTGTCATGGAGAGGGCGGCAACTGCCATTCCATATATAAATCTATTGGGTGATTAGATATTTATTGCCACCTTTGTTATCAATTTTTTTTAAACTTAATAATTACCGCCATAATTATGAGTTCACATATATATGTGTAAGGGGACAAAAAAAAAACTGTTCTCTAAAAAAAAACTGTTGGGCCAATTGTTTAAAATGCTATGGCATTACTATTGGGCCTGTTGTTTGGAATACTGAGGCCTGAAGGGGAGAATTAATGGACCAAGGAAGAGATACACCAGCCCAAAAACTAGCCCAAAGGCCTAAATTATGAATTTATTATGTCAACGTTCTTACTTTTATTAGCGTAGTCGACCCTCAATATTAAGCGTCGTTTGTTTCCGGAAAGTTTACTTTCTCAGAATACATTTACAAGAAAATTATTTTTCAAATTGATAAATATTTTTTATAAAAATTATTTTTTATTATTTATACATTTTTTGAATGATCAATCACCACATATAGTTTGAACTGCTATTACGAAGAGAGGGTAACTGAAGTTAGCTAACTAGTCCTACTCTCCTTTGTTATTTATATATATATATATATATATATATATATATATATACTTATGCATATTATGCAACTTCAATTAATATGGGTTGTTGTTCAACAAGTTAATGTTCATATGTTGCGGTCGATCATAAATTTGAAAGTTCCAGCCAACAGGTTATTACATTTGTTTTTTCTAAGAATTATAAGAATTTTTCTTAAAAAATGCATTTTAATTAAGTATGGTCAATTTTTCTATAGTAAAAAAATAGTTATTTTCTAATTTACTATATTAATTAATTCATATAAAAATAATTTGAAAATTTGTATTTTGATTATAAAATACAAATATATATATTAATACATAAATCATCATATTTTGATTTAAGTTAAATCAATTTTGAAATTGAAATTTCAACGTATTACAATGTAAGTATATTTAATTTTTTAAATTTAATGAAATAGATTTATTGTAATTCTTCCTTATGAGTTAATTGCTATTTTAATATTTTATGATTTAAAGGTCTCTTATAATTACATAAGCTAAATATTTATTCTTATGATTCAATTAGTACATTAATATTTATTCTTATAAAAATATAGTAACAATAACAATATTGTTTTTCAAATAATAACAATAACAATATTAATAATAATAATAACAATATTAATAATAATAATAATAATAATAACATTAATAATAATAATAATAATAATAATAACAGTAACAATTTAATAACAATAATAATCATTTGAATAATAATAAGGGTAATTTATTATTTAGTCCCTCAGGTTTTACATAATTAACCAACTAATCCCAAGTTTTGCGCAAATATCAAACTAGTCCCTCAAGTTTAACTCCGTCTAATTAAAAGGTCCTTTCGTCCGAAAAGTTGATTTTTTTCCGTCAATTGAAGACTAAAAGACTAAAATTCCCTCCCTGGCTGACGTGGACTAGTATGAAGCAATAAGGGAAAATTATTATTCAAATTATAATAAATTATTGAATAAATTTTGACAATATTACTCTTAATTTAATATTAATCTCTAAGAAAATCATTAAATTGAAATAATAATTATTAATCATACACAAAGGGTAAATATGAAAAAAATATTTATTACTCCTTAAAACCGTAAATATAACAAGTATTTTAGACTAAATTAGACAAATATTTTAGAACAAACTATTTTCTCAAATCTGACAAGTATTATAAAACAAAGACAGTATTAAAAAAAGGATAAAAAAATTAATTTGATGTTCTAATTAAATATTATTAAATTTGAGTGAATCATGAAAGTAAATACATCTTCAAAAAAGTAATTACTTCATTTTTCTTTTTACCCCAAATTATCATCATAGTTTCTTTTTTAGAAAAAAAAGTAATAAACATATTTTCTATTTTATTCATATTTAATATGCAAATTTTATCAAGAAACATTTCTATTATCATTGATAAAATCTAAAAAAAAAAACAAAGTATTCCATCTATTCATAAATACTTTTAATATTTTTATGGTAATTAAGTAAGTAAATTTATTCTTATAAATTATAACAAAATATTAATTAATTTTATTACGTAACCTTAAGTAAGGAGATGTTTATATGATTTTGGAAAATTATATTAAAAATAATTATTTAAATTTTTAATATAAATAAGCGATAAAATTAAAAAAATTAATTACTCATTAATATTCAAAAAAAAAAAAGACTATTTGTGGAGAAAAACAACTGGCTCTAAAACAATAGTTATTTATAGATAAAACAAAACAAGTACTATGATTATTATTGCCACTATAGTTATTATAATTTCCATACTTTGAATATGGATATTAAATTGAATGTAAGGTTATCTGAGTAAACGATTAAACTATGGATATTCATTATGACATGAAAGGAATAAAGAGAAAACAAAACTAGGTATAATTCAGTATCGCTTCACTGCTAGTTCCAGTTCAACTAGGTAGGGTATTTTATCTTTTAGTCTTTCAATTAATGGAAAAAAAAACCAACTTTTCGTGGATGGAAGGACCTTTTTAATTAGACGCGAATTAAACCTGAGGACTTAGTTAGATATTTAACGCAAAAAACTTGAGATTAGTTGGCATAATTATGTAAACTTGAGGACTTACAAAATAAATAATTTTCCCTTATCGCTTCTTACTGGTTCCACGTCAGCCAAGGCGAGGGTATTTTAGTCTTTTAAGTTTCAAAACGGAAAAAAACCAACTAAACACTTTTACGGACGAAAGGACATTTAATAGACGGAGTTAACCTAGGACTAGTTAGATAAATTTACGCAAAACTTGGATTAGTTGGTTATATGGTAAAACCTGCAGGGACTAAACAATAAATTACCCTAATTAATAACCAATTTTAATTAACAATAACGATTAATAATAATAATAATAATAAACCTGAGGGACTAGTTAGATATTTACGCAAAACTTGGGATTAGTTGGTTAATTATGTAAAACCTGAGGGACTAAATAATAAATTACCCTAATAATAACAATTTAATAACAATAACAATAATAATAATAATAATAATAATAATAACAATAACAATATTAATAATAATAATAAGAATAATAACAACAACAACAACAACAACAACAACAACAACAACAACAACAACAACAACAACAACAACAACAACAGTAAAACACATAAATCGCAAAAAAAATAAAAATAAAAAATCGAAAAAAAATTAAATCGCTAAACTAATTACCTCAACTAATGTCCAAACGGCGTTGAGGAGTGACCGGACGTGCAATGGAGCGGAGGTGGCGGCGTCAGGCGGACTGGAGCGGCGTCAGGCGTAGAGGAGAGGAGATGGAGAAGAAAGAAAGAAGAAAGAAGAAAGAGGGCGTCCGGCGTTTAAAGCTCTAAAATTTGCGAACGACTAGTCGGTCGCAAATTTCATTAAAATCGGTCGCAATTTTTAACTCCGCGACATCGTTTTACTTCATAATAATTTTGCGACCGATTTGCGACCCAATTCTTCGGTCGCAAAAAATCGGTCGCAAATTGGCCTCAGATTTTATTTCTTATTTTGAAACGCGCAATTTTGCAACGGAATAAAGCGTACTCATATATCGGTTACAAAATCGGTCGCAAATCCGTCGTATATCGATCGCAAACTGAAATACAAATTCGCGAAAATTTTTAACACTACAATTTGCGACTGTTTGCAAATAGGTTGCAAATCGGTTGCAAAGTTGCGACCGATTTTAGTCGATCGCAATAATTGGTCGCAATTTGCCGATTTTTTTGTAGTGAAAGTCAGGACTCACGGGTCCTATTTACCAAAATAAACCATGCATGATCAATCACATTGGTCATATAGTCCATAACTAAATCATCATGCCAACACATACACCCCTATATGCTTATTCCAGTGAATAAAGAAAATTAATAATTTTTGAATTCCGTTATATAGTGAAATTAGAGATTCAACTGTTGAACCTTTTGATTCATGCATATGTTTCATCTTGAAATATCTAATAATTAGAAACAAACTTCATCAATCTTATTAATGAAATTAAAACCATATATAAAACCCTTTTTCATATTTTTTTATAAAGAAAAATTTTCAATCTCATTAAAAACGAAGCAATTTTTATATTTGCAAAGTTTAAGCTGTGTTGTTTCCAATTATCTGTAAAATTAATTATCTAATCATCTCGAATATATAAAAATAATAATCTCAGAAATAATACTCTTACCACGTAAGAGATTTTATTAATTAAATATTTTCAAGTCACAGTGTACAAAATCATGTTTTAAATATATGCTAAAAACTCAATTTGCACTAGTTTTGCTTTAGAATTAATCCAAACGACTTTGGATCAAATTCAGCAACCTTGAACACCTTTTTGGACATTTATTGA
This sequence comes from Jatropha curcas, assembly GCF_014843425.1. The sequence goes on along the minus strand of NW_023590626.1, from coordinate 677,343 downwards.
TTAGTATTATCAAGTCAGATTAGTTCGTTGGACGAGCCAACTCAAAACAAATTAAATTGGCCAACAAACACTAACCAATAAAGTCATGAGTGCACTTTACAAGTTTTGTGCAAAAGCATGAATCTCATTCATGCCCAGTCAGTTTTGTCACTTAAAAAAATATTAAAATAACACCATAAACATCATATATTCAGGTCTGGAATTGTCGGAAATAAAACAAAAGCAAACAACAGCCCAATACCAATTAAAATAGTAAATCTACGCTGTGATCTAAGTTGCGTTTTCGTTGGGTCAAAACCAAAAAACACATAAAACTATCTTAAAATCAGAATATATAATATTTAATCAAGGTTCAGGTCTGATTATTCATCCTATGAAATAATCAAAATCATTATATGCACAGCAAAAATAAATAGACTTGAACCCCAAAATGACAAAAAGAATTCATCAATATAATTAATTTTACAAGAATGTTGCAGAATTTCATACCTTTTCGAGTGATATCATATCTGGTTTTCTTGTTTGCCTTCTTTATTGGATTATAGCAAACCACAGTAATCCAATTGGATCACCTCAAACAGTAATACACACTACAATAAGAAGGCAAGAACTCACAAAGGAGTAGAAACAATGGCTGAAATTCCCTAGTGAGCTAGAAAGGGAATTACGGCGTTTAGAGGAAAAATAAAAGGAGAGCAAATTTTCATTTTGTATCACACACACCGCCGATAGCGATAAAAGCAATATATACACACCGCGATTAGCGATAAAAGCAAATATATATATACTATATATATATATATATATATATATATATATATATATATTATACTATACCTTCAACATTAGCCCTAGTGAAGTATTAAAAACCACTTGGGCTTTTAAAAGTTGATAAGCATATATATATATATATATATTATATATATATATATTATAATATATATATACATTAATTGATCAAATCCTATATATACATTAATTGGATCAAATCCAATCATTAGCCCATTAAAAAGTGTTTAGCAAATAAAGGCCTTAATTAAAGCCCTTTTTTTTTTTTTTTTTGCTTTAACTTAATTTAATGGTCCAAGATAATTTTTCTTCTCTTTCTTTTAGCCCTATTGACGTCTCATCCAATTAAATCATTGTCATTTTACCTTAGATTCTCTTTCCTATACGTGTGTGACCTATTGGGCTTTTGAAATACTATGGCAGTACAAACTAGAATTTTATAATTTAAACTCTTTAAATTATTATCAATTCTCAATGAATATATATTCACTTATGCTCAAGTCAAGAGAGGCATCTAGCCATGCATCATGACTACCCAAGAGTCAGAAGGTCAAAATGGTTTGACCATAACCCTCCCATATACAGTTTCCATGCAATAAACTCCTTTCACCACTTTATCTCAATCAAGATTGAATATAGACTTTGTGTCAATTCAAGCTTGACTAAGTTACTTTAATTAAGCACTGAATACTAGAATCTTTATTCTAATATACCTTCATGAATCACATTCATAGAGGTACCTTACTCTGGCTAGAGATTCCTGAATAAAGAAATTCTTTAAGAAAAGACACAAGAGACACCCATTATGGATTGGGCTGGTGAATCCTATATTCATCACTCAATTATCTTCAAGCACTTCACACTATACCCAATCTCTAAGATATGAACATTGCATGGCAGAGTATAAGCAATCGAGTGAAAGTATAGAACTTTATACTTAAGATAGCTTTGATGATCTCAAGTCTAAGGATACTTGCACATCTAATATGAAGAGACTCATTCATTGACATATATTATCTATCATATGAAGATCTAACATTTAGGTCTCCAATGAACTTGTTTCTTAAACAAGCATCCACATGTTAACCCTAAGCATCACACAGTTTGTGAGAATTATTGCTTGATCTAATCAAAGAGCATAACATGTGCTAATATATCCATATTAGCAATTTCCTATCTTGTTAATACTACGACTAGGGATCATTTAGGTATGAACACATCTACATGCAATATGAATCACACATCATGAACTCTTCACGATTTCCTCTACACCATGTTTTATACCAAGGACTTTATGACATAGTTTAAGATACAAATCAAGCAAATGAATTAACAAGAGCTGTAAGTAATAAAGAGTGCCATAAATAATGAAATATTTAGTTCATAAAATATCCCTATTACAAATAAGCTCTAGGGTATACTACTAACTAAAATTTCATATCAAAAGGAGTTTTAGAAATGAAAATATAGGCAAGAGAATGCTAGTGACTCATATGCTAAAAATTCTGGATTTCCTTAACTTGCACTAAAGTTGACCAAACTTAAATATAAATGATTTAACCATGAACATAAGTATAAAATGGATGAACATTAAGCTCAATATGTTTACTTTTTGACCTTAAAATTTCAGATTCAAATTTAATGAATAAAAATATCAAAGAACCTTGAATGTCAATAAAGAGCTAAAAATAAGACTAAAAGTGCAATATGTGTTTAAATATGAATATAGGTAGAGGATTAGCTCGAAGCAAGAACCTTGAATGTCAATAAAGAGCTAAAAATAAGACTAAAAGTGCAATATGTGTTTAAATATGAATATAGGTAGAGGATTAGCTCGAAGCCGTTTCAAAATTATAAGTGATCGGTAGGACTCAAATTCTCATGTCCAAGGTGAGTTATGGTGTCTAAACATTGTTGCATTGGAACTTTTAATCAAATGCATACTGTTATTGGTATTTGAAACCATTTGTTAGTTATGATTTTGAGACTGTGAATTGTGAAACCTATTTGCCTCTAGGCCTATTTGATTGTAGCAAGCCATTTGTTTAGCCAATATGATAGAATCCCAACTTGAATGGGGTTATACCATCTGGCTATGTGCACATAGAGATTTGTGATTAAAGGGAGAAGTTACTGCCCTAAAGTGTGCAACATGTGATAGCACTGGAATATACATAGTGATATGTTTTCTTCAATGCTATCTATGTGATTATCTGTCATATTATTAATATTGCCTTTGTGATATTGATCCAATAACTATGATTCCTTCTATATGGACTTATCTTTGTTGATGATCTACAATGGTACTACAATCTTGCGTTACTATAAATATTGAACCTTGAGATACTCTTCAGTGTACATGCTACTAATATGACACTATATCTCACTAAGTTGACAACTCACTCAAGCGTCCAAGGTTTCAGGTTGAGGTGATCCAGGTCCGTCAGCTTCTTGATTTCCTTCTTCCAACAAGAAGCTTATGAATAATGTAAATAGATGTCAAATATTATAAGTTGATGATAAGTTATATGAACTCTAGTTGCTCCATTGTACCTTTGTGAATGATATTAGTATGGTATATATATAAGCTATAATTTAAACAGTATTATAATAGTGTGATATGTGATTATACAAAGTGTGTGAAAGATGGTATTCAATGATCCTGGGAATTAAATGAAAGTAAATAAGTTGATTTCTGCCCACCTAAGTAACTAATCAAGATAAGCAATGTGTTGAATTGGATTAGTTTAGTTGTGGGTTCTATGAGGTGCCCGGTGGCCTTAAGCATACCTGGACCTTAGGACCTTCGCAGGGTTAATGGTGATGTTTATAGTAATTTTTTGGGTGTGACAGGGTTGGTATCAGAGCAAAGGTTTATAGTAATGTTTAGAGTAATAGTCTATAGGCATAAATGTGTAAGAATACTACAGAGCATAGAATTATTCTGTTATGTCTTGTTTTCATTGCTATCTAGATCTGTGTTGAGTCATGTGTTAACTAAGTAATTCTTTCCTATTTATAGATTTAGGATGGCACCCAGAAGGAGAATAAGGACAATTAGATTTGAAGGGGTTGTCCCTTTAGAAGAATCAGTACATAAAGTTGAAAACAAAATGTCTTCACCTCTAACACCACCAGCCCCTGAGGATAGAATGGCTTGGGTAGTGGTACAAGAGAATTTTACAGAAGAGTGGTACAAGAGAGATGTGGTTGGGTTGCTAAGAAGAAATACTCATTTTACGTGGGAGAATTTTACAGAAATGGTATTAAAAGAGTTTCTACCAGAAAGTGTTAGACAAGCTAAAGCTATAAAGTTTGAGAAGTTAGTGCAAACTCCAGATATGACAGTATCTGAATATGCTGGACAATTTAATCAATTGAGCAAGTATGTACCTACTTTTGTACCAATTGCAGCAGCAAGGATAGATAGGTTTAGACGAGGGTTGGTAGCATCATTGTATAAGATTTTGACTGCTAATGATTATGGTTCCTATTCTTAGATAGTGGATAGGGCAAGAATGATTGAGAATAGGGAGATGGAAGTCAGAATAGCTCGGGAACAAAAGAAGAAAGTTAGGATTGAGGGTTCTATAAGACAGAGAGGAAGGGAAGAACTAGGGACATTTAGTGCTTGGCCACAATCATCCTCTGTGTGACGAAATAATCCTCGAAAGATGTTAGTTGGCCTTCTACTTAGGCCATTTACAGAAAGACCGTTAGTAACAATTACTCATGGACTTCTTGGTACTCCTACTCAGAGGCTTCTCGTACAAACTCCATGCCAGACTTGTGGAAGATTGCACAAAGGCTAGTGTTATAAGGAAACTAGGGCATGTTTCAAATGTGGACAAATAGGCCATATGATTAGAGATTTTCCATTAATAGTAATAGAAACTAGACCCCAAATGTCTCATACCACAGTACATATAGAAAGAGGTCCTAGACCTAGTGGAGTTGGGAGAGGTTTTGGAAGGGGTAGTGTTATAGAGGGACCTACAGAACAACCCCCTTCAGGAAAAGGTAGAGGAAGAGTATATACATTAGCACCACAGGAGGTACAAGAGTGAAAAAAATAGTTATTACAGTTATTATTTCCATCCAATCTATTAAGGCAAGAGTGTCATCTGATTCTGGGGCAACTCATTCCTTTGTGTTAACTTATTTTGCTTCCAAATTGTGTGTGCCTTCTAAATTATTAAAAATTCCTCTTACTATGTCTACTCCTTTAGAGGAAGAGATTATTGTTAAGAACATATACCCCTCTTTTGAAGAGATGATAGAAGGAAGAGATTATTGTTAAGAACATATACCCCTCTTTTGAAGAGATGATAGATGATAAAATTTTGAAACCTGATCTGATTGAATTACCAATGTTAGAGTTTGATGTTACCCTTGGAATGGATTGGTTGACTAAATACTTTGCCACTTTAGATTATAATGGGAAAAGAGTGATTTTTCATAATCCTTCAGGGGAAACTTTTGAATTTCAAGGAGATATGAGTGAAGTGCTAAGTAGTTTGATTTGAGCCATTAGTGTTAAGAAATTATTGATGAAGGGGGTGTATAGTATGAAGGAGGTGTATAGGATATCTAGTCCATGTTAGAGACACTAATATTACATCCCTGGTTTAGACCAAATACCTATGGTATGAGAATACCCTGATGTATTTCTAGAAGATTTGACTACTTTACCTCCAGAAAGGAAAATAGAGTCAGTATAGACTTATTACCTGGTACCACACCTATCTCTATTCCTCCATACTAAATGGCCCCATTAGAACTAAAGGAATTGAAAGCACAATTGCAAGATCTTCCAGATAAAGGTTTCATTAGACCTAGTAGTTCATCTTGGTGTGCACCAGTTCTCTTTGTTAAGAAAAAAGATGGTTCATTTCGAATGTGTATAGATTATAGATAGTTGAATAGGGTGACTGTGAAGAATAGTTACCCATTGCCTAGAATTGATAATCTATTTGATCAACTACAAGGGACAAGATATTTTTTCTAAGATAGATCTTCGTTCTGGATACCATCAGTTAAGGATTAAGAAGGAACATATACCTAAAACTGCCTTTCATACGAGGTATGGTCACTATAAATTTTTGGTACTACCTCTTGGGCTGACTAATGCACCTGCAACATTCTTGGACCTAATGAATCGTGTTTTCAAGCCATACCTAGATAAGTTTGTAGTTTTTTTTATAGATGACATATTGATATACTCCAAAGGTCAGAAAGAGCATGAAGAACATTTATAGATAGTATTGCAAACTTTGGGAGAGAACCATTTAATATGCTAAATTGTCCAAGTGTCAATTTTGGCAAGAGAAAGTATCATTCTTAGGGCGTATGATAATCCATGAAGGTTTACAAGTGGACCCTAAGAAAATTGAGGCAATTGCTAACTAGCCTCAACCAACAAATGTAATAGAAGTGAGGAGTTTTCTAGGATTGGCTGTTTATTATAAGAGATTAAAGACTTTTCTAAGATAACTGCACCAATTACTAAATTACTCAATAAAGGAGAAAGTTTGAATGGAATAATAGATGTGAGGACAGTTTCTATAAGTTAAAGGAATGTTTAACATCTACACCTATTCTAGCACTGCCTGAGGAAGGAGGCAAATTTGCAGTGTATTGTGATGCATCTAAAATAGGATTATGCTGTGTTTTAATGCATTATGATAAGGTGATTGCATATGCCTCTAGACTGTAACACACACCACCTAATCCCGAGAGACTTGACGGCGGATGCCACATTCAGTACCGGAGACACCGTCCTAACTTAACATACGGCGGATGCACATTCAGTACCGGAGACACCGTCCTAACTTAAGCATATAGATAATAAAATCAGAATATAAATTAGTAAAGTGATTAAGTATTCATAAGTTTAGCGAGTAAATTTTTTTTTGCTGTTTATTTAAAAATATATATAACTTATTGAAAAAAGATTTGGGAAAAATCCTACAAATTAACTGCAATGAGTTTCCCTTAACTGAGCCCTCACCAAAAAATGGGTGAATACCAAAACACTTTCCTAATTCCAAATTCCAATTTCCCAAAACTCCAATAATAATTAAGCAACAACAACAACACTTCAGATATCTTCAAAATAACTATATAAATCCTCAATAGCAATTTAGATGAAATCATCCAATTAAATGCAATTCATTAATATATATTAAGTTCCCTTATGTTCTTAATCATACCTAACTATCTTAAACATATTTTAGATCCAAACATTAAATAAAATCTCATTGCTTATCTCCAAAAATATATATCAGCAAATAATTATAATTACATGCTTAAGTATAATTCAAATAACATAATCTATATACACCAAAATAATTTATAATTACATGCTTAAGTTATAATTCAAATAACATAATCTCCAAAAATGTAATAATTATACATGCCATAATTCTTAATTACGTCAAACTAATTCTACCACTACTAACATAGTCTCTTCTGTTCTGAAGCTACTCTTCTGGTCTTCAAGTAGCAACCATGGCCTTCAAGTAGCAACCATGGCCTTCAACATGCACGTGATAAAAATCAACGTGCTGAGTATATGTAACACCCTCCGCCCAATCCCGTGAGACCCGACGGCGGATGCCACATTAGGTGCCGGAGACACCATCTTAACTTAACATATAAATCATAAAATTAGAGTATGAATTAGAAGTAATTGAGTATTCACAACTTTAGTGAGTAATATTTTTTTTATAGATAATCATTTCATTTTGTTTTCATCTCTTTTTGTTTTGAAAAATAGATTGGGAAAATCCTATAGAAATACTATAAGAATTTCCCTTTAAAAACTGAGCTTGCCAAACATGTGAGCCAAAAACATCGTGAATACAAAAAACACTCCCAAGTTAAAACTCCAAAAACCTCCCAACATCTCCAATCATCAATAACAAACAACAAACTTCTATTATTTTCCCCATTAACTTATAAATAATCCTCATAAGCATTTTAATATCATGCAATTAATTGTATTCATTTATCATATATCAAGTCTTAATAAACTAATCATACCAACTTCTCTCAAATATTTTATATTCAATCATTTAATGAATCTTATTGCTTATCTCCAATATAATACACCATCCATATGATTGATAATTACATGCTTAAGTATAATTCAAATAACATACATCTCCGGAATAATATATATAATTTATACATGCTATAATCTTAATTACATAAATCTAAATCTACTACTTACCGAACAAATAGGTCCTCTTCTGCTCTGATGCTACTCTTCTAGTCTTCAGCAGCAACCACGGTTCTTTAACCTGCGCGTGTGTTTCCCCCGAAAGCAATCTCAAATCGCATTTTGATTGTTATTTTATTTTGTTTTGAAAAAGAGATGATAAAAACTTTTGGAATATGCCGATGCGATTAATCGGTCCTATAATCAATTTTAGTCGCCACCCATTTTTTTCGGCAATGGGACCGTTTTCTATTTTAAATTTTAACTTAAAATGACTTCCATTTTAAAACCCAACCAATTTTATTTAAGGCCAAATTATTTGAAAGAAAACTGGTCAGGCGTACCGAGTACGATTCTAGGTAAGGGAATTAGGTACGTCGGCCCGTTGGAAGTTGACGCCCGGAAAACCGGCCTCTTCTAACTTACGATTTCTAATTGATTTTATTTTAGAAAAGCCAATTATTTAAACCCAACCCGAACAAATCGAACCGAGTTTCTATGTGGATAATTAATTAACCATCCCAAGTAAATACACTCATTGCATGCATCCATAAACCAAACATCATATCCATCATTCACCCACCATACATATCAAATAAAATTAAAAGACCCGCTCTTGCCTTATGGTCCTTATGGTTAAAGCGGGCCACAAACGAGTTTAAAGTTTAATAATATAATTAAAAGGAAATAACAAATATTAAATCTCAAAATACCATTATCACAATAGATTAATTGACTTAATTTGATTAAAATTTGATTTACCCATTGTTGATTATTTCCTGGATTAAGCTTAGAAATTTATTTAATAAAGTGAGATTAAGGCAAAATAAATAAAAAGAAAAGCCTGGAGCTGGAAGACAGTTGCGTCACGCGGGTGTTTTATGGAAGAACAGTCGCGTGGCGCAACTCTTATGTTTTATTCTGGGATTTGCAATAGTTGCATCACGCAGCTGTTCTATGAAGAACAGTCGTGTGACGGAACTCTAGTTATGGTCCTGTACACTAGAACAGGTGCGTCACGCAGCTGTTCTATGAAGAACAGTCGCAGAACAATCGAATGTGACGGAAACGTGACGGAACTCCTAGCTACGTGACGGAGCTGTTCATGGTTCATTCAAGATATTCAGACATATTGATTATTTATTTACAGTGAAACGTTAAATACAGATATAAAACAAAATGTAACTAAGCGCATGAACAGCTGCGTCACGCAGGTGGTCCAATCCGGGACTAGGGCTTTTGGACTTGAACAGTCGCGTCACGTAGGTAGTAGCTACGTGACGCGGCTGCTCTGGTCCGCAACTACCTTTCAAACTACTATTTTCTACGTGGTCTTTTTATTAAAAGCGATTAAAACCAACACAGGAATGTTCAACAATGGGCAAACTTACGTTTTATCAATAATAGGTCAACTAAACAAAACACTATGAAAATGAGATTTTTAAGAGATAGAAATATTAGAAATGAAAAAAGAAGTTAGAATCGTTACCTAAGCCCTCAGATTTGAGGATTGCATGCACTGGTATAATTTTTCACGATCCAGAAGCGTGATTAGCCCCAACTGTTTTTCACCAAAAAATAAATCGTTTTCTTGTTTCTTATCCTTCTTGTCTCTCTTTTCCTCTTTTTGTCCTTTTTGGGTATTTTTTTGATCTTAACCTAGAATATCTATGACCTGATCTTCCTCAAGTTTACCAGTTGAGTTCTTTGAGGAAAAGCCTCTGGTCGTTGATCCCAAAACTTTAGTCTCAGAAGGTTTACCTTTTCAAGAGGAAAATGAAGGAAGCAAAAAATGTTCAAAAAAGGTCTCGTTTTTTGCTGTAAAATGC
>NW_023590626.1:626133-667003 GCF_014843425.1 Jatropha curcas | reverse complement strand
TTGAAAGAGAGATGAACGACATCCTGGTCAATTTTGTTTTAATCAGATAACATCCCCAATTCTGAGTTTTATTCCAAGTTTTCAATTTTTTTTTTTAAGTTTTAAAGTTTTTTAAAAAAATTCGAGATTTTCCAATTTAAGAAAAATCAGAAAAGGCCCCCCCCGGTTTCAAGATCCAAGTAAGAAAATGGGGCCCAAGATGAATATTGGGAAAAATTGAGAAACCCCGGGATTTCTCCGCAAGCCGTCAAAGATAAGGGAACCCAATTGGGCCATATTTGTGGCCGCTACTTCCCCCCTCGCTCAAGACAGGGGCCAGCAAAAAAAACCCAAATACCTCCCCCTTCTAACAGCCAAACCCTGTGGGTTTTGAAGAGACGGCAAATGCCAGATCCTGTAAGTTCACAAGATATCCAGCCACTCTGTGGGAAATACTAACCCCTGTCCGATGAATGATGTGCTCAAGCAAACTTGCCGAGCTGAACGGATAAGATTTGACAAAGATGGGGCTGCAGTAAAAGAAAAAGAACCCCCGGTCACCAACTTCCACATAACCGAGTATCGTGTCCAACCCAACCCACTCTGAGCTCATTTAAGAACTTTCAAGCAATACCATTATTTGAGGAGATAATGATCCCTCATTCCTCACCTGTCCGAGATTTCTCCGAGTCTCTCAAAATGAACCGTAACAAACGAGGAAGATGTTTTGGGCGAGCAAATTCCCGCAAACATTACATCAAGGACTAGTCGGAGGTTGGTATGAATGGTCCTAGATAAGAGGTTCAGAGAATGAATCAAACTGCAGACTGCTTTCTCAAGCGATTTTCAAAACCGATCGAGAAGTGAGGAGTTTCGGTTTGCCGCGACTTGGAAAATTTTAAGAACAGGGCAGGAACGAGAAGCTTTTCTGACTACTTAGGGAGGTGGAATGAACCAAGCTTATAGAGTTCGACAAGGACCAAAAGACAAAGAGAGCTGATTGAAGAAATCTTCAAGTAGGAGTCTGTCTTGCCCTTCCATTTTAAAGGAAAGGGAAATGTTAACTCAGCCTTCATCACTTGATTTTGCTTTGGTTCAAAAGCACTGGGTTGAACATTGAGCTGAGTTATATCAAGTGAAAGATAAAGGAAGAAAAATAGAAGGGTTTGGCAAAACTACCGGACCTTTATGGTTGACAGAGGTGCCGGAGGCAGTATCAGAACCAGTTGGGGAACCAGCAATACAGTGGGGGCAGTTATGATGAGAACTAGAAAAGAGTTCACTGATTTTAGGGAAGCCTTGACCACAGTGCTAAAGGTCATGCATCAAAAGAATGGAGTGCTGTCGAATGCCTGCAATCGACCCGACTAAGCTGTGCGAGGGAGGTAATATGGACGCGAAACTGTGATTATCATCAGTGCAAAGGGCATGTCAACTGATGAATGTTTTCAAATTGAGGCATGATATTTCAGGATTTGATTGACCAGTGGGAAGATTACTAAGCCTTCCAAGACTAAGAGGCAAGCCAAGTAACAAACAAGTCCGCTTCCCCAATATCAAGTACAGTTTATCCATGCCCGTAAGAACTCAATCGGTGGATTCAAGTCAATAGCGAATCGGGAGTGGATTACCAGAAGAAGTGGTATTGGCAGAAGCGGAATGGGAAAGCAGCGATGTGCGCTTGTTTGGACACATATGGGATGACTTGTAGTAGCGATTGAGGACGAAAGGTGCCCAGTGAAAGATTGAAATCGAGAAAAGATCACGGTGAAGGTAGGCGATGTGCCGGAAGATGCAGGATGAGCAGCTTGCCAGCTTGGCACATCAAAAGAGCTTAGGCCCGACCAAGAAGGAACATGGTATACAACTAGTGAAGAGGAAAGTGAACGAAGTAAGGTGTTCAGAGCCCTTGAACCCAAGTGGGCGAAGGTATATACAATCCCGAGAGCAATATGCAGGCTAAGGGAAAAGAGGTGGTTTGTTTGATGAGAACTAAGAGAAGAATGAACAGAGAAAGGCGGAGATTGAAGCGAAAGTAGAAAAAGAAAGAGGAAGAGTAGCTAAAAGGGCCAAAGAAAAAAAAGAACCCCTGTTTTCCGAAGGCTGGAGAAAGCAGTCAGAATAAGGCACCTAGTGGGTGACCGCCAGCTGGTACTAAGTCAGTTGCAAAAGAAACGAGAGCCGAATATTTCCAATTATGGGATTTTGCTGATACCGTCCAGGGAGCATAGCGAGCCTTTTACTTGAACGCGATGACTTTTGTACAGAGGTGCCGGCTCGGATTAAAGCATGATACAATGATCAACGTGCTACAACGTAAGAATAGGCGAGGTCACTTTCCTTTGACTTGGACCCTTCCACCAGAAGGAGAAACCACTGTAAGCCACTGTATATGCAGATGCCGTCAATGGACCGCAATAGCCGGAACGTGATGGCTGGATAGTGGACTCGGCATGTGTGTATGCCCGTTGAAATGCTGTCTAAGTTTAAAAATTGAAGAGTCTGAACTCTGAGCAGATCAAATATGGTGTCAAGCTTTATGACAACGACATGCGGAACGCAAAAGGAACTTTTAAAGCAAAGATATCCACAAGGCTTGGAGAGCTGGGGTAGACGTAGTTGTCCTTGGACATTTTAAGCCAACTATGCTCTGTTATTGGAAACCTTGGCTCCATACCTTTTAGGTGCAGTTCGTCCACCTTGCAAAGAAAAGTAAAAATCCCGTGGGGGTATAGATTGTGGTGACGGTCAACGCGCAAGAGGATTGAGGTGGCAACAGGCGAAGGTCTAGAGTTGGCGGTACAATTATCGGTTTTCAGGTGGCAGTAAGTTGCATGTGGCCCACCATCCGACGAAAGCAAGAGTGCGGTGCGAATAAAATGAATGTCCTTTTTCGAGAAAGAATGATGAAGAAGAGAATTGGCAAAGTGCAAATGCTTGGGTTCGAGAGTGCAAGGAAAGGTTTGAATCCACTCTCCATGCGGCATTGGGAACAGCAGGACAAGCGCGGATTGGGTTAATTTCTGAGACCAGGAGAAGGAGAAGTATGAGAATTCGGTTCCCTCCCCCCCCCCGGTCAGAGGGTCGAATATGAAAATCATGATCTTAGCCTTTATTCACAAGCTTGAAGGAGAATTCCAAAGTAGAGGAAAGACTTATCCCGGCTTGGAGTATTTATGACCGACTATGAGGAAGAAGCTGATCAAATCTCACCGAGCATTCCTTGGAACAGCTGGTAAGATGGAACCAAGTTTATGGTTGCATGACAGAAGCAAGCACCGAATCTTGAGCGGTCAAAGCGGATTCTGAGTTTGAAATGACTTTTTGTGGGATTGGGGATGAGGCTTTCAAAGCGGGTTGCAAGAGCCAAAGCCAAGGCGCAGATTCCTCCACAGTTCGTTTAGCCACTGAAGAATGCTGAAGAGGCAGAGAGGAAGGTGCTGAAGATGAAAGCTAGCTGAAGAAAAGATAGAAGCTACCCTCCGGCAAAGAAGAAGAAGGTCAGATGCCGATGAAGTATCCAGGCGATTAAGGGATACTTGAATGAATGATTGAACCAAGGCAATAATCCTGTATTTTGTTTTTCTGATCCTTGTTTTGATGAACAACTATGGATGGTTTTCCTCTTTTTATTTCAATCAACTCGGAAGTGAACTTTGACTATTGTTTTTCTTATTTTCTTAATTGTCACGTTTCATGCATTGATTATACCACTCGCATATTTGACATACATGCATTGCATCATTTGCAATTTAATTTAAGCAGCCACTGAAGACCTAAATAATCGTAAATCGGATCAGACTTTAAAACTGAGCTTCCAGACAGGATCTTCAAGAAATGTATTAGAAGAAATTCAGAGGTATTTGCTGGAGCTATGCCGGACAATGCCAAGAATCGACAGATCGATGCAGAACAACTTCATTCCTTACTGAACAGAGCGTTAAGCCAGTAAAGCAAAAAAGGAGAAGGGTCAGACCCAGAGTGGGCAGGACAAGATCAAAGCTGAAGTCCAAGAAGCCAAGTGGACGCGGGAATCTTATGAAGTATTCACTATCGGAATGGTTGGTCAAATATTCCCTCAGTGTTAGAAAGATGGGAGGATAAGAGTCTGTGTTTTGATTTATAAGCGACCTGAATCCAAGCCATCGCCTATAGGATACTTTCCACTTCCGCACATTTGATGTTTTGATCGACAGTGCTCCAGGAATGGGAATGTTATTCTAAATATGGAAAGGATTTTCCCGGATACAACCAGATACGATGGCCCCCTTAGTGGACAAGCACAAAAACGGCCTTCAACACGGATTTCGTAACCTTTTGCTATAGGGGGTATGCCCATTTGGACTAAAGAAGCGCCGGGGCAACATACCAAAGAATGGCTACAACATGTATGTCATGATATGATCCATAAAGGGTTGGAAGTAAATGATGTAGATGACATGGTGATCATGCAAAACACAGGAAGAACAACGCGAGAATGCTGGACGGAATTCTTCGCGAGCGGTCAAGAGTATAACTTGATGACTCAATCCCCAAGAAATGCGTATTCGGGGATGACAAAAATGGAAGTTGGTTAGTGCTTCGTCGTAAGGACCCTAAACGGGAATTGGAGGTTGACCCAGACAAAGTAAAAGCCATCAGGATATGGACACCGCCAAGGAAGAACGTCAGCGTGAGAAGCTTCTTGGGTATAAATTCAGTACATTCAGCAGGTTAAATTTCGGAGGTTATTCCATCACTTCGCTCCAATTTTTCAAGCTGCTAAAGAGAATCAGTCATGTTAAGTGGAACGTAAGAATGCCAGAAAGCCTTTGACCACATAAAGAATCTGATGACTCCACCGGTGCTTAGTTTCGAACCTAGACCAGGAGAACCTCTAATCTTGTTAATTTGTCCATAGAAGATACAAGGGTTGATGCGATGTTTGGTACAGGCCGGACGCCACTGGAGTTAGAAAAGGCAATCTACCTACATTAGTAAAAAACTCACTGCTTAATCGAAGAGAAGTACCAACCTGATAGAGAAACATGCATGGCCCAGTAGTATGGTCAATAAAAGAAGTTGAGGCCGTACTTTGATTCCTTCAAGATCATTTTGTCTCCAAGATTGATTCCTTTGAAGATCTAGCAGAGAACGCCTACTTAGAGGGACGGTTGTCTAAATGCGTTGATTCAGATGTCGTAGTGGTGGACCACGGGACCTTTTGTAAACGAAGATAAACGGTCAAAGGGCCGGGCTTGTAGCAGAATTCCTTGGCAGAAAATCCAATTGCAAGTGATGAACCTTGGGAATTGGGAATTTCCAGAGCAACATTTATAATGTACTCAGAGACAGGGGCTTGGAAAGTTTACTTTTATGGAATTCAGCCAACAGAAATGGAAGCCGTAGCCTGGTATTGTGATAGAAGCCACCTAATGGCAAAGATTACCACAATGTGCAAGAAGACTGTGTTCCGGTCACTAATGCAACATGGCTGATACGAAGCATGCATCATGGGGAATGGAAGCTCTCCTTGCGTGGCGCTAAGGAAGTTCGAAGTAATAGGAGGATTCTTTATTGGTTATTGAGCACGCCAATGAGAGAATGAAGGTAGAAGAAGAAAGATTGAAGCCTTATGTTGAGTACTGTTATTGAGAAAGCCAGCACTATTCGACAAGATCACTTTTACTCACATAGGAAGAACCTATAACAAAGAATTCCAGATGCCTTGGCAAACTTAGCGTCGGCGTTGGCAGGATTTGAGTAAAGTTCCCCGAAGAAACCATTTATCATTAACCACCCAGCCAATATCTCGTGCTATAAGAACATTTTGTGAACTGGTAGAGTCAGAGGAAGAACCATGGTTTACGATATTCTGAGGTATTGAAAGACGGTACTTTTTTCTGATGATGGCAACGAAAGAAGACGCGGCGTTCTCAGGAAAATCGGCTTTGAACTAATGTTTTTTTAGCCGATAGTGAACTCTACAGAAGAGCTTGGGATGGATGTTGCTGAGATGTGTGATAAGCAAAGGGGAGAAGACATAATGAGGAAGGTGCACGAGGATTTGCGGACTCACAAGAAAAATCATGAGGGCAGGGTTTAATTTCTGGATACAGATGGAAGGGTGACTGTGTTCAGTATGTGCGTCATTGAAAAAGTTTGCCCAATACCATGATAATAAAAGCCAACTTTATCCTGCTGTCGAACTCCACCCGACAACTCTCCTTGCCTTTTTTCTGCCATGGGGTTATAGACGTCATCTGGCAAAAATCTTCACCGAAGCATCGAATTGGCCATTCAATATATTAGTTGGTTGCAGTTGACTACTTTCTAAAAGATTGGATTGAGCCTTAAATCTTAATAAAAATTTAACCGCCAAGCATGTGGGCTAGATTCATTGAACAGAACATTTTCTGTCGCTATGGTGTTCCTCATCACATAGTTACAGATAAATGGTTTCTCATTCTTCAACAGCTGACGTTTGTCCAATTGCTTTATATAATATAATGGGGGGGTTGAGCAACCACATTCTTCTCCTTATTGCCCTCCAGGCTAATGGTGCATGTAGAACGCGAATAAGGAGATTTAAAAGAAGCTGTCAAAAATGTGTGAAAGGTACAGAAGCTGGGGCTGAGACTTCCTTTCGGCTCTGGGGGCTATCGTACTACCTTCAAATCAAATAATGGAGCCTCTCCTTTTGAACTTGTATACTGAATGGAGGCCAATATTACCGATAGACTTTCGAAAGAAGTCTCTCAGGGTTTTGGTGGAAGCTGGTCTGACCAAAGAGGAATGGGTCAAAGAAGAGAGTTGAAGATTTGGCGCTCTTAGACGGAAGAAGGCTGTAATGCTCGATTCCAGATCAGATGGAGAAAAAGGAGATGCTCGTTTCTATAACAAAAACAGGTACATCCAAGGGCATTAAAAAAAAACGGAATTTGGTGTTGATGCAGGTTATTGGACCATGAAGCCCAACAATCATCCTAGTGGGAAATTCAAAACCAACCTGGCATGAACCGTTCAAGAAATTCAAAAGTTACTGGCAAAAGCCGCTGCTGAATTAGTCACCATGGGAAGGGGAGCCCTGTCAAACGCGGATGTTGGTCCAATCAAGACCAATGAAAAGATTTACGTCTGAAATGAATGATTTCGGTTAAATAATAATAAAAAAAAAGAGGCGAAGTTGAAAACGCCGAAAGGCGGCTTTAGGCCAAGCAATAAGCTCGCTAGTTGAAAACCCGAAAGGGCGGCCCTAGGCAAAAGTTAGAGCAATGAAATAAGAATGATAATAAATAAAATTTTTCGGGATCAACGCGTGGGTGCTTACTTTAAATTCAGAATCCATGCGCATCGTTCGTGATAAAAGTACTGAAAATTGGTCCGACTAATACCATCAAACTTGACTCGAAGGAGATATAGGAAATCGAATAGTTTAGAGCAAAAATGACCATTGTATTAAGAAAGCCTCCTCTTTACTTCTGTAATAATGTTGAATAAGAAGTAAAGATCAATAAAGGATTTTGAAATTTCAAAAATTTTCTTGTGTCCGGGGTTGTGGTAAAAGAAATGCAAGACCTTCCTCTCTGTTTAATAAACAAAGATTGACTCACTTGGTCTAAAATTTTCTAGGCTGCTGGTTCGCCTGAGCAATGAAAACCTTTTAAGACTTGAATCGGTGAGGACGAAACCAATTTTCTCAGTGATTTCCCCCAGAAAGATCAATATAAAAACCTGAATAAACCTTAGTACAGACCATTATAGGTTCATGCATACATAAATGAGTTTACATTTGTTACTTTTTGTCTAATTTTGCAGGTAATAAAATAGTCAATCCCAATTCTGGTTTATTTTCTCGGTAAGCTTTTATCTTAAATCCAATAATTCATTTTATGAGCATTTCTTTATTGATCCAGTTTGGGGTAGGAGGCCCAAATAACTAACGTAACAAATAATTTCGAAAAGAAAAGTTTTGTTGTCTGGTGTTTGTCCATGTATGCAGGAATTAATTAAAGGCAGAAACCGAACAATATCATTGATTTCAAAGAAAAGCAATAACAACAATTTATTTCTGACAGGCGTTTTTTCGCAAGTGTACGAATCGCAACAAGTAATATAGAGTAAGAAAAGTATCGTATTCCACAGGGATTGTTATCAATTACCAAAAATTATGTTTAACCTATTATTTATTTTAGACGATGATAAAGGGGAATTTGCTATAAAAGGTAAATAAAATTCAAAAAGTAAAGAGATCAAAAACACAAAATTTTGTGAAAAGATAATCAGGAGATTAAGCCTACTAGGGAATTTGATTCATTTAATCCTATCCAGTTTATTCTAATTAGTTCATTAATCAAGTTTAATTGTTCAAGTAGGAGAAAAACAACCTAAAAAGTCACTAACAAGCTCTCTCCGATTTATTGTTACGGCGATTCTAATCCAATAATCACCTAGCCTAATAGAGAAAATTAAACATGAATCAGATCATTAGGTTTTATGGTTTGTTTTATGTATCCACAACTTAATACTGTATTTAACTATGAAAACGCCCCCTTGAGTCCAAACCATATTAGTTCCACATCAGTTATGTATTCTCCAAGTAATTTATTACCTTTGTTCTATATCAATAACCCTTCTCCCGAATGTAAATTATTGAAATAAATCAATCACAGGGGAATTATTTTGCTGAAGCCTTTAGCACAATAATAAAGTTATAACAAGAACAAAGAAAATAAATCTAATATTATGAGCTGGAATCGAATTAAATTACATCAAAATCGCCTAGTAATAAAAGTTTAAGCTAGACCATCAGTAATAAATTAAACTCATCACACTTTGAATCATTCAGCATAATTAAAGACAATAATTAAAGCAAAGAAACAAGATGAAGAGGTTTTAGAATAAAAAACTGTATCACAACTATGTTGAGGCTTCCTTGAATCTTAGCACAAATTATTTGAAGCCTTGAAATTTCTTTGAGAAGAAGAGAGAAGTAAGTGTTAACAAAGCAAAAACGAGAGAGAATAGATGTAGATCCACGATCGATCCTCTCCAGGATTATTCGATCTCTTGTATGAAGAAGTTTCCTTTTCTTATAATAGAGGTCTGAAGGCAAGTCTGACTCCTTTTTTAGGAAAAATTAGAATCCTTTATTTAGTACAAATCCTTATAGGAGAAATCAATAAAACTTGTTTTAGGCTCTGATTTCTTCTGATTATGGACTCCTTTTTCCTCAAGAATAAGTCCAGGTCTTGTTTTAGTGGTGTTTTTAAGGAAGACTCTTGAAGTCGGCCCATTGTGAGAAAGGCTTGATTTGCGTAATTGAATTCATGCTGGTTTCTGCCTGGGCAGTCACGGGGCGCTGCTTCATGCAATGGCTGCGGCGTGCTTTTAGTCTGGAAAGTCTGGAAGTCTGGCTAGTGAAGAATTGCAAGCCATCTCGCGCTCGGGAGTTGGATTCGCGCTCGCGCTCGTGCACTGTGAAGGCTTGCGCGGTTCGCGAGTTGCGTGGCCTAGACTCTCTGCCTCTTGTTTGCGCTCTCGCGCTCTAGCTGTATAATGTAGAATCGCGCTCGCGAGTGTTTTGGTCGCTGCTCGTGCATGTGGAAGTTCGCGCTCTCCTCTGTTTTTTGCGCAACTTGCGTGTGCTTCGAGCACGCTTTAGGCGTGGCTGGCCTCTCTCCTCAGGCTTCTTAGCACGGGCTTGCCTTCCAGCATCGGGATGGGCGTGCTAGAAGCTTAGTGCCTTGCATTCTAAGCATTTTTCTGCGCCAAATTTTCTGCAAATTTCTCTAGAATCAAGCGGATTAAAAGACAAGGAAACTTTAAACATAATTAAAATACTAAAAGTGATTTTAAAATTAAACTTAAAAGAAGTAAAAACTTACTAAAAATTCTAATAAAAACTATATTAAAAAATAACGTATAAAATTCACTTATCAATTTCAGTAAGGGCTAATTGTCAGACACCGATCCTTGCAGAATTTAACAATCATCATGGGGTAAAGAACCAGTTCAATAACTCAGTGTCACAGTGTCCTGATCACTTTCTTTCACCTAGGTAACCTTGGTATTTTCGATTTCGCCAACGATTCAGCAAATTGGCCAACAATATGGCGGTGTTATCAGACCACTCTCGAAGTTTATGGATCCTGGGGCAGCGCTTGTATCAAATCCCGTATTGACGACTGATCCTGTCAGGAAAATAGGCATTGGAACGGTCTTAGGCTGGCGTACAACACATAGTTGAGATTCATGTTCCAATAGTGACCAGCCTGATCCTCGCACCAGGACAGTCCACCGATTGTTCGGGTTGTCCCAAAAGTCGAAATGTCCTCGAGTCCGAGACCGAAAGTTGCAGGACCATAAGGTTGGAATCAAACGAGCAGGGACCGGAGAGAAGTAGGCCTAACTTGGGTCTAGAGCCCCAGGCCTATAGCAATATTGTACAACCGCGATGATGAACATTGAAATTGGGTGGATATAAGGCCAATATCCCTTACCTCCAGCACATCGTTTCTCCCTTTGATCAATCATGAGACAGTACGATGGTACAGTTGCATGTCACGAAACACTGTCAGAAAGTTCAGAAATCTCCAGTTTCCAGGTTTGGCGGTTCTTCATGGCATACACATTCAGCAACAAGAAGCAACAAGCTCGAATCCCAAGAAGGTCCACATCCATGGATAGAACCTTTGTTAAGAAAAGGCTCTAAAAGGAAGAACCTGATCCTGTGTTTATGCCATCAGGGAGGTAAATCCGGACACAGGGCCACGATCTCCAGCTAGATTCACACCCACGGAGGACCTGGGGGCAGGCCGAAGTTCATTTTTTCCAGGAATGATGGTCCATCACAGCACATGGTTCCTCAATAGGTCAAGTTAATTTCAAAACGTCTTCA
Organism: Jatropha curcas; assembly: GCF_014843425.1. Next base: position 656,145 of record NW_023590626.1, on the reverse strand, counting down.
ACCGAAAACCATGGTATTTAGGATTGAAATGTGCAACAAGCCAAAGACAAGAAACCATGGTTAGGTTTTAAAGTCGCTTTGAAATATTTCAACCAGTGCGAGTTTGGTTAATTCATGAGAGGAATTTGCCACAGGTCATCATACAAAAAGAAAAAACAGAAACGGAATTGACAAGACGAAACTTGTTCTTAAAAAGCCATGAAGATACAAAGAAGTTCGGATTATCTGAGAAACTGCGATTATGCTTTGAAGGCTAGATGTAAAGGGAAGGTAAAGAAACCCCCCATTTATAGAAGGGGTGAAGGGACGATTTGGGGAAAAAAAAAAAAAGGGTTGATAGCATTCGTCATCACCCGACTTAATGTTCCATCTGACTGAGGTAAGTTGGAAAAGATATTCATGCATGGACTGCTTGGGTCGGTGGAGCACTTAAATCCGCATGTGATCAATAAAAAGGGACGACTGTGTACAATGGGAGTTGAATCTTTATGACCGCATTGATTGCCTCTGTAGGTAAGTAGTTACGATCGTATTATTATTTAGTAAGTCTATTCTCGTCGTACTATTAATTTTAAGTCCATTATTTTTTAGTTCTTTCTTATCTTCATTTTTTTCATTCACTTTAATTTAATAATAAATTTGGGTCCATGGACCACTAAATAAGGCGGACCGCTTTTGTGAATTAAACGGGACATCGGCCGCTCTTTTTCGGTGTTTTTTGTTTTATTGTGTTTTTATTTTTGGCAGGAACAAGACCTCCCATACGCCAGGTGGGACGGACATCTCCCAATACTACATCCGCCGGTCCAGCCAGAGAGCCGCACCAACCCACGCTCAGCGGTGCATCTGCTCGGTAGTGAGCCGCAGTCTATGCGTCTTCCGCTCCTGCACTTAATTTACAGAGAAAATAAATGCATCAGTGATTTTGAAATAGTGAAAATAGTAAGTGACGTAAAAAGGCACGAAGATCAGCAAAGTCCACGTGAAATGTACTCAAGAATCTGCTAGAGTCCGCGCCTTGGGCCATTCTGGAGGCCGAAGTAAGAGGGGAAATCACCGACGGACAGAAATCGTCACCCGAGAAACCTCTGCTCACCCGATGGCTCCGTCCAAAGATGCTGGAGGGTACCCCGGTAAGCCCTCCATGGCATATGCACAGGTATGCCACTATTATGCGAGGAGGGGGCATGAGGTACCCTCCGCTGTGCTGGAAGCCACCGGAGGTGTCGAAAACTCTCCTCATCCGAGAAAGTAGCGGTCGATCCCAATACCTCGCAATCCCATGGAGTCAGGGACAGCTACAAACAAGGAATCAGTAATTGTTGTGCATTAAAATAAAAAGAGAAAACTAAGCTAAGTGTTAAGGGTTCTGCTTGTACTCACATCAGACAAGCTCCTGGTCATTAAGGAAGCTCCGCAGTACTTCGGGGACCTCGCCACTGGCAATAAGTGTGACTGGCAGTGGGCTAGATAGCAGGGAATCCTCTGGATCTCGACGGGAGAATCACCGCCCGGATAGATACAGTACTTCATAGGACCATACTTTGCAGCAGAGTAATGAATATGACATGCAGTAAGTTGAACAGTTGAGAATGACAAAATAAAAAAACTGAAGTGGAGATAAGAATGTTACCGCGCTCCCGCTCCAGAGGCCCGGATAAACAGCTAGTTCGACTCACCGCTACACTGGTCCAGACATCCAGACCGGTGATAGAGTGAGGCCAAACCGAGTGTGGCCCAGTAGAAAGGACTCGACCTGCTCAGATCCCGTAGACATTGACAGCACCCGTCGGGTCTCCCCTTATTCTGGGAGGTGCAACAGCAGCTGAGCAGATGATGTAGAACAAGAAGACCGAGCAGCCTGCGTCGCGCTCTCCTCCCGAGTATACCGCAAGGGAGCAGCAGGTCCGGGTCCTCCCTCCGGCAACTCCCTCCAAGCCTCCCAAGATCGGGTCTGATCCTCTCGCCCAGAACCGAAAGACCGTCTCGTAAGAGCTACACCCCTGTAACGGTGTATCCGGGTCTGTGTGGTGAACACCGAGCAGAGATACGGACCAGTTGAAGCCCCGAAAGATGGTCGTCTGAATACCGAGCATCCAGTGGGGGAAGCAGGACCTGGTGAAGCGAAGGCTGTAATGGCAGCGTAGTCCACGGGCGTGAGAGTCATCTCGCCAAACCCGAACACGAAGTGTGCGTGCAGTCGTTCCAGACGCTCCATCAAATGGCATATCGCATAGCGGCGGGAAACGAGGCTGGTGGCGGCGCAATCCCGCAGCATAATCTCCGAAGCCTGCAGCAAGACCATCTCATAGGACATACATCCCTGCATGGTGTACCGAGTCTGTGAGGTGACACCGAGCAAGGAACGGACCAGCTGGGCCCCGAGAGTGGTCGTCTGGTATCGAGCGTCCAGCGGGGGAACTGGACCAGTGAGGCGCAGGCCAGTAATAGCAGCATAGTCTATGGGTGTTAGAGTCGTCTCGCCGAACCCGAACACGAAGGTGTGCGTACAGTCGTTCCACCGCTCCATCAATGCATATCGCATAGCGGGCGGAAAACGAGGCTGCGTGCGGCGCAATCCTGCAGCGTAATCCCCGAAGCCAGCAGGCAGCAACGACCCGAGCTCACATGGGCGGGTCCAGCAAATCCCAGAAGGCAGAGGCATCGGTGGCTGATCCAGCCGTGCGGGCCTTGCCCAGATTAACCTGTAAGAAAAAAATTCCCAATTTTAATAAGTGTAACACTAACAATTGTTCATTTTCTTCTTTGGCAGGAAAAATAAAAAACCAAAAGTCGGTTTGAACCGTAGCTGCGTCACGCAACTACAAAGCCGTGTCACGCATCTACACAGCTGCGTCACGCAACTTTGCCCAAGTTGCGCACTTAGAAGCACAGCTGCGTAGTGCATCTCAGCACTCGCGCCACGCCACTCCACAGCTGCGCCACGCAACTGTTTGAAATATGTGGCCCTAAGAATAGATGCGCCACGCAACCACAAAGTTGCGCCACGCATCTCGGTAGCTGCGTCACGCAACTATTCAAGACTCTTCCTCATTGACGAACAATCGCGTCACGCAACTGTTCTTCCAAAGAACAAAAGACAGCTGCGTGAACGCAACTGTTGAAGGTTACGCCACGTAATTCAATTTCAACTAATTTCACTATGTTTGTGTTGTCCTCTATGTTTGTGTTGTTTTCATGCAATTTTCAAGGCAAAATCAAGTCGCCTAGAGCTACCAACAATCAAATGTCAACAAATCAAGTTCTAACACAGTAAAAAGGGTCGATTCTAAAGTTCAAAGGCAAACTAGGGTTTCTGGCCTCTCGAGTAGTTGCGTCACGCAACTGTTCACACAGGAACAGCTGCGTCACTCAACTGTTCATGGAAGAACAGCTGCGCCATGCAACTTCTACATGCGTGACGCGACTGTTGACGCAAGCATAAACTGAAGAACGGGTCATATACTACGAATAAACGGATCAAAAGCGGTAAAAAAAATAATAAAAAAGAGAAAGGAATTTTTTTACTTACCTCGGACTGAAAGCCGCGCATCCGGCTCGTCTCGTACCTGACCGGGAACTCCGTACCCGGCGGACGGAAGGAGCTGCAACGACGCGTCCCGGGGGTCAGCGGATTCCGGCTCACCGCACTGGCTTGCCATCGAACGTCGGGAATTTATCGGGAGGGCCCCGAGGGTTCCATTCTCCGGAGTGTAGGCGGGGACGGGCAGGGATTTCAGAGATCTGAGACATCTTTTCTCGGCTGAAGTTCAGAGAATTCTCAATTGCTTAGGGGTTTGTGATTAAGTAAAAGTGATCGATTAAGAATGGAAAGTTACTTTGAAAGTTACTTATAGTAAGCAAGTTGGGCCCAAGCCCACTCTTCCAAGCCCAAAAGGAGCATTGGGCCCGTTATCTCTTTTCGAGCCCAACAGGCCCATGCAGCCCATTTCAAAAACCCACAACGGTCCATTTCGGCAATTTGACGTCGATGTGCGGCTCGTACACTTCAGCAATTTTTGTCTACTCATCGCACAGGGGGTAGGACATCAAATTGCCCAGATTACCCTCAGGTAAGTTTTCTTCCAACCACTGTATCATAAAGGGTATACCTGAAAATGCAGATAACAAATTTTCTGTTAATTTATGCCGAAATTTTTGTAAAATTTTTGCAAAATAATTAAGAATATGCCTACAAAGGTGGATATTTTTGGTCCTAGGGCTGGAATTCCGGACTTGGGGGCCAAAGTATAACCTTTTGCCTTTAATACAAATCCTTTTTCATAATAATGCATGGAACATAGTGATGTTCCAATATTTTTTCTAACACAAAAGGGGCAAGCGTTCGTTTGCATACGGATATTGCTCTTTTTTCTTCTGGTGAATAGTTTTTCAGGCCAACCGGTGATTGGTTTTTCGAACCGATAGGCTTACTGATTAGTGATTGTGATTGCGAAGCTAAATCAGGACAATTTCAATTTTTTCGATCCAGTGATGCAGTGATGATGTATTGCGAAGCTGCTCGGGTTTTCTCCCCCAGTCAATGATGATGAATTGCGAAGTTGACCAGGGTAAAACCGACATCTTTTGGGCCGACCAAACCGAGCCTCAGAGATGCTTTTTCTAAAAATCGACTGGAGCCGACAAAGCCGATCAAACCATCAAACCGAGCTAAGTAGGTGGCCAGATCAAAGTTCTTCAAGCCAATCAAACCGAGCTTTGAAGACTTTGTCATCAAATCAACATCGTTCGAGTCGATCAAACCGAGCTTCGAAGATGTCTCTTCAGATCCCACGGAACCGACAAAGCCGATCAAACCGAGCTAAGAAGGTGACCAGACATTCAAATCCTTTAGGCCGATCAAACTGAGCCTCGGAGGTATCTTCAAAGCCAATTTTAAATGATTACTTTCAGATTTTAATTTTCTGAAATCTGTCTTTAGAACTTTATGCTTTTTAACAAGATTTTCAAACTCATTGCAAAGATTATTGAAAGTATTTAGAAGATCATTTTATGATTCAGGTTCAGAAATACTTACAGTGCTTTCTTCATGCTTTTGGTCTGTTGCACTTGTTTCGTTGATTTCAGCTTTCTGTGTTGAAGTCAGAGTATGTTGATGCGTAATTTTATGCCCCACCTGACCCGATGATGATAATGAGGATACGGGATGAAAAATCACGATAAACCAGAAGTATTTGAACCAAAAATTGAACCAAACCTCCCAAAGGAGCCTGACCCGCGTTAGGGCTACGTCACGCAGCTAGTACCTGGTTACCTGCGTGACGGCACTTTTAGATGCGGGTCACGCCAGCTCTAACAGGGCTGGAACCTCTGGCGCGCGCCCCGTGCAACAGCCTATGCGTCACGCAACTCTAACAAGGCTGACACCTCTGGCGCGCGCCCGTGCAACGACCTGCACTGTTTGTATGGATACGCGGCAACTGTACGAAAGTTTAGTTGACCTATTATTGATAAAACGTAAGTTTGCCCATTGTTGAACATTCCTGTGTTGGTTTTAATCGCTTTTAATAAAAAGACCACGTAGAAAATAGTAGTTTGAAAGGTAGTTGCGGACCAGAGCAGCCGCGTCACGTAGCTACTACCTACGTGACGCGACTGTTCAAGTCCAAAAGCCCTAGTCCCGGATTGGACCACCTGCGTGACGCAGCTGTTCATGCGCTTAGTTACATTTTGTTTTATATCTGTATTTAACGTTTCACTGTAAATAAATAATCAATATGTCTGAATATCTTGAATGAACCATGAACAGCTCCGTCACGTAGCTAGGAGTTCCGTCACTCAAGGACTGTTCTTTCATAGAACAGCTGCGTGACCGCAACTGTTTCTAGTCTACAGGACCCATAACCAAGAAGTTCTGTCACGCGACTTGTTCTTCATAGAACAGCTGCGTTGACGTAACTATTATTGAAAACCCCAAAAATAAAATAAGAGCTGCGCCACGCGACTATTCTTCCATTAGAACAGCCGCGTGACGCAACTGCCTCCAGTCCCAGATACTTTTATTATTTGTCTTAATTTCTCCTCAATTTAAATAAGACTTTCCTAGCTTAATCTGGGAATAATCAATAATGGCGCAAATTGAGTTTAGTCAAACCAAAGTCAATAAATCTGTTGTGATCATGGTATTTTTTGAGGATTAATATTTGTTATTTCCTTTTAATTATATTTATTAAACTCGGTTTGTGGGCCCGCTTAACCATAAAGGCAAGAGCGGGTCTTTTAATTATTTTGCTATATATGGTGGATGAAATGGTTGAATGTGATGGTTTAATTTTATGAATTGAATGCAATGAATGAATTTATTTGGGACGGTTAATTAATTTTCCCATTTAGGAACTCGGTTCGATTTGTTCGGGTTTGGGTTTTAAATAATTGGCTTTTTCTAAAAAATAAAAATTCATTGAGAAATCGTAGGTAGAAATAGGCGGTTTTTCCGGGTGTTCGGCTTCCAACGGGCCGACGTACCTAATTCCTTACCTTAGAATCCGTACCTTGTTACGCCTGACCAGTTTTTCTTCGAATAATAGGCCTTAAATAAAATGGGTTAAAAGGAGTCATTTTTTGTAAAAATAAAATTGGAAACCGGTCCCATTGCCGAAATAATGGGTGGCGGACTCAAATGATTTATTTAAGACCGGATTATCGGCATCGCGTATCCCAAAAGATTTTTATCACCTCCTTCCAAAATAAAACAAATAAAAGAACCAAATTTTGATGTTTTCCGAGGTCCTTCCGGGGTTTTGGGATTTCGACGAAAACAGCCGGGTACCTTTGACAGAGGAAACTCTACCTTTAAATGATGCATTTCCAGATGAGTATGTTTTCTCTTTAAGTAATAGTACTCCTTGGTTTGCTGACATTGTCAATTATTTAGTTACTAGATCATTGCCTGATGATTTAACTAAGCATGAAAAAAGATAAAATTAAAAGTGATGCCAAATACTATGCTTGGGATCAAATACTATGCTTGGGATGACCCTTATTTGTGGAAATATTGTTCAGATCAAATAATTAGAAGGTGTCTCACTAATGATGAGGTTAAGTCCATTCTTACATTTTGTCATTCTTATGCTTGTGGTGGTCATTTTGGACCTAAGAGAACAGCTCGTAAGGTTCTTGAATATGGATTTTATTGGCCAACATTATTCCATGATTCATATATTTTTTGTAAAGCTTGTGCTAATTGTCAAAGAACTGGAAATTTAGGACATAGGGATCAAATGCCCCTTAATCCTATTTTGATTTGTGAAATTTTTGATGTGTGGGGTATAGACTTCATGGGTCCTTTTCCTGCTTCTTTTGGTTACACTTACATATTGCTTGCTATTGATTATGTTTCTAAGTGGGTACTTTAAGGCTTTGTCGAAAATGATGAATGCTAAAACTATTGGTGGATTTTTGAAGTTCTTAATATTTTTGCCAGGTTTGGAACTCCAAGAGCTATCATAAGCGATCGAGGGACACATTTTTGTAATTAAGACAAATGGAAGCTCTCTTCAAAAATATGGGGTTACTCATCGAACTTTCTATTGCCTTACCATCCTCAGACAAGCGGGCAAGCGGGAAGTATCGAAATAGGCGAAATAAGTCAATTCTGGAGAAAACAGTGAGTCCAAATCGACAGGGATTGAGTTTTGCGTTTAGATTGATGCTCTGTTGGGCGTATCCACAGCCTATAAAAACACCTATAGGAATGTTCTTCCTTACGAATTGGTTTTTGGGAAACCATGTCAATTTACCGGTATTTACCGGTGGAATTAGAACATCGAGCTTATTGGGCTGTAAAGAAGTGCAATATGGACGTGGATGCTGTTGGAGAACATAGGAAGTTGCAACTACAGGATCTGGAAGAGATTAGAAATGATGCTTATGAGAGTTCTCAGATTTACAAGGAGAAAACCAAGGCCTTTCATGATAATTCAATTTCAAGAAAGCAATTTTTAATTGGCCAGAAATTTTTACTCTATCATTCAAGACTGAAATTGTTTCAGGAAAGTTAAGGTCAAGATGGATTGGACCTTTTGTGGTTATCAATTTTTTTCCTCATGGTGCAGTGGAAATTCAGAGTTTAGAGACTAATAAAATTTTTAAGGTTAATGGGCACCGATTGAAAACATTCTATGAGGGATTTCGAGCAGCAACAGAGGAAATATCATTGGAAATTCCTAAAGTTCAGGTTTGAAAGTAGGAAGTTTGAAAATAAAAGAGTAATAAAAGAGTAGATGAATAAAAAAATATAAAGTTTCTTTTTTTATTTTTAATTTTATTTATTTATTGATTTATTTTTAGTTCATTTCTTAATTAAAATGATTACCAATTTGATTGTTTTTGGATGCAGAAAGCCGTGAGCCGTGATCTTTCCTTGGGAGAGTTTAATGGAATATGAAATTTTAATAGGCCTTATAAGCGTCAAGTGTGGGCTTTTTCTTATTATATTATGTTCTCCCATTTTTTTTTTTGACTCATATATACATCACGTGAGTAAGGTGAGAACAAAAGAAAAGAAAAGGAGAAGTGAATTTCATTCACCCGACATTCCCAAACTCTCTCCCCCACGCGAAGCAGAGATCGTTCAGTCTCTGTTCAGATCGCCCAACGCCAGCAAAAATAGAGCCCAATCAGTAGCTTCGGAGCCATTCCCTTTTCTTCTAGTAGCAGTGTTCGAAGGTTTTGTAGCAGTGTTCAAGGTTTGTACCAATAGATGCGTCCCCTTGTTTTGTTTTAGATACAAGTTCCAGCAGTTGAGGTAAGTTTTAGGTAAGTTTTCTTGGACATAAATTTCAATTTCTGTTTTTCTTTTGCTTGGATTTATGTTGGGTATTAGATTGGGACAATGTAATTTAAGTGTGGGGGAGGGAATTTTGAGCTAGAAAAATCATTGATATGAAATTTGGGTTCAATTGCTAATTGTTTTGGTTAAATTTTGCTGGGTATTGTAATAATCAGCAGCAATTTTGTTGGGTCTTATTAAAATGTGAGTAATTTGTTCTAATATGTGCTTGAATTTGATATTGATTTTGGGTAGCTGAAATTCTGATGATTAGAGAATTTTATCTTAACTTAGAACAGCCCTTTGAATTCAATAGAAAAACCCTCTTAATTACTTAAGTAAAGTTAATTTGGTAGCTATTATCTCTTGTCCATTTAGAATAAATAATTATTTGAATGTAGTTATTCTTTTGACATAATCATTATATGAGGCTTGAATAAATCAGGTTAAATTTCTGAATTGCTTGATTCATTTAATTCACATCCATGCTTTTCCAATTATTGTTATAAACAGCTTGGGTATGCGAGATGAGTTGTGTGTGTTTTACTTTTGAATTTAAGGTTTACTAAATTGAAAAAAAAAAAAAAAAACAAGCAAGTAAATTAAATTAAGACTTGAGCAGTCGAAGGTTACTCCACTGTCCGATTTTGGGCAAAGAGTAGTGTTAGTAGGCCACTTGAGTTTGTGACTCCAGTACCCGCAAGCGGGTTACCAATGATGACACACTCAGGGCAATTGATAAATGTTCAAGCACACAAAAAAAAGTCAAAATAAAAAATATAAAATAAATAAATAATAGTTCAGCATTATTTGTTTGTGTGTGATTGCAATGATTTTCTATGACCAAGCTGTTTAACAAATAATTCTTTAAGCCAATGGTTAATTGATTATGGAATTTAAAAATTGCATGGTTTAAAATTTTACAAAAAGTTTCAAAAGGCCTAGTCTATTTATGTTTTTGAAAGAAAGTAAATTCAATTCTATTCTCCTAAGATTTCAAATTTGAATATTCAACTTAGCTATTACTTTTGTTAATTAAGGTTGCTTTTCTAAAGATGTTCTTATAAGAGTTGTGAAGAGTTGGGTGAATTTCCTTTGTGTAAGGATTTGAGTTTTTCCTTGAGGACAAGCAATTATTAAAGTGTGGGGGAATTTGATGGGTTTATTATTGTGCCGAATAACCTATGAAAATGCTGACTATTTTAGTCATATAATTGGTATTTTAGATGGGTTTGGTTTGGTCTATGGATTTAAATAGATGCAGGTATTAATTTTGACTCATAATTTATTTGCACATTATTTCAGTGGAGATTTAGATTAACATATTCATACTAAGTCAGACAAGGGATGAAGAGAGTATGTGTCTATGTCTTCCGCGATTTATTTCATTTATTTAGAGCAAGTGATTATATTTACAAAGTTTATGTACGCCAGTGAAAATAAAAGAGGATCTACATAAATGAGTTGCACTTTTAATCTTAATTTGGTTAACTCAGTGCGCAAATTCTCGCAAATTTTACCGCAGTATGTTAATAGTAATATTTTACTTTCTTAATATTCACATTACTTAGCGAAACCTTGTCACTTCTTAATAAATTGTACTTATCACTCTTCTATCTTCAATCTAAGCCATATTTTTAACTATAAAATTAGGGAAAGAGGGATTGGACGAAAGCCTATTAGTTGATAGTGACACTACATGAGTCTCTTTGAGACTCATTAATAAATTATTGCATTTTTAGATGTTATTGAATTATCTGATAAAGCTTTGAAATGTAGACTCATTATAGAGATTACAATGGTGAGAGAACTAGGAATTCTTTCCAATTACAGAGACTACCTAAGGTTAATACAATAGTCAAGCTCAATAGATTCTCAACGACTATCGCTCTCTGGTGAATGGAGAAATTGTTCTTCTCTTAGATCTTACTTGCATTTTAACATTCTAATATACTATTAAATAATCTTGGGATTATTATCGGGATCTTAAGATGCTAATGAAATTCAATTCCAGCTTAAGGTTTAATCAAGTGTTAGTTCTACCGAAGTGTTGTGAGAATTGTTCTTCTTTTACTCATTTAACTCTTCAATATTTGTTTATCTCTTGCAATTAATGGTTTAGATGGATATTGTTGTTCTATTTAATTAAGTAAATGGCCAGTTATTTGATTAATTTATAGTGACAGGTGCTAGTTAATATAATCAAATCCGTAATTGTTTGATTGAGTTAACAATTTGTAGCAATTAATATAGCTTGTTTAGAGCCAGATTTTCAAGTTATATTAAGGGGATAAACAATCTTCTTGAATAGACTACACATGTTGTTTATTAGATTGAATTGGGTCTTTCTTATTCTTAATGCTACCAATATATTTTAATTTTAGGCGCATGTCAAAATTAGTTATTGGTAAGGGATTAATCAAAGCGCGTTGTCTTGCTTATTCTGTTACTACGGAAAGACTAGGTGTTTAAAGGCATTTTTCGGTAACCCATAACCCAGATTTAATTGATTATGCTTAATTAAGTCCAATTTTGGAATCAGTATCAACACCAAAGATACTAGTACAAGATTTGACCTGATGGAAATATTTCTTCCAATTTGAAATTTCCCATTTTTCAAATTACTATTTGCTTAGATTCAATAATTTTTCCAATCCTCCCATTCCCTCCCATTCATAATTCATTTTTATTTTCTAGTTTTAAAAATAATATTTTTAATCTCTAGTCTCTGTGGATTTCGACCTTACTCACCATTTTCTTCAAGTTCTTTAGATTGGTAATAAGATTATTAATTTTGGCGGATTCGACACCGACCACACGTATAGTACTATTCACGCATATAGTCACTATTCACATATACTACTGTTCATGTATACAGTTTCTGTTGGTGATAATATTCTGAGCAAGTCAAAATGGACAACCAAAATGATCAGTTCTGAGCAAGTCAAAATGGACAACCAAAATGATCAGTCTAAATGGTGCAAATTACCATATATGGAGAAATAAAATAAGAGATCTCCTTATGGTAATCAAAACGTATTTGCCCGTGTTTAGTTCAACTAAACCAGAAGACAAGACTAATGAGGAATGGGCTTTCGAGCATGCATCCAAATTTAGTCTCAGTTGGCAGACTTGATGATGAAGATTTTTGTAGCACCTTCAGAAATAGTCAGTGGAAGCTCACAAAAGGTTCATTTGTGTAGCCAAAGACCCAAAGCTGTACATGATGCATGCAAAACTCTCCCAATACACTTGGAATGCAGCGGAGAATGACAATACAGTTGAATTGTGGCATAAACGACTAGGCCACATAAGTGAGAAAACTCTGGCAAGAAAGAACGTAGTACCTGGATTGGATAAAGTTCACCCTAGAAAGTGTCCTGATTATATGCGCAGGAAAAGCCAAAACAGAGTAGCTTTCAATTATTTACCCCTCCTTCCAGAATAAGGAAGTATTTAGAATCTGATTCATTTTCAGATTTGTGTGGACCATTGACGATGTCATATGGTGATATCGATATTTTGTGACATTTACTCAATGACCATTCTAGGAAAGACCTAGAGACCTAGGTATACACATTGAAGTCTTCTAAACCTGGTTGAGAGACAGACAGGCAAGAAGCTGAAGTGTATCAGGACAGATAATGGTGAAGAATACACTCAGCCATTTGATGCTTTCTGCAAAGAGCATGACATTCGACATCAAACGACACCTCCTACGACGTTGCAACTGAACATCAAACAACACCTCCCAAGACACTGCAACTGAATGGTTTTGCTGAGAGGATGAATAAAACTTTGATGGAGAGAGTCAGATGTTTACTCTCACATGCAAAGTTGTCTAAAAGATTTTGGAGTGAAGCTTTACTCGCAGCAGTTTATGTTCACCCTGTGTTCCTCTACAGTATGATACTCTAGAAAGAGTATGGTCAGGAAACAATGTTTCCTATGATCATTTATGGGTGTTTGGTTGCAAAACCTTCGTACATGTCCCGAAGGATGAACGGTCCAAGCTTAATGTCAAGACTAGATAGTGTGTATTCATTGGCTATGGCCAAGACCAATTTGGCTATAAGTTTTATAACCCAATCCAGAAGACGATTATAAGAAGTCGTGATGCTGTATTTATTGAAGATCAGACTATTAAAGATATTGAAAAGACTCTAAAGCAGAGTGCTAATAGATCCGATGAAGACTCAACAGACATACAAATAGTCCCTCCAATAAAATGCAGACAAATTGGAGATGAGAAAAATGTTCTATAAGAACAAGTGCCAAAGTTAGAAAATCCAGAAGTTCCTTATCAGAATGAACCAGAAGATGATTTTGATGGTGTTCATGTTCAGCCACCAGCACCGGTCTCAAATTCAACCACCAGCACCGGAAGGTTCTCAAAAATTAAGAAGATCTAGTAGAGTTAGACAACCATCTACTAGATATCCAGTCAATGAGTATGTATTGACGACTGACAGGGGACACTATAAAAAAATCACCATTTTGCGATCGATTATTGCGACCGATCGAATTTGGTCGTAATTTTGCGACCGATTTGCGACGTATGGACAAACAGTCGCAAATTGTAGTGTTAAAAATTCCCGCGAGTTTGTTTTCCAGTTTGCGACACGTGTATGACGTATTTGCAACCAATTTTGCTACCGATGTGCGACCATGAATTATTCTGTCGTAAAATTGCGCGCTTCAAAACAAGGAACAAATTCTGCGAACGATTTGCGACCGATTTGCGACCGCTTAGTTGCGACCAAAAATTATGGTCGCAAATCAGTCGCAATTTTGGTGCCAAGTAAAACGACGTTGCAGAGTTAAAAATTGCGACCGATTTTGTTGAAATTTGTGGTCGATCATAAATTTTAAGGCTTTAAACGCCAGACACCCTCCTTCTTCTTTCTTCTTCCTTCTTTCTTCTTCTTTCTTTCTTCTCCTCCTCCTCTCTTCTCCTCCGTTCGCAGTGCCGTCCCAGTGTGTTGCTGCACTGCTCCAGGCCGCCTGACTCTGCGCCGGTCACTTCTACCCGGCTTTCGTGCACTTTGGTCACTTCGCAAAACGCTCTCAGGTATGTTTTGCATTTTTTTTTTGTTTTTTTTTTGCGATTTATTATTATTATTATTGTTATTATTATTATATACAAGCATGGGGCGGATTTGATTATAAAATTAGATCCGAGGCTATTTCGGATTATGTCTTAACACATAAAATTATTACTCAAATATTAATCGATTCATAACTTTTAGTATGAATGCATCAGATATGAGTCTTGATGTGGTTTGAATCATTGGCATCAGTAACTTATGGTGAGCTTGTTAAGCTTTCGGAAGCAAATTGTTGAGTATTTAAATTAACCGGAACAAATGACTATGATCAAATCACAAAAATTACATAAGAAACAATATGGCTTTGCCAATTGCAAAATAATATGGTTTTCTGTAGTATTAATTTAACATTTAAATTTCATCAAGTTATTAAATTCAACAATTTAATTTCATCAAGCTATTAATTTAACATTTACTTTATTTTCTTGTTTTTTTTTTCACACATCAAACAAAAGTAAAGAGAAATTTTGTGATTCTTTAAGAAAAGAAAAAAAAGAATAATTTTACCATGGTTTCACTATTAGAACGTTTTATTATAAAATAATTTTACCATGAGTTTTCATATTCAATGCATTTATTGTAGTTTGCATTTTCTTTTATTTTTAATCTTTATGTCATATTTTATGTTGTTTACCGTGATTTTTCGTATCTAGTGCATTTATTGTAGTTTTCATTTTCTTTTGTTTTTAATCTTTATATCATATTTTATGAAACAACAATTAGACTAAAAAATTGTGTTGTAAATCATTCTTTATGCATGTATGCTAACTATTTCACTTGGCAATGAATAAATGATTCATCAATTTATTATGAGTGATTCTCAAAAATTACAAATTAAAGTCTTTGATGCTTATGAGGAAAAAAAGAGTATATTTTTCATTTATTATTATTATTGTTATTGTTATTATTATTATATTTTTTTTAAATGAATGATGCGTTTCGATTGGAGGCCTAGTAGTGGCCATTTTGCCTTTGGAGAATGTTGGTATGATATAGAAGTGTTTATTGAAGTGTCTTTGTATTTGAGATTTGATTGTTGGTTATGATATTAGAAGTGTTTATTGAAGTGTCTTTGTATGTGAGATTTGATTTGTGTTGTCCGAAATGCTACTGAATTTTTTTCCAAAAAATTCATTTTTATAACCTTAGTATTGAAATAAATGAACTTAGTGAGTTTACATTTATATATTAGTACCCTTATTATAGAAATAACGTTAGTAATTTTTAGAAGTGTAAATTGAACATTACATTTGGCATGTTTTAAGGATGGTTTTTAGGACTAATGCAATTACATATAATTTGCCCTTTATAAACATAGTGTTAATTTAGGTTAAAAAAATGCGAACTTTAATTGAGATTGGGATGGTACTTGGAGGTACGGAGGTCAATGGGATATTAAGGCAGAGTTCTTGCAAGTATTAGAGGCGTTTATACAGTTTGCATGGTAACCAGTTGTATGGATGGTAATAAGTTGAGGTTGTCCATGTAATCACAAGAAGTTGTCGAAAATTAGAGCCTTTCTTTAAGACATTCGATACAAAAATAGAGCCTTTTTAGATATCGATACAATTAAACTTCATTTATGCAAAAATGAGTTCGTGGAAAATTATTATGAATGGATACATCATGGTGAACCTCGAGTTGCTAGTGGGTCAGGCCGCTCTATTCCGATAAGTTTAGTAGGTCAGCCTTATCAATTTCAGTATGGTAATCAATGCAATGATATGGTAATCGATGCGGGTAGAGTAGAATTTCATTGGGATTATATGGAGGAATCGCCAAACTACATAGCACAACAATTGTTTGACATGCTAAGTGCAGCTAACAGTGAACTGTGGCCAAGAATCATTTAGTTTTATCTGTTGTGGCACGATTACTGCACATGAAAATGGAGCACCATTTTTTAGAAAGGTGTTATGATGATTTTGTGCAGTTAGCAAAAGAAATGTTTCCTGAAGGCCATTAAGGCCATTCAATGGTTGATAATTTTTACCGGACAAAAAAATTAGTTCGGGGATTGGGACTACCCGTTGAAAAGATTGATTGTTGTCATAATAATTATATGATATACTGGGGCCTTGAATCAGAATTTAGAGACTACAAGTTTTGTAATCTTCCAAGATATCAACGGCGGGGTAAAGGGACTGGTAGAGTACAAAGAGAGAAGGCTTTCAAGAAGATGTATTATTTCCCTCTTGTTCCTCGCCTTCAAAGTTATATGCATCTAAGGCGACAGCTGAACACATGACATGGCATGCTTTGCATGAATATGAGGATGGTATAATGACTCATCCGTCAGACTCTGAAGTCTGAAGCGGTTGGAAACCATTTTGATAACCCATTCCATCCTTTTGCTTTGCTGATTATGAAAGAAACATTGAGATTGGGGCTTTGTACTGGAGGGTTTCAGCCGTTTTGGCAAATCAGGACAACAATATTAATCATGGCCTATCATTGGCAAGCCATTATAATCTACCACCGTCAATACACCCTCAATGTGTATGAAAGATGAATATATGTTTTTATGTGTTATTGTACCTGGTCCTAATAGTCTGAAACACAAAATTGATGTGTTTCTGCAACCTTTGATTGCGGAACTTAATTATTTATGGGAGTATGGGGTTGAAACGTTTAATATTTTATCCAATTAGAATTTCATAATACGAGCTGCTTTGCTTTGGACCATCAGTGATTTTTCAGCATTTGGAATGTTACCTAGGTGGAGTACAGCAGGAAAATTGGCTTGTCCTCATTGCATGGAAAACACTAATGCAGTTACACTAAAAAATGGAGGTAAACAATGTTGGTTTGATTGTCATCGAAATAATGTTGGTTTGATTGTCATCACAAATTCTTACCAGAATCTCACCCTTGGAGGGGAAATCGACAATGCTTTAGAAAGAACACAACTATTGTTGAATCCCCTCCACCTGTGAAGTCTGGAGCTGAAATATTACAAGAAATTGAAGATCTGGGGCTTATGAAAGTTACAGAGTTAGGTGTAGATGAGGTAAATACAAGAATTGGTAGGAATAGCGGGTGGAAAAAGCAAAGCATCTTCTGGGATTTGCCATATTGGAGTTCACTTCTTATCCGCCATAACCTTGATGTGATGCACATAGAAAAAAATGTGTTTGAAAATCTGTTCAACACTGTCATGAACATTGAAGGGAAAACCAAGGATAATGAATGGCAAAAGCGAGAGTCAGACATGAATGGAAATTTATCGTCGACCAGAACTCAGAGCCAAATATTGTAACTTATGGTAAGTTTCCAAAGGCATGTTATTTGTTTAGATTAAATACCCGAAAGGAAATATTGTGCGAATGGGTACGATCATTAAGGTTCCAAGATGGATACTGTTCAAATATGGTAGATTGTGTGACATTGAGGAAGTTACAGATTGTTGGCGCATGAAAAAGCCATGACTGTCTATGTTTTCATGCAAAGAATGTAATCCCTGTGGCATTCCAGGAATATTGCCAGGGGAAAAAATTTGGGAAGCAATGACAGGATTGGGAGTCGTCTTTTCAAGGAATTGACTATGACTGTATCCATGCGATGATATTGAACCAATAATTAGCGCGAGAAATCCCAGTAGTGATATGCAAATTGGAGCGAATTTTTCCACCCAGCTTCTTTGATTCTATGGAGCATCTGCCGGTTCATTTGCCCTCGTGTAGCAGGACCGGTACAATATAGATGGATGTATCCATTTGAGAGGTGAATCAGTAACATCCCATTCTAATCATTACATCATTTATTTCAACTCATACTTACATATTGGCATTGTATAATGACAGAAACCTACAGAAAATTAAAAAGAATATGCGCAATAAGGCAAAGGTCGAGGGATCAATTTGCAATGCATATTTGCTGGAACAAGCTTCCACCTTCTGTTCACACTACTTTGAACCACATGTTTTCACCAAGCATCCACCAAGCATCGGAGAGTGCCACATAACGTATTGATGGAGGGAGATGTAATTATGAATTCTGATGTTTTGAATGGAAAATTCTAACCAATTATTCAACCTATCCTGGGGGCGTATCGATTGTGTAAATAAAAAAAAAAATAAGTACGATTGAACTGATGTATGATGATACGAGTGGCTCCAAATCCTATATTTTTGTTGAATTGCCGAAGAGATTACTACCCATGTTATAGTAAGTATTACCATATTGTAGATAGTTTCTAAACCCGGATGTGGGCGTAGTTGTAAATCATACTTATGCTAATTTTGTTCGTTCTATAAATCAGGAAAATATATTCAATTCTTTTGCGTGGCTTTCAAAATTCCCAATTTGACTGATACTGCAGTTTTGATGCAAAAACTGGACTCTGAATTTGCATAAATGGTTCAAATATTATGCTAGAGTTACTTTCAATGTTTACACACATGGAATGTAACATTTATTTAGATCTCACTTCATGTCATTACTATTTCCATATGCTCGAAGCTCAAAAATCGATATTGGTAACAGATTTCGATACCGATCTTAGCAAAGAGGACCTCCACCGGTTTTGCTAATTGCTTACTCTGGCTACTTTTTGTAAATGGTTACAAGTTTCACTATGAGGTTATTGGGAGGAGAAGCAAGGAAAGACAATGAACAACGTCTTGTTGCATAAAGGGATCAAACTACAGTGACGTGTCAAAACGATTTTATGCGGGGAATAAAGGGATCAAACTACAGTGACGTGTCAAACGATTTTTATGGGAAATTGGTTGAGGTTTTAGAGTTAGAATATCCAGGCCTACCAATGAAGTTCACAATCTTATTCAAATGTGAATGGTTTGATCCTATGCCAAACGTTGGCACGAAGATTCATCCTAAGTATAATCTGGTAGATATTAATCAAAGAAGAAGATATACAAAGTATGAACCTTTTGTGTTGGCAATGTAAGCTACACAGGTCTACTATGTCCTATATCCATCGTTTAAATGAGATCGTTGCGATTGGATGGAAGTGTGTAAAATCAAGGCTAGATTAGTTGTTCATGCACTTGAAACCAAACAATCTGCTTCACTCGCAGTACCAGAGCCATTTCAAGAAGTAATGGTTGATACGCAACCGATGCAAGTTGATGAAGATTTAACGGATAGATTGGATGATGAAAGCCAATCTTATGTTGAAATAGGAGCATTGGATGATGAAGAGGAAGAAGATCAAATCATCATGGGTTACCTCAGAAGACGAATATGAATGGAAGAGGAAGAAGATGAAGAGGAGGAGGAAGCAGATGATAATGAAGACACTTTTTAATGACTTAGAATCAGTTTTACGTTAAAAAAATTGATAGATGTATATCTAATATTATTAACTGAAAGAATTTCAAATGTTATTAACTTTCTTTACTTCATATTTAACCACATGTTCTACAATTCATTATAATTGTCGTATAATTCATTTATCTAGGTTCTAATTATTCTACAGTACAAATGGCTGAAGAGGCAGATGCATTTGATTCAGACGCTGTTCGACTAGCAGTGGTTCGCGTGCGAGGTCGTGTCCCTGACGCAGTGCCCGTGGACGAGGAGGGACTCTCCCTCCTTCTTTCAAAGTACGTCTGGCTTCATCCTCTGCCTCAGCGTACCAAGTAACTGCCGGCCATCACTTCCTTCTGCTCCTTCCTCTTCTACCCCCGTTTTCTGGACTAGTGCAGGGACTTCACTAGCTGCACTAGTCATTCTACTATGCAAAGTAATCATTAAATGTCATTACTGTCATTTCAATTTAACATAAAATTAATTAATTATTTATCTGCATTTATAGCATTTCTCACTTCTTTTGTAGCTTCATCAGATCCACGTACTAGCCTCAGTTTGGTAGCGGGATAGTAAGTACTTATTCACTTTTTCCTCTGTGCTTGGTTTTGTTCAGATTGTGATGCTTTCGTCTAATTATATTTCACTTGCGTTTTTTTTCTCAGCATATATCCATCCTCTCGAGCATCGAGGCAAATTATGAAGATAATCAAGCTACAACTGTATAAAGAAGGATACACATGGGATGCCGTACCACAAGAGGCGAGAGACTTTTATTGGGATGAGTTTCAGGTACGCTTTGGTTTAAGCTATATCATCATTCAATGTTTACAATTCATCAAGATACCTCATTTTATTGAAATTTTATTTTTCATTTTTTGCAGAAGCATTTCGTATGGGATTTGCCATGAAGCATTTCGTATGGCACCGAGGGCAATTACTGGATTATTGCTGTAAAGTGGCCTGGGGAGAAGTTATGCGCGACCGGATATGTTGACTTCACCTGTTAGGATCGAGAAGAAGCGAAGGAAGCAGCATGTGCGTGTCTCTAAGAGATTATGGGAGAGGCTGGCAAAAGGCTTGGGCAGGATCCTGCCATTCAAAGAGGAAGTGGAGATATTGCACAAAACTAGGCGTAATGAGACTGGCGGTGATGGAGCAGGACCTTCTCGACACATCAGGCTGGATCAATATCTGCTTATTAGAAGACAGCTCGATTATTAGTGAGCTAAATAGTCACCAATATATTGGAAAAACTGATGTTTAATGAAAGGGACACTATTAATATATCATGCATAAAAAAATCTCATTACAGCGCTGATGAAAAATATTAGTTCGTGAGCCTCACAACGATGATGGTGTTTACGTACACTCACATGAAAGGACCACGTATCTTAATCGTTTTGTCGATAGACGTTCGTGTTAGCTCCAATGTAAGGTAACAAATGTAAATAAAATGTTTTACATTTACCCTCTAAGTTCGTGCAAAGATTGTTACAAATAGTCAATTATAATAAAGCTTGCAACTGCATTGATTAATTAATTTTTTATTTTCAGGAGGAACTATATACTTATTAGTCTCGATGTGTCTTTGTTTCTTTCTCAGGCTGAATTGATGAATATTGGAAGCTGAGTCAAGAATTGATTGAGGTAACACTATATCTCCGAGCGCTGTAGGGGGCGAGATAGATAGGGGAAGGTATATGGCAATCGGGTCTTAGGCATCACTAGTTTTACTGCCGGCTCTAAGCATCTCACGCTACAGTTTTACTGCGGCTCAGCATCTCACGCTTCTGCAGCCAGCGCAGGATCACAGCCCGAGCACAGTGCTGAGGAGTTTACTGCATTATAGGCTCGTGTTGATGATCAGCAGAGATAGATTACAGAACTTAGAGCGCATGTCATACGGCTATCCGGTCAGCCCGATGCTGGTACTTCTTCCTCTGATCTTGCGCCTGTTATAGATCGAAATGTTTCGACATCTCAGCAGCAGCCACTACCGTCTCATGATCCCGATGCTGCAGACGATACCTTGGTCACTCCTCCCGGCACTACAACACATGCATCAGGTACTCCTCTCGGCGATTCGACATTGGATCGTGCAGATGACGAACCGCGTGGATTTGATTTTAGACATTTTTTATTTTCCAGTTGTTTTTTTAAATTTTGTTTAGTACATTAACAATTACATTTTGATATTGTTTTTGAATTGCGTTTGTGATATATATATATGACAATTTTCATAGGTGTAAAAAAATTATGGTTTTATAATAATGTTTATTTTTTTTCTTTTCTTTTATTTTGCGACAGATTTGCGACCGATTTGCAACCAAAAATAAAAACTTTAAATTTATTTGCGACAGATTTGCGACCGATTTGCAACCAAAAATAAAAACTTTAAATTTAAAATTTGTGACCGATTTGCGACCGAATTTCATAATTGCGACAAAATGTTTCTGCGACCAATTTGCGATAGCGTTTCGCAAGGAAAACACGACCAAATTTTGCGACTGATTTTTTTGGATTTGTCAATCGCTAATTTGCTACCGATTAGCAAATCGGTTGCAAAAGATTTTGCGACAAGCAATTTTGCGACCGATAGTGGTTGGTCTCAGATCGATCGCTAAGCAAACTTAGCGATCGATTTCTTGCGCACATCGGTCGCAAAATGACGTTTTTTTTGTAGTTGGAGAACCTGAAAGCATTGAAGAAGCTATGGAAAATGAACACAAAAGGAACTCAATTGAAGCCATGCAAGATTGAAGCCATGCAAGATGAAATGAAATCCTTGCATGAGAATGAAACATTTGAGTTGTTGAAGTTGCCTAAAGGCAAGAAAGCTTTGAAGAACAAGTGGGTTCAGGATCAAGTAGGAAGAACACAGCTCCCAACCATGATTCAAAGCTAGGTTGGTTGTGAAAGGATTCAATCAAAGAAAGGGTATTGATTTTGATCTTTTCACCAGTTGTAAAATGACATCCATTCGGACAATGCTGGGAACGGCCGCCAGTTTTGATCTGAAAATCGAGCAAATGGATATAAAGACTACCTTCCTACATGGAGATTTGGAAGAAGAAATAGATATAGAGCAACCAGAGGGTTTCATAGAAAAAAAAATGAAAAGAGGATTGTGTTTGTAAACTTGAAGCAGGTACCGAGACAGTGGTACAAGAAGTTTGAGTCTTATGGGGGACCAAGGCTACAGAAAGATTACTTCAGATTACTGTGTTTTTATGAAATTATCTGATGATGATTACATTGTTCTTTTGTTCTATGTGGAGATATGTTGATTGTTGGTCAGAATTCTAGCTTGAAGAAACAGCTAAGTAAGTCTTTTGCTATGAAATACTTGGACTAGCAAAGCAGATTCTTGGCATGAAGATTACCTAGCAAAAGCAGATTCTTGGCATGAAGATTAACAAGGAATCGAAGAGCCAAGAAATTATGGTTTGTCACAGTGAGAAGTACATTGAGAAAGTACTTCAAAAGGGTTTATAGAATGGGGAGAATGCTTAAAACTGTTTTAGTTGTCCTCTGCTTAATCCACTTTTTAAATTAAGTTCTAAATAGTGCCCCTTCTACCGATGGAGAGCAAGCGAAAGGAAATGGAAAAGCATTCCATATGCTTCAACATGTTGGAAGCTTGATGTTATGCCACTGGTTGTACACGGCCAGATTAACTGCTCACTCATGGTTTGTACACGGCCAGATACTGCTCACTCAGTTGGAGTAGTGAGTCGGTTTCTTTCAAATCCTGGAAAGGAACATTGGGCTGCAGTGAAATGGATTTACAGATATGGCTGGGGATGTTGACTCAAGAAAGTCTACATCAGGATATCTAATCACATTTGCAAGGGAGCCATGTCGTGGCAGTCAAGATTACAGAAGTGTATTGCTCTGTCAACAACTAAGGCAGAAGGAGTTGCTGTGGATGAAGAAATTCTTGAATGAACTCGGAATTCATAAAGAAAGATATCAGATATTTTGCGACAGTTAAAGCACAATTCACATCGGAAAAATTCCTCATTCCATTCAAGATTAAAACACATTGATATTAGGGATGTATTGGAGATGAAGCTATTACAGCTTGAGAAGATCCATACAGAAGAAAATGGATCAGACAGAAGATCCATACAGAAGAAAATGGATCAGACATGTTGACAAAGATTCTTTCAAAGGAGAAGTTCGAATACTATCGGTTAGCTGCAGGAATGATGGTGGCTAATGTTCCCACTTAAGTGTGCAGGGGGAGAATTGTTGTGATGGGCCCACTTAAATAGGACCCACATTTGTAAAAGAAAGAAAAAAAAGGAAAACGTTTACACACGTTTTCTTTGAAAAAGAAAACGGTGGACGCGTTAAGTACACGTCTTCATTCTCTATAAATAGAGAATGAATTGCAGCTCACAAAATACACAGCAGAAAGAATAAAAAAAATGTAGAGAGAGAGTTATCTAGTTTTAGAAAGGGTTTCCTTAAACTAGGGGAGAGAAAAATAGTGAGGAAATTATTTTGGGGTGTTTTTGGGAAACACTTTGAGTGCCACTATTTTTGTATTACTCTCTAGTGCCACTATTTTTGTATTACTCTCTTTGTAAGCCTACTACTTTTTAATAGTGGAAGAATCATTTGAAGTTTGTACCGTGGATGTAGCCCTCAACAGTTAAAAGTGAAACACGTTAAATTTCTGTGTGTCACTTTTTTATTTTTCCGCTGCGTTAATTTTCTCTTAATTGGTTGAAAGGGCCCAACAAATATAACATGGTTTTATATGTAAATGAGTGATGGAATTCATATTGCATAAATCAATTGATTATGCTAGGTTTACCACCAATTCCTTTACATGTCATTGAGTTATTTTATTATTATTCAATATGATATTCATCTTCTCAAGTGCAACTGACCAGCTAGTATATATCTGCATGAGCTTTGGTCTTGTAGGAGTTTGAATATGGGTTTCAAAGTTTGGCCCCTTTGGGCACATATGAGGCTTTGATGTTATATTAAAGTTTATAGGTCCATAATCAACGATGTATTGATTGAAGTGGTTCGTTACTTCAATCCCCTTAAGGGTGAGAATAAAAGATTCATCTTTGGAAAGCGCATTTTACGGTGAGAGCCAAAAATCTTTACACTCTACGGCTCGAGGGGGATTGAACCTCCTGATTATACTAAAAAAAAAAAAGTTTATAGGTCCATGTGACATGAACTTATAAATAAACGAGTATTGGAACACATCTTACATAACCAAATATTGGCTTGTACAGCAAGATCCACCAACCATTCTAATATGAGTCCTTAAGTTCTTTTTGAGATTCTTCTCACAATAAAGAGCACCTAGCTAGGTTCTTACTTCTAAGGCTTTCCTTAAATGGAGATGTGGTTTTATGCGGCTACGTGTTGTAATAATTCCTTTTTTTGTTGCCTTTGGTGTGTAAGATTGAAGATTCAAGATTCAAGATTGGCCCCCTACTTCGCCTACCAAAGATATAGGCTGAAGCGTATTACTATCTACTGTCCATGGTTTCTTAGCCTTGGGTCTTGCCTCTTTTGTCAAAGTTACGGTTGAAGTATAGAGATCTTGCTTATTTTGGCTTCTCCCTCTCCAGGTCAAAAATGCCAACCTTTTGCTCCTAACAAAGAAGTGAGACTAAGGATCAAAGATTTGTGGGTACATCCAATCAAATAGAGAATATTTATAGAATATGTTGTGAAAAAACTATGAAAATGGCCTAAGGATGTGTGCATAAAATGCTCATATAAGGTTCTATTATGGCATTTCTTTCCTTTGTATAGGCATGATATTTATACTGTAGTTGTAGTAACTATTCAGATCAGAGGTTGTTAGTTATATGTACATATATGGACCAGTAAGTCACTTGACGGAGAAATCTTTTCATCACAACATTTGCTTTGTCTCGTAACAAATATGTTCTTAATCTATGTCAAGAAATAATAGTAATGAGTAGGTTAGATTTTATATGTAAATTTTTCAGATCGGGTTTCATTTCCCCTTCTTGTACAATCTACATGGTCCAAATGGGAATAGACATCCTGCTTACTATTTCGTTGTTGGGTTTCACCTTTGCCTGGGTTTTTCAAATTTAATGTTGATGGATCAGCTCTCAGTAAACCGGGTTCAGCAGGGATAGGAGGGGTTTTGAGAAATTTAATGGGTGAAGTTGTCTGCATCTTCTATAAAAAAAAGTTAGAATTTTGGATTCTAATGAAGCTGAGATTCTTGGTATTTTCGAAGCCATTCAGGTTTTTGGATTCGCTGATTTTTTGGCAAAGAAGGATGTTACCGCCGTAGTGGACTTTTTAGCTTGGTTGTAGTTATTTTTAATATTGTTTGATAGTAGGTGAGTTTTTTTTGGGATATTTTGCATCTCTTTTTCTTAGCTTAAGAGTAGGAGAAGTTTTCTTGATCCGCATGTATTATTTTTGCTAGGCTTTTGTTTAACATTTTCAGGCTAATTATGGGTATATTAAGGAAGTCTATTGGCTTATTTTTGTATAATGCATATATTACTCATACACATAAGAAGCAGTATAATATATATTAGACGCCACATTAGATACATATTACTTATTTAAATCATATTGATTCACAAGCAATGCATGTCAATATATTCACAAAATACTCATCACCATTAACTCAATTAAATGCTCAAATAAATATATGAGATATTAATTTTTTTGAGCAATAATGGACAAATTATTTTCCTTGTGCATAAATAGCAAACGTGTCCTTCAAATAAATTCAGGCAAAATAACTTGATAACTAAATAGTTACGTAATATATATACCCTAACAGGTCACTTGAATTATTTTAAATTCCAACTTCTTTGATCAAAGTATTTGTGTTAATATAAACTTCAATTCCATTTGTATTAGGTTCCTGGTCTTTTTTGTCGTGTTTGTATGTTTTTTTTTTATAATGTGTATACTAAAAAATGGATTTTATAAAATCACAATGCTTTGAATTCTTTGATGACTTTTGTATTTTCCTTTTTATTACCAATTCTCCAAAACAGTGGACTTAAACTTAATTTGGTGATTGAAAGCTTTAGAAACTTTTTAGGTGATTTTTTATAAAGAAGGACATTTGGGGGTAAAAAACTTTATGGAATGGTTTAAAAGCCCCATTTCCGGTTTTCTTTTTTGGACTTTCGAGTTCTAATAGTGGACTTCTCTTTTTCTTTTTTTATTTTTTTTTTGAAAATATAATTTATTAACAGTAATATCAAGAATTACAAATAAAAATATAAGCCAGATATAGAATTTTACTAGCTAATAGATGTTGCTGATCTTCTAACGAAATAAATGAATTCATATCATTTTGAATAATGAAATTAAAATTTAAAAAATATAATATTAGATCTTTTCGCTTGGAGTTGATCCTGATAAAAGATATAATCCGTTAATTGATTTGAACATCAAAATAATAATTCCTCTGGATCTTCTATAACTGGATTGCTTTTTTAATAATTGTTTTCACCGCTATGCATCAATAGTATCAATGGAGGAATAAGTCGCACTACCAGGCTCCATCAATCGAAGATTCACACCTATAAATCAAGATCTAAAGTCTTCAACCAAATAAAATCAGATATCATAATTTGATTTAGTAATAAACCCTCACAAGAAGGGACTACCCTCATAAAGAAGTGACAAAAAAACTCCAAATATGAATATATATTGTGGATGAATGATGGATGTGATGATTAATTTATGAATGAATGCATTGAATGAATTTATTTGGGACGGTTAATTAATTTTCTGCATAGGAACTCAGTTTGATCTATTCGGGTTGGGTTTACTTAAATAATTGGCTTTTTTTCTAAAATAAAATCATTTAGAAATTGTAGGTTAAAAAGAGGCCGGTTTTTCGGGCGTCGGTTTCTAACGGACCGACGTACCCAATTCCCTTACCCAGAACCTCATTGGTTCGCCTGACCAGTTTTTCTAAATAATAGGCCTTGACTAAAATTGGGTTAAATGAAGTCACTTTTATAAAATAAATCAGAAACGGTCCCATTGCCGAAATAATGGGTGGCGATTCAAATGTTTTATAAGACCGATTTATCGGCATCGCATATCCAAAAAGATTTTTATCACTTTTTTCCAAAATAAACAACAACAAAACCAAAACAAAATAAAATGATGTTTTCGGATCCTCTGGGGTGGGATTTCGACGAAAACACTTCCGTACATGGCCTAAAATTCATGAACTAGTTGCTTATTACGAATCCTCTGTGTTAATAATAGTACGTCTGCTTCTTGAGAGTCTACTGCATTTTTCTCTAACCCGTATTCAAAAAATCAATCATCTCTCTTATCCGCATGGGAAGCAAACGATAAGATCCATCGTTCTATTACCCACGCAGTTAGTATTTTAAATAAAACAAATTATCCCCTTTTAATTAAAATTAATAAATAAAAATTTAATTAAAAAATTAATCTATTAATTATAATTTCATTTTTTTTATACTTCCATATACTGTCCATATAAGGCTCATTAAAGGGACCACAAAGACTAAATTAATAAGACTAACAAATATAATAAGAATCCCATTATGACCCAACGATATTTTTATTATAATTAATCTAAATTTTCTACAAATCCATCGATTGAATCCTTTCTTTTTTTCTAATATATAACTTATGTTTCCCATTAAGATTTAGAGATGCTTGTCATAAAATAAATCACGACAATTTATTTAAATAATTATTTTAAATCTTTAAGAATTGTTGCTGCTTAATTGTTTCATATGTCCGATTAAAAAATCCCACTCGGGTTTACACAATGAAACCTTATAAGCTTAAAGTGCATCATCATTCGCTAAACCGAAACATGGATTCTATCATTAATTAATATTTCACAAATCTAAGTTGCATTTGCGCATTTCACTGAGAATTATTATCCCGATAAATGAAACTCGCTCTTTAATAAATTAAAGCACAAAACAATGTATATTTGCTCATATTAATTTGTCACGACCCGACTCCATGGGCCGGACCGGCACTAGGGCCCAGGTAAGCTTAAGGCCCCCGAGGCCCGTAGTAAGCCTAAGCTACTCTACCTAAGCATGCCACACCAATGAATAATAATAACAAGCCATACCACATATTTTTCAAAGAAATAACATCAAAACCATACTTTACATTTGCAATGTTAATTGTATAACTCTATTAATAATAATAATAATAAAATAAAATAAAAATTCCACACAAGATGGAGATAAACCACGAAAAATAGAAAAAAACATCAAAAACTTAAATTTGTGCTAAATAGTCCTAGATTTGTAACTTATTTAACAAAAAAAAACATAAACATTTGTAATGAAATAAAAAATAATGAGCGGCTATCACAAGAGTTAAAAGAATTTTAAAACTCATAATATATTCAGTCGCAAAAATTATCAAATTAATTTTATCGCACAACAAGTCATATTATTTCCACTATTCATAATTAATATATATATATATATACAAAAGTAATATTTTAGGTTCTAAATTCTCGCACAATCAAGTTTTGATACCACATGTAAGAAAATTAATGGATCTAGTACATGAATTTAGAGCACCAGCTGTTAATAATGTGGAAGCAATTTGCATACATGATTTATGATTTGAAGTTATAAATTTAAAGTGGAGTTCACGATTTCCTTTATCTGCAATCAGGACACTCAAACACGAAATCAGAATTTGTAAGAGAGGGACTAGATATTTCTCTCCGTTTCCTTATTCACGAGGCAGCTTTTTAATGGGATTAGCCAATGTTAAGAGTTTAGGAAGGAGACGAGATCTAGCTTATTTATATATACATTTTCATTACAAGTCCTCACAGAATTAGACCTATAATTTTAACTGTCTTATCATACTGGCTCACTAGAGGTGTATAAGCCCATTAGTCCGTTTTCAGGGACTAAAATAGTCCACAATTAATAGTAGCCTACACTAAAATTTCTGACATAACAAACATTTGTTTTCGTTAATAATTAACTAGGCTTCAATTTTTTCCACTTATATAAAAAAAGCGATCAAATGATTCTTTTTAATTTCTTTATTTATACATATTCTCATTTAAATTTAATATATATTAATTCTTTAATCTAGTTATATTTTTTTTAATGTTGATTTGTCCAATCATAAAATTTGTGGGCAGACATGCTTTATCGTCTCATTCTGCACCACCCGAGGTGGTGACCAGGTTGTATAAGACTTGTCATCCACTTGCTGGATTCGTTCTTCCATGAGCACATTCTATCATACATAATGTCTAAATAATAATGAGCACATTCCATCGTACATGATGTCTAAATAATAACTCTGTTGCCATGGAACTTGGCACACTTAAAGTGGATTCTTCAAGCTGGGCTCTTGTTATCATGTGCTGAGGATCGCAATGCCATAATCCTGCAGAAAGGGGGTCGGTACCCCTACGGGATGCCTAGTAGTCCCTTTTTTTTTTGTTCAAAAAAAAAGTTTTTACCCCAAATGTTTTTGAAAGATATGCGCAACTTTTGTGCTTTCATTATCTTTTTCCTTTTTTTTTTTTTCATAATGTTAACATAAAATAATAAATAATATTAAAATAATAATATTAGACTCCTAACTAAATTCATATTAACACATAATACAAGATTCGTAATTCTTATCTTAGTATACTATATAAAAAATTACTGTTAATTCACTTTTACATCTTCAAATTCTGAAGAGCTTTAACAGATTATAATCAATATGATATTTTGGTGCTTTTCCTTTTTTCTTTTCTTTAATTTTTCTCTTTCACATTGAAGCATTTTTTAATATTTGGGCATTTACCATTATCTCAGG
>NW_023590626.1:592198-625633 GCF_014843425.1 Jatropha curcas | reverse complement strand
TTCTGATACGTGATAATTGAAATAATTCCAAATCTAGGGGAATCATTCTGTCTAGAAGCATTAGTTCCATAATAAATCATCAACTTGAATAGGAAAAATATCCTAATGCATAAATTGAAAAGAAAACATTAAACACCCCCCTAGTATGAGAATTTAGTCTACACAATAGTACCTTAAATAAAAAACTCAACAAACCCTTGCTACAAATTCCTAATCAATAAGCTATTAATATATATCCAAGCCGTCTCCCTGAGCTGAATATGCGCACGATGATGAACGCCTGGCACGACGCGAAGCGTGGAGAACGAACTCCGCGAAACTCTCATCACTGACAGACCGCGTGCAATAAGGCATAAATCCACAGAGAGAGACAAAGCGCATCCTATACATCACAGCATAACAACCGCGAGACGAAAGGATAGATGTAAAGTGTTAAATGTAAAAAATGTTGTGTGAATGGGAATGATGTGAAGAATATATAATAACTCATCTCGTCTGAAGCCTCCAAATCAACTCCTCCATAGGTTAATGATCCAAAGTCTTACTTTTGTTTGCGTTGGTAAAGCTCTCTTTTAGCGTCTCCATTTCTTAATCCATGATCTCTAACCATGTTCATTTAGATTAGTGATTTTGGTTTGCATAGTGAGGAAAGTTGTCCAAGTGAGCCTTATGAAATATTAGGAATTAGTGGGGCAACTTTTGACTCAAATTCAGGATTCTTGCTTGGCACCGGGCGCCTGCGCCTGGCACCGGTCTAGGCGTGCCAGGCTCTGGAAAGGGTCTAAGGCTCTCCCACACATGGGGCCTGTGTTGTTCAGGCCGGTCCGGAAGTATTGCGCGCACGGGCGTTTTGAGCACATTGGCACGGCCTGGGGCGTGCAAGCCCCTGGAAGTCTGGAACATGTGTAGCACGGGCGTGCTTCAGCTGCACGGGCCAAGCTTCTATCTCCAGTGCGCACACGGGTGTGTGCCTTGGCACGGTCTGAGGCGTGCAAGCCCCTGGAAGTCTATGGCTGTTGTGGCATGGGCGTGCTGCTCAACATGGGCTGGGGCGTGCGCGTCTCTGGATCTCTGCCTATTTTGCCTTGCATTTGGCACGGCCGTGCTGATCAGCACGGGCTGGAGCGTGCTAAATATGTTTTGCCTTTATTTTTGTTCTTTTCTTGCATAATCCTTATGTAACACCGATAATCCGGTACAACACGCAAAGTGGTTGTATTAATAAAAATATAACAATATTATATAAAAACTAATTTAGATAGATAAAATATACTAGAATTCTTAGTGAAAATTAAAATAAAAACACTATAAAAATTAGTGCTATCATTTACTTTTCAAGTAAATTAAATATCATATGCGTCATTCAATTTTTTGGCCAATCAATTCTATGTCTATGTTCTTCGATAGACAATACTCAAGATCCTCATTTTATCACAATATCAAGCACTATATCATATACAAAAATGTTGTCGACATTTATTTTTAAATTGGTTCAACCTTTGTCCAGAAATGACATATTTATTGAGATCTCATCATTTTCAATAATTTCAAGTACTTGAGTTTCTTCTGGAAATTTATTATTCATGTTAGGGACTTCT
Source organism: Jatropha curcas (assembly GCF_014843425.1). The sequence continues at coordinate 624,035 of NW_023590626.1, read as the reverse complement.
TCCACACATTGCTCTCTAAAGCTTGACCATCTTAAATATTTGCTTTTTTTTTTTCCAATGATTTTTATCTTTGGAACCAATTAGTCTATCATGCTTCAGGCGTGTCTTAGACTCATTAGCATAGGTAATTTATCCTTCAGGGACTTTAATTCTAATAGGAGCAATTTACAGCTAGTATTTGAGATTTAATTATCTTCTTTTGGATCAGTAAATATATCTGACAACTAATTTACAATATTTTACAAATGAATTATCTTTTAAAGTTTTAAATTCACATTACCTTGTATGAGGTTCAACATATAATATGATGATTCTTTCCAATCAATTATTCTTCTAACTGATTATTTTCTCCCCCTAATGTTGGGATCCATAATAATTAACAAATTTGGCATAAAAAACTTTCTTATTTGAAAGTTCCAAATATTTAATATAGATTATACCCGACATATACTTTCAACCTTCTTTTGAGGACTCATTTTAGTGCGTTTTGGTGGAACAATTAAAACATACTACAAGAAATATGAGATATTATAACCAAATTCGTTGTGACAAAATTAATTATGTCACACAAGATGCTCATATTGTGATAAAAATAAATCTAGTCATTTTAGGCATGAAAAGAGTGTTAAGTAGTGAACAATTAAATTTTTGTCAGATCATTTTGCCACAAAAGAGGGTGGCACAAAGCGGATAATGACAAAAAATATTTTTGTCACTATATTTTTAGCATCATTCTTAGTCATTTGTTATGACCAAAAAAATAGTCATTAGTATTTTTTGTCACAATAAATATTTTTGTTATCATGACGAAATAAATTTTTTATCATTATTATCAAAATTAAAAGCAATTGTCACAAATAAGTTTATCACAATAAATTTTTATATATTATGACGAAAATTTTGTTACTTCAAGAAGATATCATATAAATAATATAAAAAATTTTTATATTGAATAATTTTTCAAATAATTGCTTCAAGCGTGAAACTATTATATAGTTAAAATTTATTTTAGTTACAAAAATGATTACAACTTAATAATTCAAAATTTCAAAATAGTATGTTATTAGTTTTTTTTTTTTTTTTTACCTTTTAAATAGGTAGTAATAATTGGTAATATTTCTATATTAATAAGACAGTTGGAAATGTAGCATTAGATTGAAGTAACATAAGGAATAGTAAAATAATACACACAAATTATAATTTAATTATTAAAACAAAAATAATGTGATATTAAATATAAAATTAAGTCTCTAGTGAAAAAAATAAAATAAAATAGTCAAATAATGTGATGTTTTATAGCCAAATATTAACTTAAAAACCCTCACCAATTTTTTTATTTCTGTACAACTAACCGTCGCCTCCTTCACTCTCTTTTATCTCCGTGACTTGTTTCGCCATCGTATCTACCTTTCACAGCATTTGCCTTCACCATCCTTCACTACTTGCCCCTGTTCAATTCCTTGATGTCTACCTCCACCGCATTAATTCACTACTTCTTTATTGTTTCTAGTATCATCACAGATTGGGAGCAGGTACAAGTTTTATTGTTCTTTATTTTTTGTTTTTCTTTTTTTGGCTAAATGAGTTTCTCATTGTTTTCTTTTTTCTATTGCAGGAACATGATCAAGAAAAAAAATAGAAAACAAAAAGTAAACTGATTCGCCAATGGAATTTTAGAGAAGATGGAGAAGGTGGTTCCAACAAATCTACCATCGTGGCCTCATTATAAGTAGGATTATATTTTTTTAATTAATTGTAACTTTTTATCTTTTATTATATTTTTGTTAGTTGTAGACTTAAATTATAGAATTTGTACATAATTTCTTGATCACTCATTTCAATGTAAATAAATTGTTTTTAGTATATGAATGCAATTTAATTTTTTATTTTATTTCTATTTATTTGAGTCTCCGTGAATTATCCCTTTTAATATTGTAATGATATTTTCTTTTTTAAACTTAATGATAAAATTTCCTAAAATAAATGAGTCCAGAAAATAATATAAATTTATAGTGACAATTAATTCATTTAAAGTGTATCATAACAAGTAATAAATATTTTCACAATATATTATATCAACAAAATAATTTATCACTATTCATATTAAGACAAAAGAATTTTATCACAATTTATTATTTTGATAAATTTTTATTTGACACCAAATAAAGTTTAGTCACAAAAAAATTTATTTTCTAGTGCTAAGCATCACTAGTTGTGACAAAATAATATTTTATTATAACAAACATTTGGTCATAATAGGTTAGTCCAGATGACAAATTCACTTGTCACGATAATTTATTCATATTGTAACGAAATATGATTTTGTCATAACAGAATTATTAAGACAAGCTTATTGTAACAAACTTGATGACAAACTAAGTTGGTCACAAGTATTATATTATGACAAAATGAGTAATTATTATGACAAATTAATTTGTTTTAATAAACCCAATTTCTTATACTGCACATTTTGAAAACTCCTTAATAGGTAATGTTTGATTTCTGATTCAAAAATCAATTATAAAGGGGAGAACTTATATAACTTATTAGCTTGATACGAGTAAGTGTTATTAAATTTAATAGCATGTCCCTATAAAAATAGAGAGCTTCATTCTCATAATAATCCTTGTAATATATAATTGCAATTATTTAACAATTAATTATACTAAATCATTTTGAGTATAAACTAAAAGCAACAACGGGTTGTCCTATAATTATTTCAATTATTACATACCATAATCATTAAAGGTTGACAAGTAAATTCACCATCATTCTCAAGAGAAATTGTCTTAATAGCATAATCTGGAAATTATATTCTTCATCAAATTATTTGCGCAAATAATCATGCAAACTTTTAGTTGCATGTTGATAATAATCTTTGCAAACTTCAAGTTGCAAGTTAATAATAATCATAAAACTATCTTTTTGAATGCATCCATACAATATCCAAATAATCCACATAATGGATGATTGATCAATAATTTTACTTTATATATTTCAGAAAATGCACGCAGTTCAATTTAAACTTTTGATGGTTGCTCAATAATTAATTTGATTTGAGAATAAACTAAGCATGCAAAATTCATTAGATTTGAAGAAATTTCTGGTTCTTCAAGAAACATCCATATACAGATTTAAATTTTTTTCTTTTTTGCATCATTATTGACCGATATGGTCCAAACTAATCATGTCAAATAATAAAAGTACTTGGATTTGTAAATTTCTGGTTTACAATCATATTTATTTCAATTAATATCTCTATATTATATACATTTAATGAATATTCTTTGAAATAATGCATTATGCGTAAGATCCATTCCTCTAAATAGTAACACTTGTTCTTCTAGAGCATTTAAAAATTCTTTTACTACTAAAGTCAAATTTGCCTTTCAATATTTTGGTGTACAATAAGTATATAAGCAATATCCATATATGCCACATTATTTGTACCACTTCTGATGGTAAAATTTATTCTTAATTATGTGGCCATCATAATTGCTAAGATCATTACTTCAACTGTGATCTTACTAATATTTTTAGCAATAAGTATATCTTTTTTATTGTTCATGTCCACACCCAAAATCATATATTATTGCTTTCACTTCAGGGAATGCATCAAATCTAGTTGGGTGGATTTCAATACTCTCGTGTCTAGTATTATGTGTCATTGCATTTACTTCAGGGAATGCATCAAATCTAGTTGGGTGGATTTCAATATTCTCGTGTCTAGTATTATGTGTCATTGCATTCACTTCAGGGAATAGAGAAAATATAGCTGGGCAAGCTTCATGATATTTATAAGGAGCTTTTTATTTTGCTCAATGATAAAAGGACATGAAATAAATCCAAAGTTTCTCTTAAAATTTTTTCTCTCAATATGCTACTTCAGGAGCATATCCGAGGTATAAATATCATTGATAATTCTAGATCAATGATTAATATCATTCCAAACATAATAATGACAATATATTAATTATATTTAAAAATAAATCAATTGATTCTCAAAATTGATAGCACATGAATAATTCATGACATATAATTTTTTCCGTAATATAAAAGGGCTATAATTTGGCATAGTAATGAGGGGAGGACCTTATGCTCGCAAGCCCAAATCTGCATCATAAATAATCCAGAAAATAGTGAATAAGAAGAAGAGCAAGAATAAAAGCAGAAAACAAATAATAACCGGAAGATGAAATTTTATACCCCGATGGCCTGCTTGTAGCTGACTTTTAAATATGCTCATCGGATGCACAAGTCCATACCATAATACAGATAAGACAGGGCGACAGCTCCCTAGTTGAACTGCCTAGTGGCATCAAGTCCGCGTCGTTACCATGGTTAGTGAATAAAGTAGTCCATAGCAGATAGAATATATAGGCTCGAGCCGCCACATCCTTGTCCATCTTGGCCACCCTGTCACGCCTTGACTCTAATCACTAGAGGAATTGTCCGCTTTAGTGTAATCCACGGACGCTCTACACCTCAGTGTAGTCCCCGCACGCCCTACCCGCACGGTTTTGTCCCGCAGGTGAAATGGGAAACTTCCCAGGAGGTCACCCATCCTAAAAGTACCTGGAGCAAGCTATATATTAGTGATCTTTTAACACTCAATCTAAAGGAAAAATAAATTGTCAATCACATTAATATCCTAGAATTATAAACGAAGCAGGAAAAAATAAGGTTTACACCTCCGCACCACCCCCCGCGGCCAAGAGCTGCAATATTCCGTCCTACTCTCACCCCCCCTTCCAGGGCAAACTACACGAAATTTGGAAAAAATGGAGTCTATGATATATTGTTAAGACGCTGATCTTTTTACTTTTTGTTAATATTAATTATTTGTCTCATATATATAACACGGATGCACACACAGTATTTCCATATTTTGACTACAATTGCATACATTCAATTACACAGACTCAATTTGTAACTAATTTACAACAACCATTTAGTGTAGCTGCACTGAAGTGAAAACAATTGAGAGTGGGCCATTTATTTCCGCATCACTGATCTGAGGCCTCGCACACGTATGGTCACTAACTTCCGTGCCGCGTTCGAGTAGTTTGTACCTGCCCTAAATGTGAGTGCTAGCATGAAATAAAGTTTCACACTCGCCATGTGGCATGTATCAGCACATGATGCATAGGATGAGAAATATGTATATGAGGGACCCTACCAGGGTCCCCCCTTACTGGACATATGTGCGGCGTGTCTTCAATGCAATTTATCTATGCTTCATTTTATCCTATTGAGCTCTGAAGCATATCTCAGACATTTTACCTCTCGCGCCACTTGTTAACTAATTACTCTTATTAATATAACTTCCTTTTTGTCTTATTTAAATTAATTATTTTCTTTTTAAGGGTTTTATCAAGTATTCTGGAGACCTCTAATGACCATATGTTAGGAGGTATACTTTTTCACATCAGAATTTGACAAACCACGAGTTGGTAGTACCCACCCTCGCTCAGATATATGGTTCAAATGTCATTGGGTTTCCCCTGGATTGTTGGTTGAATTATCATAATGATACCATCTATGAGTGGGACACAGCGCGGATATAATGAGTATATAAACATCCCTGGCAACACACAGTCGCTACCTTCTGCTTTCCCTTTTTCCTTTAATCTTTTTTTTTGTTTTGTTATTTTATATATATTTTTTATATTTAATTAATATATATATATATATGGATATTTAGTATTTGTAGTTCTCTCCAATTTACTTCGTTTTTAAAAATTTAATTGTAATGTAAATTTGTCCTTAATGCAGGACGCAAACTGCGACCTTTAAATTATGGCGTCTCCTATTAACTATGAAATCTCTAGAACTAGGCCAACAAATATGGGAAATAGGGTATTTCCCGCGCAAAATCGGTGCGGAAGTTTTATGGTTTACCCGCTAGGGAATTTCTGTAATGGTGCCATGGGGAGGTACTAACCCCAGTAGCAACTGACCACTGTCAGGAGGTTGTTCAACATCCATACAATTTATTCATCCTGAGATTGCAACCAAGCCTCATATTAGATATAAGAGTCTTTTGCATACACTCTAGCGACCAGCATTTTTATATTATCGAGCTTTCCCAAAGTTTGCAACGACTAACATCTTAAGATGATTTGTTTATTTTCTTTAAACCTATAATATGTTTTTTAATGTGTAGTTTTTAGGCAATTAATGGATTATGGGATAGAATATACCTGACTTATACTCACCATACCAGAAGATTTCTCATAACTTATGCCATAATGTGTGGCAATGAATGGTAAAGCTCGCAGTCACGAGTTGTGTTTTTTATTCATGTTTTTCCAGCAAGGTTGATTTATCTCGTCATTGATGCCAGATTTTGTTAAAATTTAAAGAATTACATTATATCATGAAGACATACTGTGAATATTTTCTTGGACCAAAACTTGTTGGTCTAGAATCTTAATATCTAGTTGGTTCTTCTCAGGCATATTAGATAGAGCGCGTTTACTCTTAATAACTTGGAAAAAGGTGCAGTTTATTTACTGAAAGCCACAAACCACTATTTTTATTTTCGATTATATGTTATTCGACTGTCATACTATGGCCTCACCTTAACTTTTCGAGCTGCCAACCCCTGTTGCACTTCGAAATGGGAACTTTACCCATTGCAGTGATCGGCTCTTCGCTGATTTCCCCTGCCACTATGCAAGCCTTGCACGCGACTGACTATATCCCTAGCTAGCTCCTATGAACCAAAAGTCGGTTTATTTTTTCAATCCTCTCTTATTATTACCTGGCAAACCTTTGCAGAAAGGGGATATCTTTAATATTGAGAACCCTTTCTTTCTGTCAATAACATAGGTGAAGGGTTCAACCTGAATGGAGAAGTGCCCGAAGCTGCACCTCATTTTCACACAGGAGGCCAGGAATACTATCGCGACTAGGCTTCCCAATGGAACAATTCCTTTCGTTTGGCATTTGCCAAGCCCACAGTTGGAGAATTTTAGAAATCTAGACTATCGAGGGGATCGTACCCCAGGTGTTTTTATAACCCGTTGATGTGCCTGACCATGATGTACTTGTCGATGGAAAATACAATTTATTCTGACTTCTCAGGTACAAAGATCCTACCACAATAGATACAATTAAGGATTTTGTTTTGGCACCTTGGTCGGTACAGATATTCACAAACACCTGCTTTTGGGGCATCTAACTGATAATGAGGATATAGTACCTCACCTCACATCTCTGGGACACACACTTTCGGTTGGAGATATGCTAGTGCCAACGAGCCGGCTTCCAAATCGACTTGTCAATATGATATTAAGCATTCCGTATAATTCGGTAGTAAGAGAAAGGCTCGGCTCCTCAAGGCCTCCTTTAGGAACTATGATGGACTTATAATAATTTTTAAGTTAGTGAATTTTGATTCAGCGATTGAAGAAAAATTTTCACATTTTTCTTTAGTGTGTTAAAGCATCCCATGTTTATCGTTATTTTCATTTTTATCCTGTTATATGAGATCTAGAAGAAATTGTCCCAATAGTGTTTAATGAGTAAAAATGAACATAAGAATAAATGTTTCTACATGGCTTTAATGCGATATTACTCTCCACCGTTACACACTTGTTATTGGTGAAAAGTTGTTTACGAGAGAGGTAAATTAATTTCTGCATTTGAAAATAAGGTTATGTGGAGGGCAGTAATGTTCAACTGTAATACATACCTAATGATTAGTTTTCCCTTTTCGATATATGATTCGATTCATTCCTCTGTCCCGCATTCCACTACCCTAGCTAGCCTGCCATCCTAGAAGCTAGCCAGGAACTTCGCTCTACCCGTCCTCTTAGGATTGTTTTGCCTGGTCGGGATATCACAAACCTGCTTTTGGGGCATCTCCTGATAATGAGGATATATACTCTCACACTTGACCCTCTGGTTGGAGATAGTAGGCTCCATGCCAATAGCAGTTCGGAGACTCGCTCTCAGGCCTCCTTAGGAACTATATGACTTATATAATTTAAATATTAAGAATTCACATTCTAATTTAAAGATTTTCTTTTTTTTTTATTATTATTGTAACAAGAAATTCTGTCACTTTATCGATACCTCCAATTTTGAGTTTACATTATTTGATTTAAAATGGTAGGTGAATGCAACTTCCAATATGACTCTTGTGGCACTCGGTGTTCTCAAATTGAAATGTTAATTAGTTAAATTGAATATCATTTGAAATGAAACTGAAAATCATGCATACAAAAAATCAAATTACCTTCTTTAAACAGAAGCCAATGTAGTTGCTTTACATAATTAGGCTTGATAGGAATTAAAACCCAGTGAAAAAACATTAATAATGATGATGATGATGATACTCAAAAATATAAAAAAATTAATCAAATTTTGATTTGTTTATACGTTTTAATTAAAGTTTATGGACGTACATATTATCATTTTATTTTAAAAGTGAAACAAAATCAATTAAATTAATTAAGGTTAATTTTTTGGTAGTGACGATTACAGTATGCATAATCATCAATTAACTATAAATTAAAAACTGTCTGGGATCAACCGGGAACGCGCTTGGCATGGTCACGTTGATGGGTCTATTTTTCAAACTTCTCATATGGCTGGTTATGGTGTTTGTTTCGAGGATGAAGAAGGGCGTTTTATTAGAGCATTGTTATGATAGCAATCCTGGTCTAGCATTAGTGGACCCATTAGCTTTCCGTTTTGCTATTATTTTTGTTTGTTCTCATATGCAGGGCAGTGGAACTTTATACACTGATTCCCAGCAGGTCTATTTGGCTTTAGTTAATTCTTATACTGATTTTTCTGAAGTTAGGTTATTGATTAGTGATTGTAAGTTCCTGTTATCTTCTAGGCCTGATATAAACATTAAATGGGTTCGTCGTAAAGTGAATATATGTGCTTATTTGTTAGCTAGAGCATCCTATCGATATGTTAGAGTCCAGAAATGGAATATTGTTCCTGATTTTTTGTTGGATTATTTTTCCTTGAGATAATAATATGAGCATTATTTCTTTTCAAAAAAAAAAAAAAATTTATTAGTCTTCTATGAAATATTAATTGCCTTTTGTAACTCTTCAATAATATTCATAATGCTAAATTAGTTGCCTTATATGATTGAGCTTTAATAGGAATAAAAACTCAGTCAACAAATACTGATAATTTTTAAGGAAATAAAATCAATATTCAAAATTGTAATGATACCTTCTTCAAATGTAGAGTTGAATAATAATAATAAATAATAATAATAATAATACTTGCAAATCTAAAAATATTAATCCAATTTAATTTTTTGTACGATTTAATTAAAGTGTATGGACAGACATATTGTCATTTTATTTTAAAAGTGAAACAAAATATATTAAAGTAATTAGAGTCAATCTGCATCGAAGATGAAGGGAGGTATGGGTTTTCGGGACCTTTATCAGTTTAACATTGCTATGCTTGGCAACCAGGGGTGGCGTTTGCTTACGCAAACTGATACTTTGTTCTATAGTATTTTTAAAGCTAAATATTTTCCGTTGGGGGATTTTTTGAAAGCTTCAAGGGGTACTAACCCGAGCTTTGTTTGGACTAGTATCTTTGCTACTATTGACTTGTTGAAAAAGAGTGTTCGATGGAAGGTGGGAGATGGTAGGAGTATTTTAAAGCTAAATATTTTCCGTTGGGGGAATTTTAGGGGTGGCGTTTGCTTACGCAAACTGATACTTTGTTCTATAGTATTTTTAAAGCTAAATATTTTCCGTTGGGGGATTTTTTGAAAGCTTCAAGGGGTTCTAACCCGAGCTTTGTTTGGACTAGTATCTTTGCTACTATTGACTTGTTGAAAAAGAGTGTTCGATGGAAGGTGGGAGATGGTAGGAGTATTCTTGCTGGTAGTGATCCTTGGATCCCGAAAGAAGGATCTTTTATTGCTGATGATGGGGCTGTTTTTGTTGATGGTGCCTTGAGAGTCTCAGATTTGATTTTGGATGATGGTAGAAGGTGGAATATTAAAGGGCTCATGGAATATTTCTCTGCCTGCGACGTAAATGCTATTCTCTCTATTCCTCTTAGTATGTTTAATGCTAAAGATTCTCTGATATGGCACTTTGATAAGAAAGGCATGTATACTGTTAAATCCGGCTACCATATTAGCCATGCCTCCTATGATCTTGCTGTGACTCAAAGTGAGTTATGGAAGCGTATCTAAAGCCTGAAAATTCCTCCAAAAATTCGTGATTTCATGTGGCGTGCTATGCGTAATTTCTTGCCAACTAAACAATGTCTTCAACATAGAGGAGTTGATATTGATAGCATTTGTCCCTTATGTTTTTCTATAGAATCTGTGGATCATGCTTTGCTTCATTGTGCTTTGGCCTCTCGTTGTTGGAGTGTAGTAGGTGTTTTCTCTTTAGTCCCTGGAGATTCCTTTTCCAATGTTTTCATGAATATTTGGAGTCATAAGGGAAGAGAGGTGGCAGAATTATTCTCTTTTATTGCATGGAACATTTGGAATTCTAGAAATAATTTCTTTTGGTCTTCTAAGGGTATCTCCCCTAATCAGCTGGTTTACAATGCTGTGTCGTATTTAGTGGAATGGAGATCAATGGATAATCTTAGGAATTTGCACACTCAAACAGGTAGATATGTTGCTGATGAAGTTAACACTATTGACAATTTGCAAACCTTCCTGTCCAATGGCGGTTGGAGTTTATTTATAGATGCTGCTTTGTTTCGGCAAGAAGGGTTCACTGGTTTTGGTGGCGTTGTGGAAACTGCTGAAGGTAGTTGGTTTGGGGCAGTTTCGGGGTTCTTGGATGGAGTCCACAATCTAGCAGTGGCTGAAGCTTTGGCTTGCCGTTCGGCTATTATTTATTCTTCTCATTACTTGAGTGATGGTGGTGTTATTTACACGGATAGTCAACAGCTTGCTTTGGCTTTGCATTCTCCAGCTTTGGATAACTCCTCTTTTGGGTCTATTATTCAAGATTGCAGGTCCTTACTTGTTGCTAGGTCTAACACTAGAGTTAGATGGATTGGTAGACATTTAAATAGAGCTGCACATGTTTTAGCTCATGCTTCGATTCGTTTCCCCCGTTTCACAATTTGGGAAACAATTCCGGATGTTATTTCCTCTCTATATGTTGCTTAATGAAGTTGGCTTTTGCCTTAAAAAAAAAAAAAAAAGTAATTAGAGTCAATTTTTCTTAGTGATTATTACAATATGCATAATCATTGACTATAAAATTAAAAATATAATTTATAAATACTCTATTACATATTAATTGCCTTTTCTAATTCTGCCTTAATAATGTTCATAATGCTAGATTAGTTGCCTTATATGATTGAGCTTAAATAGGAATTAAAGCTGAGTCAACAAATGTTAATGATTTATAAGGAAAATAAATGTTCCAAATTTGAATGTTACCTTCAAAACGAAATTAAATGCTTTTCTAATAAATGTTAATTGCCTTTTATAATTCTGCCTTAATAATATCAATATTAGATTTTGATATTCTTCCTTTTATTACAAACATTATAAATATTAGCCTTTTATTGCCTTTTCTAATATCAATAATATAAATAATATTAGTTTTTAAAGCTTTTCAAAATTTGCAATAAAAAGAAGAAGAGGTTTTGAAAAAGTCAAAGTGTTTGTTTTCTTTCCCAACAGCCTTTCAGTATCCTATTTGTTTAATCATTATTACCTGGATTATTCAGTAATCAAAGAAACATTTCTTATACTCGAAGAAGAACAAGGAGAAGAAGAAGAAGAACCTTTGAATTGTTTCCAATTGTCTTAATGTATGAAATTTGTTTAATTTATTACAAAGACATGTTTAACGTTTATGTATTTATGTGAACAATAAAATTACAATTGTGAAGTTGAAAAGTTTAGAATTAGAAGTGTATGTTTGCTTCCCTTGACAATATCATTTTATATATATATATATATATATATTTACGAATTATAAGAAGTGTATTTGCGTTCCCTTGTACAATTATCGATTTTATACTATATTAAATAATATTATATATTTTGTGTGTCCATTCGTTGAACTGGATAAAGCATATATATATATATATATATATAGTGTTCATGTTGAATGATAAAGCAACATTCAATTTCATTTACCTTTCAAATATTATCAGTATGACTATGGAATACTCTTTTCTTCATGAAATAAATAGAACAAGAGTGATTGGTTGATAATGGTTAGAATATGTAGGATGTGGGAGTCTGTAAATCTCAAAATTGAATCTGAACTGATAAGTTTAGATATGGTGCTTATAGATGAAAAGGTAACTGCAAATCATATATTTTTGGATTTGAATGTTATTTGAAAACATCTTTGTATATACGTTTTCATATCATCCTAACGTCTTTCATATTATTACAGGATAATTTGATACATGCATCAATTAGGAAAAATTAGGTTAGTACGTATAAGCAATTATTGATAGAAGCATGCATTTTCAAGATTACGAATTTCAAAGTAGTTACAAGTAATAATCAGTATCAATCAATAAAAAGCTATTATAAAATTTTGTTTCTGCTCAACACTTCTGTCAAAAAAATTAATAAAAAGATTTGCAAGGCATGGCTTTCAATTTATCAGTTCTGATTTAGTTGAAGATAAAATAAATGATAACAGGATTTTATCACGTGTGTATTAAAATTCTTTCCCTTCTATTCACAATCTTAAAATTTCAAGTATTCCTTTTCTGATTGTCAGTTAATTGTTAACTTAATCTTTATTTTTATGTAGATGTGATTGGGTGTCTATCAGGTATAGGTAATATTGAGGCCGTAGGCAATGGAAGAAAGAAAAGGGACATAGAAATAATTACCGATTAGTAGATTCATGTTGTTCATTTAAGATCTTTATTACATTTGAGTTTATATCTGTTTTGACATTGAATGTTTTTTTGATGAACAGTCCTGTGGCTGTAAAAATCACTTTGTGGGAAAAATTAGCAGAATCTTTTGATGCGAGTTTTTATTCAAAGAATTTTGGCCCTTTTGTAGTCATTGTCACATCTACAATGGTGAAGAAATTTAGAGGTTATAATTTTTGTGGTGTAAAAATAACCTTTCCACTCAAACATAGCACATGATGAAAAAAAATATATCCAATGCATTTTTTTTTTTTTTTTTTTTTTTTTCAAGAAAAAGATATATCCAGACTGCATTTTTTTTTTTTTGTTATTTTTTGTTATGGATGGCCAGATGAAAGTTATTGTTTTTTTTTTTTTTTTTTTTTTTTTTGTTATGGATGCAGATGAAGTTTTGTTTGCTTCCACCAGTGTAACGAAAGTTTATGTGAATTTGGAAATGGAAAATGTTGCAACTTTGCCAAAAGCCACCCATCAACTATAGCCGCCAATTTTGATTTTTTCTTTTTAGATCAAAAAAACCAATTACAACTTCATGAAGTTCAAATTTCATAGTAAGCTCTGTATTTGGCTTCTTTTCCATTTATGGATATATTATATTTTTATTTTTATATTATTTTGTGTGTTTTAAGTAAGAATTACAATCAATATTGTCAAAAAATATGATTTTAGAAGCTGCTTTTAATAGAAAAATTAAACTCAATTCATTTCAGATATGACTGTGAATTCACTATCAAATCAAGCAAAGAAATTCTGGCAATTTAATAAGTACATGTTTATGCTTTGAGAGCCATGACTTTGAAATATGACAGGACATACATATATGTACAAAGTTATATACTTTCTTCTATTTAAGGAAACCTAAGCTACAAAATAAACTAATATTACAATAAGCTACAAAATTTTTCATATGTAAATCTCAGCTAAAAAAAATACCGAATATGTGTTGTGAACTATACAATAAACTAATGTTACAATTACCTTCTAAACTATTCTTTTTTAAAACTCGCACCTTTCTTAAAAGGTGCAATATCATTTTCCATATTTTGATTTCTTAAAATTTAACTCAAAACATATATCTAATAATTTAAATAAAAAATATTTTTAGTACAACTGCGCAAAGCGCGGGTATTCGTCTAATACATTATTATTATTCTATTCAATGGAGATTATTCATGATATCACTAAAACATATATTAATAAGTGAATCATCAAAACTTTATAACTCAATCACACGAAAAATTCTGGCATCACTACACATTTCCGTTTGGGAAGAATATACACATGTAGTAGAATTTTCCAAATTATAGAGCTCACAATTAAGAATGCACCAACTTTCGACGGTCAATCCCCTTTGGATGAATAAACTTCTAAGCTAGTGTATCTCCAAACACAAATGATCCATCCCATACAGGATTCCAAATTAATAAATAGAATGACTCCCTTTGGGCAGACCATTATATATAATAAACTAAAATTACCATCTCATCACAAATAATTGAAAATACTGTTATAAATCTCAATAAATGTTCCACTTTGGTGGTAACACTTAAACTGACTTATAAAATTTCTCAATTAGAGACTTTGCAATTGATCACAATTAGAATGTAAACTATACTCAAATATATACATATAAATATATTTGAGGTACTAAATTCAATGTCCCTTTTCTTTATTAATTATTACATGATACTACAAAAATGCATATTATACTCAAATGCATGCATGTAAACATATATGAGATACTACTCAACAATGTACTCCTTATTTTCATTACATACTAGCATATATTGGTCTTAATCATACTTTACAAATTTAATGTTATATTAAATTTGTTACCCAATATGAATAAGTTCAATAATTTAGTTAGAGTCAATTAACATATATATTTTTTTAAATGCAAGTTTTTTTTTTAAGAAAATGATCCTTTTATTTATATCTCAAATACGTAGTCCCCATAGCCTCCAATAATACAATACCTTTAATCAAATGAGGCAAAGAATTAAAAGAGGTAAAAGAAAGAGAAGTATGGTGGAGCCTTTGATGAGTGGCCAAAAGAGAAGTATGGTGGAGCCTTTGATGAGTGGCCAAAAGATGTGCGGCTTGATTTCTTTCACGATATATGTGATGAATGGAGGAAGAGTGAAGATGCAACAAGTCAGCAACACGCAGCAAAACCGAGGGACCTGCTCTAATCCATTGTGCCCGATTAACGTGAGCAACTAGATCCAGACAATCCATTTCCACCTAGATGGGATAAAAACCTTTATCAATACTCCAGGAGAGCCCCCAAATCAAAGCCTCAAGCTCTGCTTCATAAGCTGTCCCGGCAACAATCGGAAAACAAGCGGCACCCAAATCAAAGCCTCAAGCTCTGCTTCATAAGCTGTCCCGGCAACAATCGGAAAACAAGCGGCAACAACAAAATTACCATGGCTGTTTCGAAGGATAGCACCCCCCGCTGCTGAAAATTTGTTGAAAGACGCATCAATATTCAGTTTATAGCAATCTTGCCTAGGCCGAATCCAAGTAATAGTCATTGGCTTTAATTTTTGTTTGCCAAAAGAAGCCGAAATGATGTGGCAATCAGCTTTTGCTGACCAAGTTGTTGCAAATCTCTTACCAGAATTGGCAATGCTCCAGTTTAATAACAACCTACTGATATCTTGTAAAAGGAGGTCTGGAGAGGTCTGGAAAGCAAGCTTCATTATCCCAATTACACTTACAATACATTTTCCACATAGACCATACAATTACCTGTGGTACCAAGCGCCTAAGCTTACTCATAGCCGAATCTAGCCTGTCACAAAGCCACCAAAAAATCAACTCTTGCCGCAGAGAATTTTGTGACTCAAGAGTATCTAGGAAAAAAGAGCCGAAATAAGTCCAAAGCTTAGCAATAATGGGGTAGAAATAGAAAAGGTGGTCAGCAGTTATCTCCGACTTAAAGCAAAATGGGCAACGGGATGGACCATAAATCCCGAATATTTGAAGACGTCTCGACAAAGGTAAAGCTCCCCTGAGGAGTTTCCATGTAAAAATAGAAAGCTTAAGCGGAAAAGATGAATCCCAAATAGCGTTGCTTGAAAGGCAAGAAGCTTTGCTCTCTCTAACACAATCGTAGGCTGAAGCAAGAGTAAATTTGCCATTCCTTTCTCCTCGCCACACCACATTATTATCTGCAAAATCAACAAGTGGGAAAATAAGAGAGAGAACTTGACAAAATCCATTTCCAAGTGCAAGAATCGATAAGTTGATAGCTCATTTCTCCCTGTCGATGATATTTTTGGAGCATATAGTTAGCCCACAAAGAATTTCTCTGCATATAAGTCCACCAGATTTTGAGCGAATAGGCTTTCTGTAAAGAGTGAAGAGATCTTAACCCCAGCCCTCCTTCCTTAGTCGAAAAACACATATCTTCCTTAGTCGAAAAACACATATCATGATAACTGACCCAGTGATATTTCGAACGATCCACTTCGCTACCCCAGAAAAAAGTAGTCATTTGATGCTCCAATAATCTCAATATTTTTTTTGGGCAACACCATGGCTGCCATTATGTGCAGAGGAATGGAATTTAGAACATGCTTGATCAATAATAAACGGCTACCTGGAGAAAGGATCTTTTTTATCCAACCTGTGAGCTTTGACTCGAATTTCTGCAAAATGCCACTGCAATAATGAGCTCTATTAATACCTTGATAGATTGGCGCACCAAGATATGTTAAAGGAAAAGGCCTCCTTTTAATGCCCAAAGCATCCTGAAGACGAGAAACCTTGTCCTGAGAGACATTCTTAGAACAATAAAAAGAGCTTTTGTCGAAATTGATCAATTGCCCAGAAGCTTCCTGATAAGAGCTTTTGTCGAAATTGATCAATTGCCCAGAAGCTTCCTGATAAGAAAGCAAAAATTTCTTAAGATTCGAAATGCTTCTGACATCCCCTTTAAGAAAAATCAACAAATCATCTGCAAAAGAAAGATGAGAAATTATAAAGCAATGTCTCACCAGTTTATAAGGTGAAATTGTACCCGCAGCCATTAAATGATTGAGGCCCCGTGCAAAGCTTTCAGAAGCTAAAATGAACAGATACGGTGACAACGGATCTTCCTGTTTAACTCCTCTAGTCGATTGAAAGAAACCGTAAGTAACCCCATTAACAAGCACAAAAAGTTGGGTAGAAGCAAGATTGCTCATAATAATATTAATCACATGAGCGGAGAAACCGAATCTTACCAGAACTGCTTCTAAAAACTTCCAATCTACCCTGTCAAAAGCTTTGGCCATATCCAACTTGATGGCTAGATTGTGACCCCTGATGCTTTGTCAATCTCATGAATCATCTCATTTGCAAGCATTATCTAAGAATGAATTGAGCGACCCTTCATGAAACCTACTTGCTCACTAGAAATCAAAGAGTCCAGCAAAGGAGAGACCCGATTTGCCAAGATGCGAGTATATACTTTGCTAATAAAATTTGTAAGGCACATAGGTCTATACTGATTAAAGGAAGAAGGATTTTCCACTTCTGGAATAAGAATAATCTGAGCACTTCCAAAGGCTTTTGGAATGGGCAAACCTAAGAAAAACTCCTTCACTGCACTACACACATCCCACTTTATTATCTCCCAACACTCTCTGTAGCATCTGCCATCAAAACCATTAGGACCAGGAGCACCATTAGGATCAAGCTGTCAAATAGCCTGTTTAGTCTCGTCATCAGCTGGAGTTCTTTCAAGGTTTTTATTATTCTCCTCTGTAACCAAGGATGGTAAGTAATCCAGAAGTGGTCGATAATTCTGTTGAGTATCACTGCGCTTAAAGAGAGAAGAAAAAAAAGTGGCAGGTTCCGCACCCAAATCAACTTGATTAGAAATCCATGTCCCGTCTTCAGTCTTGATAGTAGAAATACGATGAATCCTCGTGGCCATCTTCACATAATTATAGAAAAATTTTGTATTTGAATCACCATCAGCAAACCATTTAATATGAGCTTTTTGCTTGCAGAAGGTCTCCTCAAGTTTAAGCTTTCTAATCAAGTCACACTGTTTATCCTGCCAGACTTTCCTGCGGTTCGATGAAGGAGCTAAATTAAAAGTAGATTCGGCTAATTCCACTTCCTTTTCAGCTTCCTAAATTGCATCAAAAATATTGCCAAAAGTATTTTTGTTCCATTCCCGCACTGCCTTTTTCAAAGCAAATAACTTAAGATAAAGTCCACGCATACCCCCCCCATGGAAATTCAAATTCTAGGTAGCACGAACCATAGGAAGGAAAGTAGGATGAGTAACTTAAGATAAAGTCCACGCATACCCCCCCCATGGAAATTCAAATTCTAGGTAGCACGAACCATAGGAAGGAAAGTAGGATGAGAGAGCCACATATGTTGGAATTTAAAAGCCTTAGGAAATTTGAAATCAGCCTTATTACATATAAGCAGAAGAGGAGAATGATCCGAAGTAGCTCTACTCAAATGTCTGACACTCAGATCATCAAAACAGTCTAAAAAAGCATTATTCACCAAAAACCGATCTAACCTCTGCCACACTCTACCATTACTACGAACACCATTCCAGGTAAATTTGGAACCATGAAATGGAACATCAATAAGGCCACAATCATTAGAAGTATCAACAAAGTCTTGCATGCTAAGCAAATTAGGAGTCGAGTTACCTTTATGATTGGCCAAAGATTTAATTGCATTGAAGTCACCCCCAACCACCCAAGGACCAACGGTATCATGACTTAATTTGAGAAGTCGAGACCAAAGAGTACTCCTTTGAGCACGTGAGTGATACCCATACACAACAGACAGAGTAATGGTAATCGAAAGAGAACGAATAAAAGCAGAACAACTCAAGACTTGAATATCATCCACAAAATTAGAAAGCTGTAGAAAACTATCTTTCCATAGTATCCATATCTTGTTATTGCCACTCGAATAAACATTATCAAATCCAAGCTTAGAAGCATAAGAAAGATTATTACCAGCATCAACCATGGGTTCAATCACAAAAAGCAGAAAAATATGATGAGTGCGGCAAAGCCGAATCAAGCGATTAGAAGAAGAGGGAAGACCTCTAAGATTCCAGCTCATTATATTCATTGGGCCGAATGCAGTCAATGGAAGCTTGAGTTTTCTTTTGACGCCATGTACGCTTGAGAAGCTCAATAGCTATTTTAACTTTACGGTTACGTTGTTTCTTCATCACTTTAAGAAATCCTAAACCAGAAGATAACTCAAGATTATCATCTACATTACCAGCGGAAAGTTTTTCAGCAATCATTGAACCTGCCTTTTTGAGATCATCAACGTTAGCAATAAAATCTGAATCAGTTCGATCCCCCTCTAACAAATATCCCAAAGAAGAAAATTTATTATTAACATCACAAAAGTCCACATCAGATGGACAAGAGACCTTTTTAGCACCATGAGCCGAAACTAAAGGAGCACTTCCAGCAAGAAATTTTTTGTTGGCAAAATTTGAGCATCAGAATTGATCTTCGACGAAGAGGGAGCAGACGTAGTGGACACCTTCTGATCATTAGAATAATTTGAGGAGGAGGAGGGCCTACTGTAGACACAACTATTGCATTAATTTTAGGAATAGAATTCTGATTTTTAAATTCTATTGAAGGAGGCTGTTTCTTGGGGACCCAAACTTGAGCTGGTTCAATAGCATTCTTAATAGGCTCAATAAATTGATCTTGCACATTACTGTTAGAAGCCATCCTACAGGTGGAACTATCATGACCCAATTTCATACATGATAAACAGAACTTAGGAAGATTCTCATATTCAATAGCTTGGAAAAAACCAAAATTTCCATTCCCAATCCAAAGACGTTGAGGTAAATCAGCAGAGATATCTAATTCAACACACACCCTTGCAACCGAAGGCTGAACTAGCGAAGCAGTAGAGGCATCTACCTTCAAAGGCTTGCCAATTAATTCAACAATAGAATATAAAGCCTCTTTGTCAAAAAAATGAATGGGGAGCCCTGGAAGAGAAACCCAGATAGGAGCAATAGAACTATCGACATGTCAAAAAAATGAATGGGGAGCCCTGGAAGAGAAACCCAGATAGGAGCAATAGAACTATCGACATCTAGTCGAAAAGAGGCAGAACATTTGGAGACATGCATAGAGAATCCATTAAAAAACCAAGTCTGACGAAGCCAACAACGGAGAAAATCCTCCTCAAGAAAAAAGTTAATCAGAATATGATTCGAATCAATTAAACCCAATGTAAAATCTCCTTTAAACCAATAAGATCAAAAGCCTTCTTCAAAGCCTGCATAGAAGGTCTTCCAAACAGAAAAGCTCCAATCAAAGCATATTGGTATGGGAGAGATAGTTTCTGAATATCATCCTCAGTGAAATTAACAGCAGGAAAAGCCTTAAATTTGCTAGGAGTTTTAGATGATAACCTCTTATTTGTGTCACCGGAAGCGAAAGATTTGAGGTCCTCAACAGCTTTCGGTCATTGGCTAGAGAGGACAGATGCAAAAGTCCGACCAGCCACCCCCTGAGGGGCCGCCGCCGGTGAGCTTGAAGGCAGAGCCGTGATTGAAGCCGGTGTTTTTGCCTCCCGACAGTCTCGCTGGAGACTCATCGGCCGATTGCCGGATTATCGCCGGCGCTGCCTTGCCCGGTGGCCGAATATTTCCAAACAACCCAGAAGCTTCAAGCTCTTTTCCTTCAAAATCAACACAATTTCAGTTCAACCCAATTTTTTTTTTTTTTTTTTTTTTTTTTTTTTTTTTTTTTTTTTTGTCTATCGAAGAACTGGGAGCTGTGTAGCGATGGCGCAGCAACCCAATTTTTTTTTTTTTTTTTTTGTCTATCGAAGACTGGGGAGCTGTGTAGCGATGGCGCAGCTGGCCGACGATGAGAAGAAGCTGCTGCGACGACGAGCGGTGGTGGGGTGGCGCGCGGAGGTCCGATCACCTGGTGTCGCCGCCGCTGGTCCAAGTTTGACTGTTCAAGCTACTGCAAGTTCGATCTACATCTTTATCAGTAATGGCTTATGATTAGAAGGTTTCTGTAGATTCAATTAACATATATGTTTGCATATATGATAATTAAATAACATTTCACAAATTAAAGTTTGCAATTATTACACCACAAACACAAGTAATTTACTTCATACAAGGAAAACATGATTTTCCAAATTATATTTTTTTAGTTCGCAAATTCTTATCTCATCATAAGAACACAATTCAAAACCACGTCAAATATCAACAAACAAAATCAAATATATAACATGAGCAAAATCTATAAGGGTTTGGTTCAATTAGAAAATCAAGCCTAAACTTTTTATTATTTTTGTATAATGCATATATTTCTCATGCCCTTAAAGAGCATTATAATATATATTAGACGCCATATTAGATACATATAACTTATTTTAAATCATATTGATTCACAAGCAATGCATGTCAATATATTCACAAAATACTCATCACCATTAACTCAATTAAATGCACAAATAAATATATGAAATATTAATTTTTTTAAGCAATGATGCACAAATTATTTAGCTTGTGCATAAATAGCAAACATATCCTTCAAATAAATTCAAAGTAAAATAACTTGATAACTAAATATTTTTGTACTATATACCTTAAAGGGTTACTTGAATTATTTTCTATGCTTAGGTATCACAAGTTGAACAAATTCAATGTGAACTTCAAGAATCAAAAGATACACAAAATTATGCATGAAAATCTCAAAATATAAAAGTTTAATTAAATTGTATTTAAGAGAATTCAACACTTGTTTATTTGAATCAACAACTAAATTGATAATTTTAAATTATCAATATATGTTGCCATATAAAACTAAAAAAATAGGATTTTATAAAATCGCAGGCTTGAATTCTATGATGACTTTGTATTTGTTTTTATTACCAATTCTCCAAAACTTCAACTGAAAAGTTTAGAAAAAACCTTTTAGGTGATATTTTAATAAAAGAATGACAATTTGAAAAAGTTACAAAGACTTTATGGAACTGGTTTAAAAGTCTAAAACTTCCAGGAGTTTTCTATAATTTGCCATAAATTTGGCACTTTCGAGTTCTTGTAGCAGAACTCTGGAACTTCTCCTTTTTCATTTTCTTTTTCAAATCCTTATAATGGTTGTACTTTTTTGTGACCCATTTTGTGGCATTATTATTATTAGTTGTGCATTTTTCAAAATGTGAAGTTGTCAAATGTGAAGTTGTCATACATTTTGCTAGATTGTGCACTTGTTTAAAAAATTGTGCCTTCAAACTCACACTAAATTAAAACTTGCTAAAAGGCTAAATACAGTAATTGTCATTTTTAAGGAAGGCATAAGTATATGAATATAAATTAATAAGACAAGATAACCAGATAATAAGATTACAAATTGAGAAGACAATTTGTGCACACATGAAGTAGAAGCGCCCAATTCAGCAGCTAGGGCCCTAATAGTCATGCGCCTTGTAAAGGGTATTTCATTTATCCTATTCCAATGATGTTTAAAGCCATTTGAGTTACCTTTAGGATTCATCCTTGCATTTCGCCATATCTTATAAACATCTTCACAGATATGCCAAAAACGATCGCAACTTTTTCATAACTAAGCTCGTTCAACTGACCATCTTCAACTTCATTCAGAAGCATGGTACTCACAAAGATTTTGATATTATCAGCTACATTTTCCCTTTTGTTCCCTCCCCTCACGCTGCTTTAAACAAAATTTTGGGGGTCATTCATATTATAAACAACATAGTCATCTATGCTTCACTATGTATATGATTCAAGTCTGGAGGATGCAGAGTAGTGGTCATTTCTGGATATGGTGTGAGTGATTTAGAAGTTATGGAGAAGTGAATAGATTTTCCTTGAATCTAGATACTTCACTGTAATTTCACTTATATATTGTAAACTCAAAAAATTTAGCTTCAAATTCTATTTCATTTTGACTGCAATGTATTGCATTTGGGCACTACTTTCTGAATTTCATTTAAATTTGGAGAAACCAAATTTTGCTTTTAATTTTGAATTTGAATTGGAAAACTATTCAAGTTTAAACAAGTTATAGCCAAAATTTAGGTACTTCCTCCTTTATTTTTGTGAAAATTTTGAAAATTTATGGCGTTTAATGTATAAGTTCAAACATTTGGCCATTAATTTGGCTCCAAAATTTTAATCATTTTTGGGACATATTATTTAAAACGTCCACATTGTAATAAAATGTGATAGAGTTAATAAAGAATGTTGGAAGCGACGCCCAAATGATGCAGGTGACGCCCAAATGATGTAAGTAGTCAATAAATGCACCTCTTGAAATTGCCTTTTCTATTAGCTATTGTCCCATAATTAATGAAGAAATAAAGGGCATTTTAAGAAAAAAAATTTCGTTTAACTAACTTTCGTAATCCAAGAGTTTTTCTATTTTCTCTAAATAAAGAGAACAGAGGGAGTAATATTTAATAATGAATTTGTCATTATCTGAAGTCAAATGATCATTTACATGAGAGTTTTCACATATACACAAGTAATGTTTCAAATAGATTCTCTCATGCAAAGTAACTCAATGAGTTCATACATAAACAATTAATTCAATGTTATTAAGGCGAAAATGGGTTGACTACAACAATAACACAAACTGTGTTGAGAAATCCATAACAAGAGCAAATTAAGATTAGAAAAAAAAAAAAAATACAAGCACTAATTGGCTTTAATAAATCATGTTCAAGGAAAGGCCTCAATAACAGATTGAAGAGTTGCTATGGATTTTATAGTATGAAGGCTAAAGCCAGCCTCCTTTAGAACATATTCCCATTCCTTAGATGTCCTCTCTTTACCTGTAGTATGAGCCATCATCACCATGTCCAACGCCAACCTCGCGAACTCAAGCTTGTCATTCGCTTCATCAATCACAGCTTCAACAATTATCACCTTCCCATTTTCCTCTGGAATAGCTTCCTTGCATTTCTTCAAGATATGGATACATTCATCATCATTCCAATCGTGAGCAGCGCTTCAACCAATTTATCACCTCCCATCTTTTCCTCTGGAACCCATTTTCCTCTGGAATAGCTTCCTTGCATTTCTTCAAGATATGGATACATTCATCATCATTCCAATCGTGAAGAACCCACTGCAATTTACAAGTGAAATTAGGTTAAATATCATTCAGCATAATCTATTACCAAGTACATACACTTACTACTATGTTATGCCTCAATATACATCATTTAAACTTTTACTTTTACTTGTGATTACAAATTGTGATAATAATTTTTTATTTTTTTGATTTTTAACTAAATAGTTAACTAGACAAATAATTGATACATCTCAAATTAGTGACTTAAATATTATTTTGGGCAAAGGCAGTAAAAATTCATCATTAACTAAAAGCATTGCATACACTTAATTCTTAAATGAAACATTGATGTAACCATCGTTATTTTTTTCGATCACAGGGAAATCTTTTATAGATGGGTTGTCAGATAATGTTTTTTGTGTTATAGATACACACTCCAAGAATGGCAGAAGATGTAGCTACGACAAGCGTTTTCCTCGATAAAGAACCACCAAACGGATAATATATTGGTGGTCCCAGATGCTTAGGAAATTTGGTAGGCAATTTTCTCAAAAGCTGTAGACAGTAGAGGACTCTGATTTTAGTGTGTTAATTGAAGATTGCAAGATATTTTGTGCTTCATCAGTAATGTTTGTAATTATAAATTAAAATAATTACTATTTATAATAAATACTAATCACATAATAAATACTAATCACAAATTCATACAAGAAAGTATAAATGTTTCAAATAATATATTCTGTAAATGCTACACTAAGGCTTATAAATACTAAATACTAGACAAAGTAGTTACTACACTACTTACTATAAATACTAACAGTTTCAAAGATTCTAAGGGAAAAAAAAAAAAAAAAAACATATAAATGCTTTTCTACACCATCCAATTATTTTTTTCTGCTTAAATTACTATTCAAAAGAACATTTATTTTCTTTTTGGAAAATGGTTGTATTATTTTATTTTGTAAACTTGAAAAAAGAGTTGTGTGTATATTAAATTGAATCCCGGAAAAAAGGGATCTTGTTTGAGCAAAAACAAGAACAAAATGTACGCAAAAACTGACCATTAGAAAAGCAGCATCAGCGTTTGGAATACATTGAAACATGTCACCACCAACATGCTTAACACCAACACATGCTTCTGCAACATCCACAACATGAGGAAGATCAAAGTTAATGCCTTGAATCCAAGGACAAAGCTTAACCAATGTCCTTAAAGCAGTCCCATTTCCTCCACCAACATCTACCAAAGTTTTTACCCCATCAAATACCTCTATACACTTTTCAACCATATTAGACACCATATTTCTAGCATTACAAGCCATTACAAGCCATTCCATCATTGAATAGATTGCTATGGCCCTGCGGTTTTCTGCTGATATATTTCCCAATTTGAGCTGGCCTCAAAACGGCGAGCTGCCTCAAACGGCATAGACATATTTAGTCTGAAATGAGAACTTAGAAAATTCCATGACGCCAGCATAACCGGATTGTTCTCCAGTAAAAACAGAGCCGCCATGTTCTTCTCGCCTGGACCAAGTAACCGTCGAGAGAGAGGTGTCTGAATATAGCCTTTGGTGCCATCGGCGGTGAGTTGCTCTTTGAAAATATTGTGATGGACTAAGAACCTCATGATGCGATAGAGAGAAGATGGGTTACATCCAACGGTGGATGATAGATCAGTTAGCGTGATGGGTCCTTGATGGTTTTCAATAGCAGTGGCTATTCCAAGCTCAAAAGCACACTTAACCACTGCAATATTGCTAAACCCAAATACATATTTCCACATTTCAATTTCTGTTTGTACTGCTGCTTCTTCTTTATCGCTCATTTTTTGCTCACTCTCTGATCTCTCGCACTCTTTTGGAAGCTTCAGAATATAAAATGTGGGCTATGTTATTGTTAGGTACCCTGAGTCCTGCCATGGCACCAACGCTCTTACTTATAATCATAAAATGTTTTCACCTTATGGGAAGTTGAGGTGGCTTACCACCCCAACCGACGTAAAATATTACTGTTGGTCTTAACCTCAATTTTTTAGCACCACACGTGTTTTGTCATTTGCATGATTAGTTGCATTTATTGTATTGTAGATCTTTACCATATTTGATATTTGAGCAAGTGGCCTCATTCACCCGATTGATTTTGCTTTTGGCTGGAGTTAATCAATCATTTGGATCTAAACTTTTGACGGTTTCCAAGATTTTAATGGTATAGGCATTATTAGTATTTGAGTATTAATAATTTTATTGCCTGAATTTTCTAATGCTAATGCAATTTAGTTCTTAACCATCTATCCATATTTTTTTTTATCACCAACAAAAAATTTTTTTTATTAGGATTAAAATACCAGGAAAAGTTTAACATTTTGAGGAATCTACCTCGAGTTAATAAGCTTTTGCAAAAAAACAGTCCGATCAGGAAAACATCTCCTTCTTTCAGATGCAAAATATCCCAAAAAAACTCACCCACAATGTGTATTGCCTTAGTAGTTTTGACTAAGATCTCATATTGCTATTATTGGATATAATAATTTAAACTATCCTCAACTTTTATGATTTATTGCAATATATCTTTTGTTGATCTTTTTGACATGGATATTTTAAGTTACAGCCTTGAGTGTAATTGCACTTCCAAGTCGAATTATGATTAAGGTTAATAATAAAAAATTATGGATAAAATTCTATTTAATTTCTGAAGTTTGTAATAATTAACTAATTAATTCCGTCAAAAAATAATTAACTAATTAATGCCTCTTTTCATAATATGTTAAATCATTGCTAAGTTTTTGAATCATCGGATAAAATGATCCTTTTAGATTCATGTTTGCCATTTATTTTTTATAAAAAAAGAGCAAAATACATTGTACATCTCTCACAAATATGTGGGAATCCTCAACCTCTCTTTTCTATCCTATTATCCTAGACTCGCTCATATGAGCATAAAATGAAGATATGTTGTAGTTTATTTCTTCCTTGTTATTTCATGCTTTTTTTAGTAATTTAGAAAAAAAAAAAGATAAAATTCATCTTCTATAGAAAAAAAAAAAAGGCTATCATTTATTTTTTAGCCACACAAGTGTTTTGCCATTTGCATGATTTGTTGTATTCTTTACACTACACAACAAATTCACGTCCAAATCTATCATTCATGTGCATGAATTATTAACCAGTCATCTTGGACACGGAACAAGATATATTTTCTACAAGAATTATTCATTCAACAATTTATAAGTGTAATTTAGAAATAATACTTGCTTCAAATAAGATTAACACTCGTAAACTAAAAACAGAGTTTACTTTCGCTAAAAAAGAAAATTTTATCTAGATCGGGTCCATGGCCCCAATCATGGACCAAACCAATGAGAATAACATTTCTTATTGAAACAAAGGTATTTCTGGTCATATACTAGAAAAAAAAAAAAGATAAAATTGAAACATTTTTTAAAGAATCCTTACTATCATTGATTTGGTCTATAAGCGTGACTATAGATCCAGTCTAAGCAAGTAATTTCCGATAATTAACACTGTCTTAATTTAGTTGCTTACTCTATCCAACAAGAGTTCTAAAGTCTGTGCTAAGTTTGTTGTGGTATGCCCACTTAAATGGAACCCACATGTGTAAAAGAAAGGAAAAAAAAAAAAAAAAAAAAAAATTAAAAGAAAGGAAAAAAAAAAAAAAAAAAAAAAAAAAAAAAAAAAGGAAAACGTGTACACACTTTTTCTTTGAAAAAGAAAACGGTGGATGCGTTAAGTACGCGTCTTCATTCTCTATAAATAGAGAATGAATTGCAGCTCACAAGATACATAGCAGAAAGAAGAAAAAAAATGTAGAGAGAGAGAGTTATCTAGTTTTAGGAAGGGTTTCCTAAAAATATGGGAGAGAAAAATAGTGAAAAAAATATTTTGGGGCTTTTTTGGAAAACACTTTGAGTGCCACTATTTTTGTATTACTCTCTTTGTAAGCCTACTATTTTTTAATAGTGGAAGAATTATTCGAAGTTTGTCCCGTGGGAGTACCCTAAAGCAGTTAAGGGTGAAGCCAGTTAAGTCTTTCTGCGTGTCACTTTTTTATTTTTCTGCTGCTTAATTTTCTCTTAATTGGTTGCAAGGGCCCAACAAAGTGGTATAAGGCTGGAAGGTTTCGACAATCCAGGCCGGTCAGAAGCCGCTACCGGATCCGTGGATATATTTCAAAAAAATATACTGCGATAAGAGAAAAGGAAGGAAATTAAAGGACAAGTTCTTATGTCTGTCACCTTGGAAAGGACATTGCAGAATGGACTTAGTGTGAATCAGTAAATAGTGAACTCAAAGTTGGTGCTGAACAGTTTACTATTTGGCATTGCCCGTCACTCTTTTTAAGCCCAGGCCACGTATTCACGTTAGTACTATTCACGCACTGTAGTCACATTCATCATATACTACTGTTCACTCGTATTACGGTTTCTGTTGGTGATTAATATTTGGCAGTCAAATGGACAACAAATGATCAAGTCTAAAATGGTGCAAATTACCTTTATGGAGAAATAAGAATAGAAGATCTCTTATGGTAATCAAAACGTATTATTTGATGGGTTTATTATTTGCGCCGAAACCTATGAAAAGTGTGAACTATTTTAAGTCATATAATTTGGTATTTTTGATGGGTTGTGTTGGTTCCATGTGATTAAATATATGCAGGGTTTTAGTTTGAAGCTCTATTATTGCTTTTTGGGATTAAAAAATCACTTAGTCACGGAGGCATGAGAGCTACTGGATTCATTTTTGAAGATTATTTTCAAAGGTTTTTGTAAGAAATAGAGAGATCATGGGATTTTATTTTGTTGGGATTTGATTTTTGATTGTAATATATTTTTCTCAGTTTCCTTTGAAAATAGTCTTCTCTTATTCTCTTCTATAAAAGGGAGAGATGGGCTTTAGTTGGGATATCGGAGTTGAGTAATAATTCTTTCTTTAGTTTGTAAGCTGTGAAAGGCCATACGTGCTTGAATTTTTCAAACTCCAGCTTAAGTTTAATCAAAGTGCTTAATTTATACCGACAGTGTGTGAGAATTGTTCATTCTTTTCTATTACTCACTTTAACATTTATATTTGTTATCTCTTGAAATTAATGGTTTAGATGGATATTGTTGTATTTTTAATTAAGTAAATCGGCCAGTTATTTGATTAATTTAGAGTGACAGGTAGTACATATAATCAATCCGTCAATTGTTTGATTGAGTTTAACAACTTTTTAGCAATTATATAGCTTGTGTTAGAAGCCAGATTTTCAAGTTATATTAAAGGGTATAACAATCTTCTTTTGAATAGACTACACATGTTGTTTATTTAGATTGAACTGGGTCTTTCTTATTCTTTCAATCGCTACCCAAAATATATTTATATTTTAGGCGCGTGTCAAAGATTAGTTTATTGGTAAGGATTAATCAAAGCGCCGGTCTTTGCTTATTCTTTACTACGAAAGGACTAGGTTGTTTAAAGCATTTTTGGTAACATAACCAATTTATTATTATGTTACTAAGTCAATTGGAACTTCGGGTGATCAACACGGAAGAACTAGTACAAGATTGACCTGGCTTGGGAAATATTTTCTCCAATTGAATTTCCCATTTTTTAATTACATTTTGCTAGATTCAATTTAATTTTCCAATCCTCCCCATTTCATTAATTATTTTTATTTCTGGTTTTAAAAATAATATTTTTATTCTTAGTTCTCTTGTGGATTTCGACCTTTACTCACCATTTTCTTCAAGTTCTTTAGAATTTGTCAGTAAGATTATAATTTTGGGCGGATTCCCAGCATGGCCAAAAATTTTTTGGCGCGTGCCGGGGACTAGAGCTTATTTATTATATTGTTTTTTTTGTCAGACCAGATCAGAATAGTAACAGGTATCTCCAATCGCGATTCGAAAATCGAGAAAATTTGGCTAAAACAATTGAGAAGAGGCAAAGAGAAGAAAACAATTGTCTACAGGCTGCATACAAAGTAACCTCAGAGCAAACAATTGATCCCTTAAAGTCTTACCAAACTACTTCACACCCAGCAGAGACTGTGTTCTTGGAACTTTCTGAAAGGTTCAGGTGAGTTGAACCGAAGAGAGATGGCTGATCAGGAGAACAAAGGGAGTTGGCAACAACCTCAACATTAATCAAATCCTCTTTGCATTCACATACCAGCTTTGGAGCTGCATGTTGAGCTTAAAATCAGGTGGGATCCAATTACTTGCCGCACTTTAAGAGGGTTTGTTGGGATGAAGATCCTGCACAAAATTTTTAAAGAATTTCATTGTTTATGCCTTACATGAAACCGCCATGGAATTTCTGAGGAACAAATAAAATTAAGAGCTTTTCGTTTCTCTTAGCGATTCTCCAAAAGTTGGTTATTTTATTTGCCATCCGATCTTATTACTCATGGACGAAAGAAGAACTTTTGCTTAGATCAAAATTACTTCCTTGCTTTAAGGTGCTGGCCAGCATTAGAAAGAGATAATTTGTGGGAGTTGACAAAAGAATAATTGAACCTCTACATGAGTTATTGGGAGAGATTTAAGAAAAAATGCGCAAGCTGTCGCACACACTGGGTTTTTGATTCAAGCCTTAATACAATATTTTTATGAAGGTTATACCTATGGAGAGCAAGATAGATGCAGCAAGGGTGGAGCAATCGATAATAAAACTCCCAAGCCGCAAGGAATTGATTTCCACAGATGGCCTTGCAAATTTCTCAACAATTCGGGTCTCGCCATGAAACCTTCAAAAATTAATGGGGTAAGTGTTTCTTCTCTTTGAAATAAAAATTAATGATTAACATCTTTTCGGTCGAATTTAGTTGTAGGGAAAGGGCCAGCAAGTTAAGCTTGTGGAATTTGAGCCTGATAACTCGGCATCCTACAGACATTGTGCCAACTATTGCAAGATGAAGTCAAGAAACAAGCCCAATGCAATGGGGAAATCTTAGGGCTCAACGGAAAATCATGATCCGTATTCCAAATACCATAAATCCGGCGCATGGCGAGACCATCCAATTGAGCATATACGAACAAAGCCGTCAATTTTCCAAAAATTTACAGAAATAGAGCCAAGCCAGGCACCCTATCATGGGATCTATTCATAGTTAGGTAGTTCTTTGAAGACATTGGTAAATCACTGCTACTAACCACTATGCAATTTCGCAAAGACACGAAACTTAGCATCAAAACTTTGGAGAACCAAGTTAGCCAAATGCCACTTCATTGGCGAGTTAAGTAGAAGGTTCAAGGTAAGTTACCTTCTCAAAAACATATTTTGAATCCAAACAAGAATGCAAATGCAATTACTATATGAGGAGTAGGAAAGGAGCTGGAAATTCCACAGCAGCAAAAAATGATGTACGTGGACTAGGTACCGGAGGAAGAAGTTAGAGTAACGGTCACACCAAACCGATTGGTGCGAGCTTGGGAGAAAATTTGACATTCTGAAGATTCAGCCCCCCTTTTCCTCAAAGATTTGGCCCAAGTCTAAGAGGGAAGCAAAAGAAGAAGAGAAAGAAATTTCATTGACATATTCCGGAAAGTGCTGAAATCAATATTCCACTACTCGATGCATTCACAGAAAAATACCCCAGGTATGCAAAGGTTTCTTACAAAGTTGATTGCCACTAATAAAAAGAAAATTATCTCGACGGTATATTGCATGTGGAGAGAGGAAACATCGTCTTTTGCTGTGCTTCAAAGAAAATTACACCCAAAAATGCAAAGACCAAAGGATGTATTGCCATACCTTGTCACAATTGGTAATTTCAGGATTGATTAGGGCTACTGTGTGATTTAGGGAAGCATCAAATAAATGTAATTGCCTCTATTCTATTTATTTGCACCAACTAAATGCTGATCTCTCTCTCTT
>NW_023590626.1:539059-591698 GCF_014843425.1 Jatropha curcas | reverse complement strand
AAAAATTAAAAGCATACGGACAAGTCTATTTAAAATACACAAATCTATAACTGCGGAGTACCATAATAATTAAAAATAATAGAATACTTAGTACGTCCAAATTTAATGGACAGAAATTTTTTAAAGTTTACAGTTTATAACTCTGCGGAGAAGATTGCAGAGCTCCCGTTGGAACCCGGCGAAACTTTTCTAACACCTGAGAAAGTTGGAGACAAGAAGGGCGGGGGGTGGAGTTTTTTCCGAACTCCAGTGAATAATTAATATAATAGTACACACCACACACAGTTCACGCGAAATGGTGCCCTAACGTATACTGAAAATTGAACATACAACTGTCAGGATATGACTATAAATCAGCACCCACACAAAAACAAATATCATCTTCATAATAATCACAACACGTGAAAATTAGGTCAGTGGAGTCAACCGAACCCTCGATGAGCCGTACTCCTCCCACAATGCTCCTCGGATGACCTCAAGCCTATGCTTTTGCACCAGGGAGCCGATCCCCCATACTGGCCGACCGGTCTAATCCTCACTTGACCAGCCCTCTCAATTGTTTTTTCTAATTCTCTCTATTTCTTTTCCATACACAGGAGGTAACACCGGGTCGTCTCCATCAAATCTAGACCATCAGAGCGCCTTCACAACAGGAGGCCCACCCTGCTGGGCTGCCGCGTCAGGATCTAGATTTATCAGGTTGCGCCCAATAAGAAACCAACCTGTTGGTTTTCCATATCACACAGACCATAGCAGTAGGTGCACACGGGGGCGCCGATCTTCCCATTTACCCGGCCAATTTCATATCATATGCAGGATCCATATCACTATACCATCTTCACAAACCCATTGGTTGGGACCCACTTGCATTTTCCCAATTTCCACACAAACAATCACAGTAATGTACAACACACATAATCAAACAATTCTCCATCTGCACATTATAGTAAGTGTTAATTTACAAATGATCGAAACATCTAATACATATTATATATACGATGAAATAATTATAATATGTTGTAAATATGGAAAATAAAATGTAATGTTTATAAATAATATGTTATGCAAATGCCCAGTGTTTGATGTGCATTTATTCATTATTACTCACAGTGATGGAAGAGCAAGGTTCTAGCTTTTGATCGGTCCTGGAGGAGGCACTAGATGGACCCGGGCGATCTTAAGAAATTTACTAAGAACACACAAAAGAATAATCTATCAGACAAAATATTCATTCACCATTTCTTTAAAAATTTTATTTTATATCCCTTAACTTATCTACATAACTAAATTTTTGGGAAATATAAGTTCTTTTCTATTTAAATAATTAATTTCCTTTTCTAACTTGGTATTATTTCCTACCAAAGTTTGTTTATTTTTGCCACCGAAATTTTCTTTATTTTACCGAAATTTCTGGCAGCATTCTCCCCTAAAAATGAAACTATCCACCTGATAAAATATCAATAATTTCACAAAATATACAATCTATACGGCCCATCCGACGGGCAATTAGTTCAAACAACATTTTCCCATCCCCTCCATCAATCTCAACTATCACCACATAATTAATTTATTATATATTACAATAACATTATATTCCCAAACTACCTAATAAAATCAACAATATAATTATAAAGCTTGTTAACTACTCCATAAATTAGCTAAATTAAACATTAACCAAATTAATTAACTACTAGATAATTAAAATTAATTTAATTAACTAGCTTAATAACATTTAACTTTGACTAAACAAATTGGCCACCAAGTACTTAAAGTTAAACTTTCTTTAAACTTAATATTACTAAATTAATTAACTTTCAAATAATAAAATTAATTTTAATTGACTTGATATTACTAATACTAACTTGACTAATAACTAGCTACAACAATTAACTACAAAATAACTTAACTAATTAATTACTAAACTAAATTTTACTAAAACACATTTAACTAAATTAACTAAACAACAATAACACAATTAACGTTAACTAACTAACTATTGCTAGGCTAGAAATTCTTACGCAGTGGTCGGGTTAGAAGCAGTGACTGCCGGTTGAAGTCGAACTCGACTGCAAGTGGTCGGAGGGAGGCGGAGAAGACGATTCGGCGTGCTGGAGGACAGCAGTGGCTGCTTGTGACGCCGGCGGAGGCCCGATCTGCAGTTGGTTTAGCGATGGCTTGACAAAAGCTTGCTTACTTTACTGTAGGCGCCAACAGAAGGAGCAGCAATGCGATCTGGCGAGGAGACGAGGAGCTTGCTGCGTTCCGAGGCTGCAGTAGGGGCCGGTTGCGCGGAGTGGGCAGTGGGCGCGCGCTCTGCTGCGTTGCCCTCTGTTCTCGCAATGGAGCGCAGGCACAAGGAAGAAAAAAGAAAGGAAAAAAGGAAAGAAAGGAAAGGAAGAAGAGAAGGAGAAGAGAAGAGGAAGAAGGAGAGGAAGAAGAAAGAAAGAGGATGAGGGCTTGGGCGCAGTGGCGCTGTTGGTGGCAATGGCGATGGAGAGTGAGTGGAGGTTGAGCTGGTGAGGGGCGAAGTGAGCTTAGCGTTGGATATAAAGAAAAAAGAGAATTTTCTAGATGGTTTTGGTGTCGAACCGGGTTTTGATTCGGTTCGATTCGGCCCATAATCATTCGATTCAATCGGTTTTCAACTTTTTCAATCGGTTTTTTTGATTCGGTTTCTCATGGTAGTGTGCCACTAAAATATTAATATAACATTTACAGGCTGTCAGTTTTACTAAATATAATGGAAATAAAAATTTTTGAAAATAAAAAATTAGAGTCATTTATAAATTAAATCAAGACTAGCTTAAAAATATAAATCTTTTGTCTAATGTCCTAGAAAATATATTTAAAGGTCAGTATAAAACAACCATTTTTTGTGTGGTCCAGTTAGGATACATACAAAATGTTTTAATGCAAATCTCCAATTAAATACATAGAAATAATTTTTCAAAGAAATAACATCAAAAACCATACTATTAAACATTTGCAAATGTTAATTGTTATAACTCTAATTAGTCTCAATATAAACCA
Organism: Jatropha curcas; assembly: GCF_014843425.1. The sequence continues at coordinate 588,668 of NW_023590626.1, read as the reverse complement.
AAAACAAATGGCAAAAAATAATAATAATAATATATAAATAATAATAATAATAAATAAAATAAAAATTCCACACAAGATGGAGCGATAAAAAACCACGAAAAAAAATAGAAAAAAACATCAAAAACTTAAATTTGTGCTAAATAAGTCCTAGATTTTGTAAACTTATTTAACAAAAAAACATTTAAACATTTGTAATGAAATAAAAAAATTAATGAGCGGCTATCACTAAAGAGTTTAAAAGGAATTTTTAAAACTCATAATAATATTCAGTCGCAAAAATTAATCAAATTAATTTACGCACAAACAAGTCATATTATTTCCACTATTCATAATTAATATATATATATATATATATATATATATACAAAAGTTAATATTTTAGGTTCTAAATTCTCGCCCACAAATTCAAGGTTTTGAATACCACATGTAAGAAAATTAATGTGATTTCTAGTACATGAATTTAGAGCACCAGCTGTTAATAATGTTGGAAGCAATTTGCATTACATGATTTATGATTTGAAGTATTAAATTTTAAAGTGCGAGTTACGATTTCCTTTATCTGCAATCAGGACACTCAAACACGAAATCAGGAATTTGTAAGAGGAAGGGACTAGATCTTTCTCTCCGTTTCCTTATTTCACGAAGGCAGCTTTTTTAATGGATTTAGGCCAAGCTTAAGAGTTTAGGAAGGAGACGAGATCTAGCTTATATTATATACATTTTTTTCATTACAAGTCCTCACAGAATCTAGACCTATAATTTTAACTTGTCTTATTCAACTGGGCTCACTAGAGGTGTATAAGCCCATAGTCCGTTTTCAGGGACTAAATAGTCCACAATTTAATAGTAGCCTACACTAAAATTTTCTGACATAAACAAACATTTTGTTTTTCCGTTAATTAATTAACTAGCTTCAATTTTTTCCACTTATATTAAAAAAAAGCGATCAATGATCTTTTTTAATTTCTTTATTATACATATTCTCATTTAAAATTTTAATATATATTAATTCTTTAATCTAGTTATATTTTTTTTAAAAAAATTTAATGTTGTGATTTTGTCCATCATAAATTTTTCTAGATTTGCCACGACAATAGTTTTTGTATCTATTTTGGGCAAGTGCGGCAGAATATTTGCTTTATCCGTTCTCATTTCTGCACCACCCGAGGTGGTTTGACCAGGTTGGTTTATAAGACTTGTGTGGGCAGACATGCTTTATCGTCTCATTCTGCACCACCCGAGGTGGTGACCAGGTTGTATAAGACTTGTCATCCACTTGCTGGATTCGTTCTTCCATGAGCACATTCTATCATACATAATGTCTAAATAATAATGAGCACATTCCATCGTACATGATGTCTAAATAATAACTCTGTTGCCATGGAACTTGGCACACTTAAAGTGGATTCTTCAAGCTGGGCTCTTGTTATCATGTGCTGAGGATCGCAATGCCATAATCCTGCAGAAAGGGGGTCGGTACCCCTACGGGATGCCTAGTAGTCCCTTTTTTTTTTGTTCAAAAAAAAAGTTTTTACCCCAAATGTTTTTGAAAGATATGCGCAACTTTTGTGCTTTCATTATCTTTTTCCTTTTTTTTTTTTTCATAATGTTAACATAAAATAATAAATAATATTAAAATAATAATATTAGACTCCTAACTAAATTCATATTAACACATAATACAAGATTCGTAATTCTTATCTTAGTATTAAGTCTACTATATATTCAAAAATTACCTGTTATTCACAATTTACTGAATCTCAAAATTCTGAGAGCTTAACAGATTATGTATCAATACGATATTTTGGTGCTTTTTCCTTTTTTCTTTTCTTTAATTTTTTCTCTTTTCACATGAGACATTTTATATTGTGCATTTACCATTTATTCTCAGGAGAATTATTCAATATGTGTATCACCCTTCATATTGGGGTTCATGTTCGTCCTATATCGTTGGAGATGGCAAACTCTGAGTGACTCGTGATTGTGTCCTACAGTGTGTAATAATATTTTATCGGTGTTTTTTCTTGCCATTTCAAGATTATTGTTTTTTCACACCGGTCCAACAAGAGGTTGGGTGGTGAGAGAAATCTGGCATGGGGTATTTTCAAATTTGTTTTGAAATTTTTTGAAATTAGGTATATAATTATAAGGAGGGCTTTTCCTGCATACCAAGACATAGTTTAACAGTAAGTTTATTATTTTCCTTCTTCAGATAATCATTAGCACAAATAATATAATTTAAATTTATTTATTTTGTTTTAATCATCAAAATTTCGAGATTAGAATTTGACCCTTGAGCCAACAAAATTTATTTTTTAAGTTTGGGTCAAGCAATACTAAGACGTTATCACTAACCAATTTGTTAGCTAGCTTGCAATGATTAACATGCCATGTGAGGTTTCCGATATTTGTTACATTATATCAATAGTTACTCTAAACGGTCTTAATATTCCAAAACGATTCTCATGCAAACTAACTCGATGAGTTCATACAGAAACTATCAATATTTATTTTAACAATCCTATAACTAGAAATAATTTTAAATAATATTATACATAATAAAAAATTCATTATTGTTAACAATAAAATGATTATTTAAAAAAAAAAATTTCAATGTAAGTATAATAAACAATTAACTCATAGATAAAAAGAAATATTGAATATAACATCAAAGCCAGATATTTAAATGTTATTCAGGTGAAAATGGGTTGAGTACATGGCACAACAATAACACAAACTGTCTTGAGAAATCCATAACCAGAGCAAATTAAGATAGAAAAAAAAAAAAATTACAAGCACTAATTGGCTTTAATAAATCATATTCAAGGAAAGGCCTCAATGACAGATTGAAGAGTTGCTATGGACTTTATAGTATGACGGCTAAAGCCAGCCTCCTTAAGAAGCCAGCCTCCTTAAGAACATATTCCCATTCCTTAGATGTCCTCTCTTTACCTGTAGTATGAGCCATCATCACCATGTCCAACGCCAACCTCACGAACTCAAGCTTGTCGTCATTTGCTTCATCAATCACAGCTTCAACAATTATCACCTTCCCATTTTCCTCTGGAATAGCTTCCTTGCAGTTCTTCAAGATACGGATACATTCGTCATCATTCCAATCGTGAAGAACCCACTGCAATTTACAAGTGAAATTAGGTTAAATATCATTCAACATAATCTATTGCCAAGTACATAAACTTACTATTATGCTATGCCTCAACGCACGTCATTTAAACTTTTACTTGTGATTACAAAGTGTGAAAATAATTTTTGATTTTTTGATTTTTAACTAAATCGATAACTAGATAAATAATTGATACATCTCAAATTAGTAACTCAAATTAGCATTGCATACACTTAATTCTTAAATGAAACATTGATGCAACCATTGTTATTTTTTGAGATCATAGGGAAATCTTTTGTAGATGGGTAATGTTTTTTGTCTTATAGATACACACTCCAAGAATGGCAGAAGATGTAACTACGACAAGCGTTTTCCTCGATAAAGAACCACCAAATGGATAATATATTGGTCGTCCCAGATGCTCAGGAAATTTGGTAGGCAATTGTCTCAAAAGCTGTAGACAGTAGAGGACTCTGATTTTAGTGTGTTAATTGAAGATTGCTGTGTTAATTGAAGATTGCAAGATATTTTGTGCTTCATCAGTAATGTTTGTAATTATAAATTAAAATAATTACTATTTATAATAAATACTAATCACAAATTCATACAAGAAAGTATAAATGTTTCAAATAATATATTCTGTAAATGCTACACTAAGGCTTATAAATACTAAATACTAGACAAAGTAGTTACTACACTACTTACTATAAATACTAACAGTTTCAAAGATTCTAAGGGAAAAAAAAAAAAAAAAAACATATAAATGCTTTTCTACACCATCCAATTATTTTTTTCTGCTTAAATTACTATTCAAAAGAACATTTATTTTCTTTTTGGAAAATGGTTGTATTATTTTATTTTGTAAACTTGAAAAAAGAGTTGTGTGTATATTAAATTGAATCCCGGAAAAAAGGGATCTTGTTTGAGCAAAAACAAGAACAAAATGTACGCAAAAACTGACCATTAGAAAAGCAGCATCAGCGTTTGGAATACATTGAAACATGTCACCACCAACATGCTTAACACCAACACATGCTTCTGCAACATCCACAACATGAGGAAGATCAAAGTTAATGCCTTGAATCCAAGGACAAAGCTTAACCAACATCCACAACATGAGGAAGATCAAAGTTAATGCCTTGAATCCAAGGACAAAGCTTAACCAATGTCCTTAAAGCAGTCCCATTTCCTCCACCAACATCTACCAAAGTTTTTACCCCATCAAATACCTCTATACACTTTTCAACCATATTAGACACCATATTTCTAGCATTACAAGCCATTCCATCATTGAATAGATTGCTATGGCCTGGGTTTGCTGCTGTATATTTCCACTGATGGTCGCCGTAAGCTGCCTCAAACGGCGTAGGCCCATTTAGTCTCACATGAGAACTTAGAAAATGCCATGGTGCCAGCATAACCGGACTGCTCTCAAGTAAAACAAAAGCCGCCATGTTGTTCTCCCCGGGACCAAGTAACCGGCGAGAGAGAGGTGTCTGTATATAGCCTTTGGTACCGTCGGCAGTGAGTTGCTCGTTGAAAATATTGTGATGGACTAAGAACCGCATGATGCGATACAGAGAAAATGGGTTACATCCAATGGTGGATGATAGATCAGTTAGCGTGATGGGTCCTTGATGGTTTTCAATAGCATTGGCTATTCCAAGCTCAAAAGCACACTTAACCACTGCAATATTGCTAAACCCAAATACATATTTCCACATTTCAATTTCTGTTTGTGCTGCTGCTTCTTCTTTATCGCTCATTTTTTCTAAAATCTCTTTTGTGTTGCTCAGTCTCTGATCTCTCGCACTCTTTTGGAGGCTTCAGAATATAAAATGTGGGCTATGTTATTGTTAGGTACCCTGAGTCCTGCCATGGCACCAACGCTTTTACTTATAATCATAAAATGTTTTCACTTTATGGGAAGTTGAGCTCGCTTACCACCGCAACCGACATAACATATTACTGTTGGTCTTAACCTCAATTTTTTAGCACCACACGTGTTTTGTCATTTGCATGATTAGTTGCATTTATTGTATTGTAGATCTTTACACTACACAATAAATTCAAGTCCAATTCTACCATTCATTTACCACCGCAACCCACATAAAATATTACTGTTGGTCTTAACCTCAATTTTTTAGTACCACATGTTTTGTCATTTGCATGATTAGTTGCATTTATTGTATTGTAGATCTTTACGCTACACAACAAATTCAAGTCCAACTCTACCATTCATTTACCACCGCAACCGACATAAAATATTACCGTTGGTCTTAAGCTCAATTTTTTAGCACCACACGTGTTTTGTCATTTGCATGATTAGTTGCATTATTGTATCGTAGATCTTTACACTACACAACAAATTCAAGTCCAAATCTATCGTTCATTTGCATGAATTATTAACACTCATCTTGGACACGGAGCTAGATATATTTTCTACAAGGATTATTCATTCAACAATTTATAAGTGTAATTTAGAAATAATACTTGCTTTAAATATGATTTATAACACTCGTAAACTAAAGAAAAAGAGTTTATGTTTCGCTAAAAAAAGCAAAAATAATTGGCTAGATGACTGTTTAGAGTGGATTACAAGCGTGCTAGATAATTAAAGTGTGCAGCTGTCGTAAATTAGTTGCTTAATTACGCCATCCAACAAGAGTTCTAAAGTCTATGTGCTAAGAAAACAAGTGTTCCAATTTCACGAGTACTGGAATTCATCTTAGATGACCAAATATTATCTTGTACTAGACCCATCAATTCTAATATAAGTCCTTCGAGTTATTTTCAAGAATCTTCTCACGATAAGAAGCATCTAGGTTCTTGCTTATAAGGCTTTCCTTAAGTGGGGACATAGCTACGTGTTATAATAATTGCCTTATGTTTTGCCTTTAGTGCTGGTGCATAGAGCTAATTTGGATAAGGATATTCAATTAGATATGTCGGGTTTATTGTACTGTTAGTTCTATGAATTTGAGAATATTCAATTAGGCATGTCCGATTTATTGAACTGTTAGTTCTATGAATTTGAATCGGCAGTTCAAAATATTTGAAAATATTTGAAAATATTGAACCTGAATTAGTTCTTGAACTGTTGGTGCTGATACCGTTCTGATTCCAACTAGTTTCAGCGTGGTTTTGATTGATGAACCAATAGTTCTGGTGATACTTGTATTTTCATTTTTAAAAAATGTATAAATTTGCTTCTAGGATTAAATCTCTTTCCTAAAATAATTAATGTGAATTTGAGAAAATAATTGTAAATTTTATTTTAAACAACTTTTAGAATGTTCATGCTCATATAAGAAATAAAATTTATTAACTTTACAAATAAATACAAAATAATCAAATAAATTATAATTTTATTTTTTAAAATGTTATTAATTAAATAAATACAAATAAATACAAAATAATCAAATAAATTATAATTTTATTTTTTAAAATGTTATTAATTAAATAAATTGTTATAAGAATTCGAAAAATATTTCAAATAATATAATTTTAGACTAAATAAAAAGATTTAGAAGGAAAAAATGTTGTTAAACTCGCATTTGTATTAAAATCAACTTTTGAAGTCAAGTTTATTATGTAGTAAAAGATTTTAGTTAGAGTTATACAAATACATAGAATAGACTAAGTGATTATAAATTTTTCAAAATTAAAATTAAAATTTTTGGTTCAAACCATACAGGAACCGCTAATTAACCAATGGATCTGCGCTGATTCAAGTTCCTTTTTAACATTTACATAAATCTTAATGAGCCATGAACTGTCGGTTCCAGTTTAAAATTTTAAAACAGATGATTTTGATCCAATATTGATTTATATACAGTGATGGAGGGAGGCGGAGCTGGGGCCACCGCCTCCCCTAGCTCTATAAAATATTTTGATGTATCAATAGTTATTATATACTTTTTAGTTTGTGTCACGACCCGTTTCCGTGGGCCGGACCGGCACTAGAGCCCAGGTAAGCTTAAGGCCCATAGTAAGCCTGAAATAGTAGAAATTTACTATCTCAATAGAATTTTAACGAAATTTACTATCTCAATAGAATTTTAACATTCAGCCCATATGATTATGAACAATAAACCTCAAGATTTTATTATTTCTCGGCCCAAGTTTATCTTTTACGACATTTCATAGTTCGGGCTCAATTCACAATGCATCACATTTCTAATATAGGCTTACAGAATTGTTTTGGCTATATTAATACACGACTAAATATATGTAAATCCTACATCTGCGGAGTCACTAACTCTTAGTATACATAGCTTTTATACACATAATTACATAGCAAAAATAATTATGGAACTAGGAAAAATTTCTTTATTGCCCTGCGCCAAAGAAACATAGCCTAAATCGGATTAAAGAAAAAACCTACTTCTTGAAAAATCAAATAAGACATGTGAGTTTTCTAAGGAGTAATAATTTTTGCACCACACACGCAGTCACACAAATGTGTAAACATATTAATCTAGTCGTCAGGCGCGAAATGTGTAAACATATTAATCCTAGTCGGTCCGACTAGTTATATGCTCACGCAGGCCAGTCACACAAATGGGTAAATCCAGCACTTCACAATCTATTACATCTTTCATTATAATCACATCACGTTGGAAATTAGTCAGTTGGAGTCCCAAACCCCCGATGAGCCGTCCTCTCACAGGCCATCCCTTCACATGGTCCGCGGCAGGGACCGATCGCCCATGACTGGCCCGACCGGCTTAATCCTCACTTGACAGCCCCTTTCATTGTTTTTCTATCCTCTCTTTCTTTTTTCATACCAACAGGAGGCAACCCCGGTCGTCTCCATCAAATCTAGATCATCAGCCTACGAAAGAGCCACCTGCGGGCTGCCGATCCAAATCTAGATTAATCCGGTTGCGCCCCAATAAAGAAGCCAACCGGAGGTGTGGGTAACGAGTAACGGTAACGGTAGGTGCACCACGGAGGCGCCGATCTGCCCATTTACCCGAACTAACAGAAAACAGAATCAGGGATCATATAACAGAACGGTCTCACAAACGCTTATTGGTGACCCACTTCATTCCTAACTCGCGAGCAGACGAAAACAAGGCATAGCATTATGCGAGCGAGAAACAATTAATCAAAACTTTGCAATAAGCAGACATTATTGATCAGTTTACATATTGGAATGCAATGTTACAATTAAGAGCGAGTCGCCATTAATCAAATGCAATTAAATAATTGAAAGTGTGAGAGAGGTAATATTAAGCGAATAACAACAAGACGATAAAATAAATAATAATAATAATAATTAATAATATTAATAATAATAATAATAATAATAATAATATAATAATAAACAGATGTGATATGATAAGGTATTAAAGCATCTTTATTTATTATGTATCAAATTGTAGAATTTATCTAATAAGCTTGATTGTGGTTTTATGTTTATAATTTAAAATTTGTCTAAGTTCTATTGAAAATGTGTCCGGCAGCACCTCCCCTTAAAAATTGGACTATCTACCTGCTCAAATATATCACAATATTATCATATCTTTATCAATCAGTGCACACAGCCCATCCGTCGGGCAATCAATCAATTTAAAATCTCATCCTCCTTCCAAAAACAATAATATCAACACTCAACTAAAAATTTACAAACTAATTCTAATAATATCCATATAAGATCATTTATTAAGTCATTAGTTAACTAAATTATTAGCTTTACGATAACTAATTTGTTAAACGGCTAAAACATATTTTAATAATAACTAATTATAACTACTACCTATTAAAATTCGGTTTTTATATCAATATCAAAAATGGCTAGGCCTCCCAAATCTTAATTAATCAAAATTTCGGATCTAACCGTTAACCAAAACTAAAATTCGCCCTCACTTTTCTTATGCACAACGGTTAGTTTTAAAAACTATGATATCTAATTAAAACTAATTAACAATTCTAATTATTTTCCCCCTCAAATTTCACCTATTGATAACAATAAAACCATGTAATTTATTTTAAAAATGTTCAAAATTAATTTGTAAACTACTTATATCAGTTAATTAATTCATAGCCAAGGATTATAATTTGATTTCAACTTAATCAATTAATAGTTTTAAATTGGAGTTTAAAACAAAAATTGGGGAATTAGGATTTAGGGCGTACCGTTTGAGATCGGGACCTTGAGAATCGGACCACAATTCCATGATCAATGCGAAGAGGAGATCATTCTGCCTCTTGGGGCCTCGCCGGAGTGTCTCCGGCCGGTCACCGGACCGCCGCCACCGGCCGCCGTGCACGGAGGCCGAAAAAACGATACCGCCCAGAAAATTGCAAGGCCACCACCACCCGACTCCAATTTTCCCAAGGAGTTCAAATCTACCAACAATTTGATGAGGCAGTGGCTCGTTTGGACGGATCGACCTCGACAGTTCCCTCTTCGCCGCCTCCTATGGAGTTTCCTCAAAACTGAAGTGAAAAAGCAAATCGGTGGAGGGGAAATGTTCGTCTGGAGGAGAGGAGTCAATCAAGACCTTCAGTTCACCTTGAGCCCGTCGGAAATGGCGAGAAGTCGCCGGAGATCGAAGAGTGTGACTGTCGGAGGAGATGGTCTCGATTCGCGCCGCTGGAGGTCCAATCGGAGCGAGGGGAGGTTGGAAACGTGTCCAGCATCGCCAGAAGAACCGATCGCCCGCCGCCTTTCATCTTGTTTGAACGGTGGCCGGAAACGCGAAGGATAGGGAGAAGAGAGGGGGGGGGCTGTTCGCGCGCGGAGGATGAAGGAGAGAAAGGAAGGAGAGAAAAGAAAGAAAAAGAAAGGAAGGAAGGAAAGTGGGCTGGGCCATTCCGGTTCGATTCGAATCGGTTCGTCCGATTTAGTGATTTGGTCTCATTTTGTTGGTTTTCGAGTTTTTCACTGGGTTTCGATTATTTCGTGTGGTTTTCGAAAAAATCAGAGTGTTGCGATTTCGGGTCCGGTTCAATTTATTTTTAATTATTTTAATTAGGGTTTCATAAACAGTTCCTCCATTAACTAAATAAAAATAAAAATATAGTTAGTAATCGAATTTGATTTTAGGAAAAATTAATTTATATATATACATAATAGATAATTGCTGGACTTTCGATGTTGTGATAGCGTGCAGAAATGTTAACTGTTTTCGATTGCAAATTTTCGACATTTATATTTGCTGTGGGCCCAATTTGCAAAACTTGAGGCTTAAATTAAAATTGGTTCACTGGATTACGGCCCATTACCGTCAAAAATTCAAATTTTTTTGATTTAATAAAAATTCAAAAGGTTTCGGGAAAATAAATAATTCAGGGTTGTTTTCCAATCTCCCCCCCTTAAGACAATTCTCTCGAATGAAATCTAGTGAGAAGCATAAGAATGGAGAACACACAGAAATTTCAAAAGCCATAAGAAATTTACCTTCCAGCACCAAGGGCACAGCTTCGGCAGTGCTCGAGAGTAGATAATATGAACCTAGGAAAGAAAAGGGTCAAGTATTCTAATTGTAATTCTCCCGCCAACCATCTTATTTAGTGCCACCTAGCTAACACTCGCAAGAGTTTGAGTTTATTACCTAAATCTCCATTCACTATCTTTAGATAGCTACTGAAATCTTTAGAAAATCTTTCTTTGAATAAAAATTTGACAATAAAACCAGGTTTAACAAGAAAGTACATATCATATATCATAGATTTTCCTCAAAATTATGTAACTTCATTTGAAAATTTAAATTTTATTAGACATTCGTCTGTAAAGGCCAAACATAATTTACAAAGGCAAACAATTGTAATTATGATTTACTTACGCAAACAATTGTTAATTTATGATTTACTTACAATCATAAGGAAATTAAACTCGTTCAATCACATGTGTTATTTAATAAAAACCCTTATTAATTTTCAAAACTTGTTGGAAACTGGTTGCTTTACTTCAAAACTTTAGCAAAATCGTCTGCAATTTTTCCGCTATCTATTATATTCACAGGCCGTTTCGAATAAGCTGTTTTTGTTCTCATCTATGAAATTCGATTGTCCCATAAATATTTTCTTAGATTAAGTTCATCTGTTATTAAACAAGCTCCTAAAATCACTTGCCATCCGCATCCCTTAGCTATCTCAATCCTATAAAAATTTTCACTCCTTCCACTTAACCATCAATTTCTTTTTCCAACGCTTATTCCTTATGTCGCCTTAATACTCATCACGAAAATTTAACTTTCATAATAATATCTCTTAGTAATTCGCACTTCCGTTCACAACCTAATTCTCATTTGATAACCTTCCATTCTACTAATGTTGCCTATTAATTTGTTAAGGATAAGAGAGTATTCTTATTAATTCTTTTGTCTACTAATCATCATTAATCGCGATCTATCTAATCACCAATAATTCAACTTAGTATTTATTACCTATATACCTATATTAAATATCACCTTTATTCTAATACCTTTATCAACACAGATTTTTCAATAAATTTCGGTTTAATTCCCAACCCTAATTACTTAACTCTTACCAATCCAAATATTTACATTTAAAGTCTTAGATTCTCAATAAACTCATTTTTCATTGTCCAATTTTATATTTACTATAAACCTCTCACTTCCTATGTTCAATGGGTCTCACTTCCTGTTCATGGCCTAGATTAGAATTTACAACCCACAGTTCTAACATTTTAATTAGAACCTTAATTAAACAAAAGTTCAATTCTCTATGTGGAATTATTAACTCAAGATTCGCATCTACTTATCACTACCTTACGTCAATTTCATATTCAACTTACCTATTTTATCTATTTTTAGTCAATCAATCTTTCCCTTATTCAAGTCTAGTAAGGTATTTATAAGTTCCTCAAATTTTATCTACCACTTACTCCTAATATATATAAGAAAGGAAGGAGAGAAAAGAAAGAAAAAGAAAAGGAAGGAAGGAAAGTGGGTTGGGCCATTCCGGTTCGATTCGAACCGGTTCAATCCGATTTAGTGATTTGGTCTCATTTTGTTTGGTTTTCGAGTTTTTCACTCGGTTTCGAATTATTCGTGTGGTTTTCGAAAAATCAATTTGCGTTTCGGGTCCGGTTCAATTTATTTTAATTATTTTAATTAGGTTTCATAACATTTCCTCCATTAATTTAGTTTCATAAACATTTCCCTCATTAACAAAATACAAAATAAAAAAATATAGTTTTGTAATCATATTTGATTTTTATGGGAAAAATTAATTTTATATATATTTACATAATAGATTAATGCTGGGACTTTCATTTTTATTACTTCGAAAATTTAAACTTGTTTTCTCGATTCAAAAATTTCTACAATTTATTTATTTGGCTTGGGCCCCAATTTTGCAAAAACTTGAGCTCAAGTTAAATGGTTTCAACTATTTACGGCCCCCATACGTTCCTTCACTATTTACGGCCCATACCGTCAAAAATTCAAATTTTTGATTTAATAAAAATTCAAAGGTTTCGAAAATAAAAATTCAGGGTGTTTCAGTTTGGTGGTATGGGTTCTGTTACTCAAGTCAGCGACCTTGAGTTCAAAGACAATGGCAACAGTTTCTCTGCGAAATAAATTACTTTAATTAGTTTTTATTTTATATAGATAATCAATTTTGCTTAGTTCCATAAGTTTTATAAGTTATTTTTTATTGTGATTGATTGATTTATATCATTAATCTTAATTTTACTTCATTTGATTTTATATTCTTTTTAAATTTTAATTCTAATTCTGATTCCATTATATGAATACACAAAAATTCATATAAATATTAAAATATACAATAATGTTAAATTTGAATTGTTTATTTTTAGTTATTTAATTAAAACTTAAAAACTAAAAAAAAAATTAAAATTCTAAATTCATTGAATAAACACATGATATTTAACTAATTCAAAGAGATAGATTTAATATTATAATTCGTGATTCTATTTTAATATTTTTTAAAGGATAAAATAAAATTAAATTGATCGAAATCTAAAATTATAAGAACTTATTTAAAATTTTATAACACTAATTGTTATTTTCTAAAATTTTTATAACACTTAATTGTTATTTTCTTTTAAAACTTCTATTATGTTAAATTTTAAGAAATTATTAATTCCTACCCCAAAATATTAATCTATATAAATATTTTTTTATTATTTTGTTTCTCATTATTAAATATTTTTATTATTTTGTTCTCATATATGCTATTTTCAGTAAAAGAATTTGACCATATATAATATATATTGATTTGTGTATTTATACTATTTTTACGTGCCTTTTTAATTATGTTTAATTTCTTATTTATCATATGAAGAGGTTTGTTCGGGAATAGCAATTCTTTTACTAGTTGTTATAAAAATGTCATGGTCCCGTATCACGCACTAAAGATCGGGTCGTGTGGCGCTTGCTTGGTACACCCTCAAACAAGCCAGCCGAGGATATCACTTAGTTATCTGCAAGCCAATAACGGGCGTTAGAACAACATAATACCGATATATAATCATATGGGTTCGAATATAATAGCAATTCAAGTATCACCGAGAAACACATAGCAAAGCATAGCACAACATCGCACATAGGGGCAAAATGGTAATTCTTATTTATATATCAAATATTACATCGAGACAACCAAGATTACAATAATGCACCCAATGGCACCCCACCAATGGGCCACCTTCCACTTAGGCAGTAAGGGCACCCTATGAAGGCCAGACAAGGAACTTCTAAACATTCCAGGAAGTGAACTTATGGGAGGCACTAGTCACTCCCCTAACATTCTCCCCACCCATACTGTTCGACGCCCTCGTCCGACTCGTCACTAAAGAAATTCTAAAACGGTCGACGCCCTCGTCGACTCGTCACTAAGAATCTAGCTCCTGAAGTGCTCTTCTATAGGAAAGGGTGCCTTGATGGTACTCATATACTTTGTCTCGGAATTGGTGTAGGTCTTCTTCTTTCTCCCAGGTGTTCTCTCACGGTGGTAGGTTCTTCCATTGCACTAGGTACTCTTGATGTCGACTTCCTTCCAGCTTGCGAGTCTCTAAGATCTTCTCCACTTCTTTGTCAAAGGATGGCTTCTTACGAATGGCCTGTTGTTGAATGGCATGTCGGTGCGGTTTACTCCTGCTGACATCGTTTCCATCTGAATGATAAGGCTTGAGCTGGCTGACGTGGAACACAGGGTGGACTCCCATCCAAGCTGGCGTGTCTACTTTGTAAGCTACCTTCCCTATTTTGGCGATGATGGGAACTGGGCCTTCGTACTTGCGCATCAGTCTCTTGTCATGGTTTGGAAACCGAAATTGGTCAAATGTGATCTTGATCAGTACCAAATCTCCGACTTCGAATGTGAGTGGTCGCCGGTCTTGATCCGCCCATTTCTTCATGCGTTGCGCTGCTTTCTCTAACTGTGCCAGAGCCATCTCCGCATTTTGTTCCCATTCTGCAGTGAATTGGTATACCTTCGGGTTTTGCCCAGTGTACGGTTTATCCAGTGTATGAGGTAGCAATGGCTGTTGACCTGTAACAATCTCTAATGGACTTCGATTAGTAGCAGAGCTCTTTTGAGCATTGAAACAGAATTGGGCAATATCCAGTAAAGTGGGCCAATTTTTTTGACTAGTAGAAACAAGGCAATATCCAGTAAAGTGGGCCAATTTTTTTGACTAGTAGAAACAAAATGGCGAAGATACTCCTTTACAGGCTATTGAACCGTTCTGTTTGGCCATCAGTTTGGGGATGAAAGCTAGTGGACAAGTTCAACCGTGAGCCAAGCATCTTGAACAACTCTCCCCAAAATGATCCTGTGAACCTGCTATCCCTGTCACTGACAATACTCTTCGGAACACCCCAATACTTGACCACACATTTGAAGAACACCCGTGCTGTATCCTCTGCTGAACATGTTTTTGCCATGGGAATGAAAGTGCCATACTTGGAAAATCGATCAATGATGACCAATATAGTGTCAAATTCTCCGACTTTGGGCAAGGCACTGATGAAGTCTAGAGAGATGCTTTCTCATGGTCTACTTGGTACTTGTAGCGGTTCCAAGAGCCCAGCAAGTTTCTGTCTTTCTATCTTGTCCAGTTGGCAAGTCAAGCAAGTCTTCGTATATTCCTGTACATCTTCCTCCATTTGTGGCCAATAATATCCTTGTTGGATAAGTGCCAAGGTCCTGTGCCAGCCTGGGTAACCTGCCCATAAAGTATCATGAGACTCTTGAAGGAGCAGTCTCCGAAGGTTGCCTGCTTTTGGAACATAAATTCTATTCTCTCCGAAGTTGCCTGCTTGTGGCAATAAAATTCTATTTCTTCTTCGTTCATCCAAGGAAGATCATTCTTCTATCCAGAAAAAACTTGTCCTTGTCTTCCCTGCCTTTTGCCAAAACATAAATTCTATTCTTCTTCGTCATCAAGAAATCATCTTCTATCCAGAACTGTCTTGTCTTCCCTGCCTTTGCCAAATTCAAGATTATGACTACTTGAGGATCTTTGTTCAGTTGTGCTCGGATTCTGTCTTTAAGAGAGGTGGCGACCTGGCACCTGGATAAATGAGCAATTCTTTTCAAGGATACGAGTTCAGCTTTTCTACTCAATGCATCAGCTACACTATTGGTTGAGCCTGGTTTGTACTCCAAGGAGAAATCAAATTCAGCTAGTTTCTCTTGCCACCTAGCCTGTTTACTAGTTAGCTTAGGCTGAGTAAGAAAATGGCTAGTAGCTGAATTGTCTGTTCTCACCACAAACTTCGATCCCAAAAGATAGTGCCTCCGTTCCTTCAAGCAATCAACTATTGCCAACAATTCTTTCTCATGAGCTGCATATCGCCTCTCGATGCCAGTCAACTTTCGACTTCGAAATGCTACTGGATGGCCTTCTTGCATCAACACTCCTTCCAAGGCAAAGTCGGAGGCATCCGTTCGTACTTCAAAAGGCTGTAGCATATATGGAAGCACCAGTATCGGTTCTGCTATAATAACCCCTTTGAGACTCTCAAAAGCTTCTTGACAGTTCTGTGACCATACCCAAGCCTGACCCTTCTTTAATAACTCTGTCAGTGGCCAAGTCTTGTGTGAATATCCCTGTACAAAATGCTTGTAATAGTTGGTCAATCCCAAGAGGGATTGTAGTTCTTTCACGCAAGACGGGACTCTCTACTCTTCGATGGCTTGGATCTTTGCTTCGTCCATTCTAACACGGCCCTGTTCAATGACATGTCCCAAGAATTTGATGCTTTGTTGGCCAAAGGCACACTTTTCCTTTTTCAGGAATAGCTTGTTCTCTCGAAGCTTGTTAAAGACCAACTGCAAATGGGCTTTGTGTTCTTCTAAACTGTTGCTGTACACCACGATGTCATCTAGGTACACCACCACAAATTTGTCCAAATACTCATAGAATACCTGGTTCATTATAGTATAGAAGGTAGCAGGTGCATTAGTTAAACCAAAAGGCATGACAACAAATTCGAATGCTCCATACCGAGTCACACACAAGGTGCCATTGTAAAACCAAAAAGGCATGACAAAAACAAAATTCGACATGCTCCATTTACCGATGTCACACATGTCGTTTTCGGTTCCATTTTCCCCTCTTTGCTATGCGGACTTGGTGATAGCCCTGATCGGGAAGAATTCTACTTGGTGAATAGAAAAGTACCGAAGGCTCTGTCCCAAAAGTACACCACCACAAATTTGTCCAAATACTCATAGAATACCTGGTTCATTATAGTATAGAAGGTAGCAGGTGCATTAGTTAAACCAAAAGGCATGACAACAAATTCGAATGCTCCATACCGAGTCACACATGCTGTTTTCGGTTCATCCCCTTTTGCTATGCGGACTTGGTGATAGCCTGATCGAAGATCTAACTTGGTGAAGTACCGAGCTTGTCCCAACTGGTCAAACAGATCTGCTATCAAGGGAATGGAATATTTGTTCCTCACCGTTACCTTGTTTAGAGTTAGAGCTCGATAATAAATGCAAAGTCTCAAGCTGCCATCTTGCTTCTTCTGAAATAGTACTGGGGCCCCGAAAGGAGCCTTAGAGGGTCTGATAAAACCTGCCTCTAAGAGCTCGCCTAGTTGTCTCCTCAACTCTGCCAATTCTGGTGGAGCCATTCTATAGGGGGCCCGAGCAGGAGGTTTGGCCCCAGGCAGTAGCTCAATCTGGTGATCAACGTCTCGACGGGGAGGTAAGGTTTGAGGCAACTGCTTTGGCATAATATCCTTGTATTCTAACATCACCTCATTGATGAACTCGGGGTGGCCAGTGGGCTCTGTCTCTTCCTTGTGGATTGGAATTACTACATACGAAGGCTCATCCCTCTTTATCCCTTTCTTGAACTGCAGGGCCGATAACAGCTACTTTTCATTAATCAGACTAACTATTGCCGACACAACACATGGTCGTTCCCCCATCAGAAGAAGGCAATTCGCTGCAGGGATCGGCATGCCTTTCGCCACATTTAAGAAGTCCAATCCCAACACAATATCAAAGTCATCCATTGGAGCCACTGTGAAATTTATTTTCCCTTCCCAAGACCCACTCGGCATGGGACACCAGTTGCGACTTCCACTGTCTTCACTGCCTCTGAATTCACTGCCTTCAGCTTCCCCGAGTCCTTCTTCACTTATAGTGTGAATTTTGATACCATTGGACAATTCAAAAAGTTATCCGTAGCTCCCGTATCTACTATCGCCTTTGCTGACTTTCCATTCAAAAGTGAATGTTGAAAGGAGGCCTTGGAATTTCAGCTATAGAAATGTCCCAAGTCAGGCAGTAGTCAGGAATGTTGAGCCACGAAAGAACTTCACTTTTCGAGAGGAACGTAGAGCACCAGGAGGAAATAACATGGGAGGGGGAGTGGCTAGAACCATCAAATGTTTCTTTTGTAAAGAGCCACATAAAATGTCAGAATGCACAGTAAGGGACAAGGCCATGAATGCCTCCAGCTACAGGAAGAAAAGGAGCATGAAAGACAGGCTTCAGACTCAGGCAGTGTTGATCCCGCGGTGGTTGGAGCATTGAGATTCTTGGGGGCCTTGGAACGTCAGGTCGGGGAAAAGACTTTTAACTAGTAGTAATTTATATAGTGGTTTAAATTAGAAATATTCAGTAAATTAGATGTTTAATTTAAAATGATAAAAAAGAAAATTAGTTGTTTAATTAGGTGAATTCTGGAAAAAAAATGAATATAATTGTCAAAAAAATTAATTAATTTCTCTGCGATGGTTTTTTTTTTTTATTTTGAGTATTGAAAAAAGCGATTCAAATCTGGATATATTTCTAGGTGGTAATGTGCTTACCATTAAACTATGCTTTGGGTGTGCTAATTTCTATGAAATATTAAACATTAGAGTGTTCAATGTTTCATAAAAAATTATTAACTTCTAAAAGCTATTGTAAATATTATGTTTCACCTTTTTAATAGTAACTTACTTAGACAATGTCTCTACCTTTTTAATAATATATATAAATCCTTGCTTATAACAAAAACACTTACTTAGACAATGGCCTTATTATTAGTTTTTGGATAAGAGAGCCGATCGAATGGCTGCCAAGCTATGTATGGTGACTATGATCAACATATTTTATTTCTTTTTTGCATTTCAATCCCTTACAGGTTTTCCTATCGATTTGCTAAACTGTAGAGAATGTAATTTTGTAGTACCAATAATCGAAGGAAGGTGATAGAGAGAATGACTGAGAAATAAATTTGCTCTTAGTTTGGAAAAGTGAAAACAAAAGCAACGACAATATATGCTAACTATGAAAAATAGTAGTAATTCTAGTGGATTCTACGTATATATGAGAGGGTTTAAAACTTTTTGAAATTTTATTTTGATTATGATAACAAATAATGTTGAGAGATTATTTGTATTTGAACTTTTTTATATTATTAACAAATTATTAAATATATATTTGTGGCTAATTAACATACAAAAAATTAAAAGAAAAGTTTTAATTTAAAAAAAGGAAAATACAATAGTGAACAAAGAGAGCATTTTGAATTTACTCTTTGTTTCAGTTTTCATATATATGTTAGTCTAAATTACACGGAGAAATTTAGATTAAAAATCAGAAAGAAAAACAGTAGCATTACATAGGTGAAGCAAAAATGGATATTTTAGTGAACAAAAGCTTAAGTAAAGATTCACCATATATCTCTAGTTTTTTGGGCAATATTATGAACATTCCACCTCCACTTTCAAAGAAATTCTTACGTAGACTCACTCTACCACGTTAGCCATAGACTCACCCAATAAAACCACATCAACATCAGTTTATTTTAACTCATCCCATATCAGTAACTCCTAAACAAAGGTAGCTAGATTTCCTATTTCTAACTAAATAGAAAACGTGAAAGAATTAATAGAGAATAAGCTAAAAAAAAAAAAAAAAAAAAATAAATAGGGAAAAACGTGAAAGAATTAATAGAGAAATAAGCTCAAAAAAAAAAAAAAAAAAAAAAAAAGGGGGGGCAACTGCTGATGGTAAAGTTTAAAAAAAAAAAAAAAAAAAAAAAAGGGGCAAGCTGCTGATGTAAGTTTATTTCATTGGGTGAGTCTATGCTAACGTATTAGACTGAGTCAACCTAAAAATTTCTCAGTGGATCTAAAGAAGTTTTTGTTTGGACATCCAAATCAATTAACGAACTAGTTATTTATATCTTTTGTTAAGATCAACTCCAAATGAAAAGATCTAATAGTATTTTTTTTAATTTTAGTTTTATTATTTAAAAGAGTATGAATTCTTTTATTTGGTTAAAAGATCAATGAACTTTATTAGTTATTATTAACAAATTTCTGTTCCATGCGAGTATTTGAAATTTTTGATATTATTATTAATGAATTATATTTAAAAAAAAAAAAAGAAAAAAGGTTTTAGATCATTAAATTTGATATCTTGATATATTAACTATTTATCCTGGTTTAAAATTTTCAAGAAAATATTAATATAAAATTTTTAGGATCTTAGAATATATATGAAAAAATAAGAAAAATAAATTATAGCTAATTTAACTAACTATTTTTAAATTGTGTGAAACATTTTAGAACTATAATTTGGGGACGGTGAGTAGCAATAAATCAAATTCATGAAAAATTTAGATCGACAATTATTGTTTTCATAATAAAATACAAAAAAAAAAAGAAAAAAGAGAGAGAAAATGCCACATAATTTATTTTATATATTTATTTATTACATTTTTATTCAAGGAAAAGCTTCAATAACAGATTGAACAGCTGCAATGGATTTTATAGTATGTCGGCTAAAACCAGCCTGCTTAAGAACATATTCCCATTCCTCAGAGGTCCTCTCTTTACCTGTATCAGTATGAGCCATCATCACCATGTCCAATGCCAACCTAACGAACTCAAGCTTGTCGTCTTTTGCTTCATCGACCACAGCTTCAACAATTATCACCTTCCCAATTTCATTCGGAACACACCATGTCCAATGCCAACCTAACGAACTCAAGCTTGTCGTCTTTTGCTTCATCGACCACAGCTTCAACAATTATCAGCTTCCCAATTTCATTCGGAATAGCTTCCTTGCACTTCTTCAAGATATTGATACATTCATCGTCATTCCAATCGTGAAGAACCCACTACGATTTACAAGTAAATTACATTAAAATATTCTTGTTATTTAAAATATAAAAAAATTGTATAAAATCTTTTTTAGTGGAAATTAATTATGGAAAAAGCACTCATATGATGACTCTGCTTTTAGTGTGTTAAAAAAATTGCAACATGTTATGGGCTTCACCAGTAATGTTTCTGTGTCTTGGGTGACAAGGCAAGTAAACAAGTCTGCCGGCTTTTTTATTATATCTGTGACTCTCTAATGTCTCTCACTTATTGTTGGTACACTGAACTGTGAAGCATCCTTTCCTATTTATAGGAGAGGGAATGAGAGATAATGTGACACGGCTCTCCAGTTAGGCAGAAGGTTGGTTGCCAACCTTCAACCAACCTTCTGCTGGCCAAACTTTTTAAAATAACACGTTTTTCTTTCCTTTTTGTTTTTTTTTTTTAATCACGTGGGTGGGCATCACGTGGGTGGGCACCGCCACGCCACTAACAAATATTCACACTACTAACAAATATGTGGGTCCCACTTGCGTGGGCACACCACTACCAACAAGAGTCGTAAGAAAAACTGGAATACCAAAAAGAATATTCATCTAAACATATTATTTTATGCTCCATTTAGCCTCTCACCTTTTGAATTGTTTTTTATTACTATATGATTATTATCCTTTTGTCTTTTCTTTTCCATCCTTTAGTCTTTTCCGAGTCAGCAATAGCTTTTACTTGTCAATAACAAAGTATTAAAGATTCTTGTCAATTACATTAAAATATTCTTGTTATTTAAAATATAAAAAATTTGTATAAAATCTTTTTTAGTGGAAATTAATTATGGAAAAAGCACTCATATGATGACTCTGCTTTTAGTGTGTTAAAAAAATTGCAAGATGTAATGTTTCTGTGTCTTGGGTGACAAGGTAAGTAAACAAGTCTGCCGGTTTTTTTCTCAAGGAATTGCCTTTTTCTTGGGTGACAAGGTAAGTAAACAAGTCTGCCGGTTTTTTTCTCAAGGAATTGCCTTTTTCTTTTTTCCATGCTAATCTTAAAGATTTAAAATGGAAAAAAAATTGCTTATATTTGGTCTACATGCCTATCCCTAAAAATAGAGATTTTTTAAAAATTGTTTCCATTTTATCATTTCTTTTTACAACTGAATAGTTTGAAATATGATCGTTCCAAACAAAAAAAAAATTTTATTGATTTGGTTCATGAATGAGTCATAAACTAGGTTTAAGTGCCTTTTTCTTTTTCTGGGAGTTGCCTTTTTCTTTTTTCCATGCTAATCTTAAAGATCTGAAATGGAAAAAACTTGCTTATATGTGGTCTACATGTCTATCTATGGAATAAACTTCTAAAAATAGAGATTTTAACTTCTAAAAAATAGAGATTTTAAAAATTATTTTTATTTATTTCAATTCCTTTATAACTGGAAATTGGTTTGAAATACCACGTTGAAAGGAAAAATTTCATTAATTTGATCCATGGATAAGCCATAGGATTGGAATTTAGGTGGAGGGTCGCTTTGATTTTATAAATTATTTTTTAAATTCCCATGTTTGAAAGTCTTCATTGTATGAAAGTTTCTGGATTAATTAATCCCTTTTGCTTTCATTTTTTTCTTAAAAATTGTTTTAAAAAAAAATTTACAAAAAAAACCAAAAATGCAAAGCAAAAAACTGACCATTAAGCAATGATGCAGCATCAGCCTTCGGCACACTCTGAAACATGTCAACATCCACAACATGAGGAAGATCAAAGTTAATGCCTTGAATCCAAGGACAAAGCTTAACCAATGTCCTTAAAGCAGTCCCATTTCCTCCACCAACATCTACCAAAGTTTTTACCCCATCAAATACCTCTACACACCCTTCAACTATACCAGACACCATTTTCCTAGCATTACAAGCCAGCGCATCATTGATTAGATTGCTATGGCCAGGGTTTTCTGCTGCATATTTCCATATATCGTCGCCGTGAGCTGCCTCAAACGCCGCAGACCCATTTAGTCTGACACGACAACTT
Source organism: Jatropha curcas (assembly GCF_014843425.1). The sequence continues at coordinate 565,958 of NW_023590626.1, read as the reverse complement.
AGAAAATGCCAAGGCGCCAGCATCACCGGACTGTTCTCTAGTAAAAACAGAGCCGTCATGTTGTTCTCGCCTGGGCCAAGTAACCGGCGAGACAGAGGTGTCTGTATATAGCCTTTGGTGCCATCGGCGGTGAGTTGCTCTTTGAAAATATTGTGATGGACTAAGAACCGCATGATGCGGTGAAGATAAGATGGGTTACATTCAATGGTGGATGATAAGTCAGTTAGCGTGATGGGTCCTTGATGGTTTTCAATAGCATTTGCTATTCCGAGCTCCAAGGCACACTTAACCACTGCAATATTGCTAAACCCAAACATATATTTCCACATTTCAATTTCCATCTGTGCTTCTTCTTCTTCTTGTTTTTCCCTCATTTTTGAATCTCTTTTTTTGTTTTTCGGAAAGCTACAAAATAGAAAACGAATATTGTGTTACTTTGGGTAAAACGAGTTGTGCCGCGGCATGGCACCACGGCTTCTACTTATAATGAATTGCCGTGTGACACCTTTAGGTTGGAACTTTAATTAATTATATTTTAAAATTATAAAATATTGCTAAGTCTAAAAATTTATTTGCCACCACTAAAAAATTGAAAGTTAAAAAAAAAACATTTTCCAATGCTATTGTTTATTTAATCTGTAAAAGTCTGATGTGTTAAAAAAAAAAAAACATTGTCCATCACGCTCTCTATTTTTAGAAGATCTGTTAGACATCGTGACTCAACTTTTTATTATTTTCTCCTATTTATTCATTTTTTCTTTTTTTTTTTTTAATTTTTCTTTTATGTCTTCTCTTTTATTAGCGTTCAAATTTTTTCTCGTAATGAAACTAATTTCTTCTCCATGCTCAAGCAAAAAAATATAAAGTTGTGGTCGGTTGTCTATCTAACAAATTATCAACATTGGATGTGCCAAGTAAGAATTTACAGTGCAAAAGAAAAGCCCTGGTAATTGAAGTGAAGGAACTGCGTTCAAGTTAACTCTTTTTTTTCTATTCTTCATTTTAATTCTTTTTCGCTTTTTTGTTTTAATTTGATTATTGTTGTATGTTCAGTATTCGTAATTAAATAACTCAAGAATTAACCTTAGAAATTAATGTGAAACCAACTCTTCAGTTCTCCTTCTTTCCTATGAAGGGTACTTTTATTGTATATCATGTTTGTTCCTAACTTTTTTAGGATTACCTACTATATGAACTAATTTTAATAGGATACTATTCCTTTAAGGCTAGCTCATCTTCTATTTGTTATTTGTTATTCTAGCTTATAAAATCAATACTTTTCATATTTGCGTTTTAAGATTCAGCCACCTTAAGAAAGCAAATGATTCAAATTAGGAGTAACAAAACCAGGAAGGTAGAGAATATGTTTTTAGTTTATTGTATTTAGTTACAGATTTAATTTTAATTACATACATATCATCAGAAAATTTTAATGTAATCAAGATGCATTAGAGAGCCATTTTTAAAATATAATGTCTATATAGACACATTCAGCAACGTCACCATCTACAACTTCTATTATTAAGACACATCAGCTATAATCCATGGTTGTATTAGAGATGTTCTAATATTTTTTACAAGATGTGAGAAGATTAATTGGACAAATTATTATAATTCTATCTAATAAGTTTTTGACTTAATCACATATTATATATATATAGAGAGAGAGAGAGTTGTAGTAGGAATCAACTTCTATCACAGATAAAGTAAGCTGAAACAAAGAAAAAGTTCATCGTGTTCTCTTTGTTCAACATATTTTTTTAGAAAATTTCAAGCTTTTTCCTTATTTTAATTGGCCAACTTAATTAATCTGTTTAATTTAATATTAGTATAATAATGATAATTGCTTATAATTGATAACATTTGAAAACTAATCTAATCTAATTATCTAACCTAATCCAACTAAAAAACCTTATCTTTTAAATCTAGATAGATTTCTTTAAATTGCACATGCTATTGTATATAATCTCTTCCTCTTTTATCATTATATATTATATATTATGGTAAGTTTTCTTTTTTTTCTGGACCTTAGTTGATACTCCTTTCAAAAGTTGCATCCTTCTTCATAGGATTTGCAGCACGCTAAGGCAACATACACAATTTGAGGGAAGGTTCTTAATATCATTATACATTTTTTTTTTTTTTTCGTGTAAATCATCGGTATTTTGACTTTTTTACTAAAGATGGTTTAATCTAACTTAGGGGTTATTACATAATCCATTTTAGTGGCGTGTTTGTGAATTAGCAGTTGCGGGAAGCCTATCAAATTTCAATTTTATTTGTTTGGTTATATTTGTGATTCAAACTTGAAAAATTGAAGAAGGATGGAAAGTCAAAAGAGAGAAAGTATTGATTAAATGGAATTAAGTAAGATAAAGAAAAAAAGTGGAAAATCAAAAGAGAGAAAGATATTGGTTAAATGGAATTAAATAAAAGAAAAAAAGTTAGATCAAAAGAGTTGGAGACTCTTTTAGAATCTAACCATATCCATTTACCACCTAAATTTAATTGCATTAAAAAGTTGGAGATTGAATTTAACAAATTTGATCCGCCAAATTATTTTGACCTCTTTTTTTATTCTTTTTCCAATCAAAAAAATCGTTAAAACATAGAGTTTCGATTCCAGATTCTATTATTATTCAAGAAGCACAACGGAATGAAATTAGCTAAACACAAATCCATATACTTATGTTTAATTTTTATTTACATATAAGTAATTTGCTATTTATTTATTTATTTGTTTTGCTGTGTATATATATAAAACAGAATAGTCCCCAAGTGATGTTACCTATAGATATATCTCAAACTAATTATATGTATTTTTTTAGTAAACGATTGAATTGTTTTAATTAATTAATGGTACCTTATTTCATACCAGATCAATAGAACAAAGTAGATTAAATTGGACTGAGTGGTTTGAGAACTGAGAATGTAAGAATTCACAACTGTTGAGGACGTTAGTTTTACTATTAAAAAAGTTTTCCTAACTGGATACGCATTCCAAAACTTCTATATGGTTAGTATTTAATTAGTTAAATTATCATGTAATTATTAACATTATTTACCAAATGAGTGTTGGGTCTTTTTTTTCCTTTAAGTGAGGTCAAATGTTTAATCCTCAACGATGGAGCAAATACTTGCCGGGAGGAGATGAGCTATAAATTAATTCATATTTGGTAAAATTAATACGTAAAAAGTAGAAAATATTACTTTTAGAAAATGGAGGATAGTTTTGTCATAAAAAGTCATATTACGTAGTTTTATGGAATTTATTTGGAAATTCCACCTATTTTTATAGAATTCGGTGTAGTTATGTTCAATTCCATATAATAAAATTCTTCAAATTGAAATCTATATTTTTTTTTCACTCCAAATACAAAAATATAAATTTTTAAATGAATTTCACAAAATTTTGTGGAATGCATTTGCTCCAAATAAGGGCTAAATATTTAAAAAATAAATTTGCAAAATTAAAACTTTCAAATTTTAGAAGGCTTAATTATCTATATGTATTCATTTGAAAAATTAGTTTTAATCAAATATAACCAATCAAATCAGAAAAATTATATATCCTTCTCAAAAAATAAAAAAAAATATATTTTTAAGTGAAAATATTTTAAGGTTATTATTGAAAAATTGTATTCACTTATTCCGTACCAGTCTTCCAGCGGGATATATGGTTATGTCTACTCATATATCTTTAAAGTTATTTTAAGGTATCTTCAGTGTCATTAAGATTATTATTGAAAATCTCATTGTTCCCCCTAATTTCCAAATTTATATATAGTATAGATAATTCAATAATAATAGTTATTCAAGCAATTCAGTAATACCTGCATGCGAAACGCGGAATTATAACTATAGTTATATTATAGGTGGAGTCAATATTTAATTTCTGTGTCAATATTAATTTTTATTAGGTAGGGCGGATGGGTATATATTCACCCGCGGGTCAATTTGTCATCCCAAATTAATCAACAATATTTAATTACTAATTTAAACCATAAACTATATGTTACATGGAATCACACTTTTTTCGTGCATTATTTTTAGAACTTCGCTTTCAAAACCATATATGATTGTTTTGAGGCGAATTGCAATTATTTTTAAGGCAATTAAAACATATTGTACAGAGACTAAAATATATTTTAAGGCAAATTGCAACTATTTTTTAATTAAACAATTTTTCTTTCTTTTTTTTTTTAAATTAAAAGGTAGCCCTCCACTATTTAGTTTATACTAAAAGTTCTACAAATGAATGAGTCATAAGGTGTAAATTTTTTTTTCTTTTCCAATAAATGTGCTTTTTAAATATCAAACATGTTATTTTCACTCGTTTCAATCACTCGCTTAAGATTATCCTCTATTGTGTAGTATGTAGTATTATATATTATCTCGGCTTTAAAAGTCTTCAATGAATATTAAAAAAAATACATTGTGTAGTCTATAATATTATGTATTATTTCAGTTCATAAAAGACTTTAATGAATTAAAAAAAAATTATTTATCATTTTATCTGTAATTAAATAATAGTATTATAAAAGAAACCATTTACATCGTTGATTACACGGTTATAATGTGTATTTTTCTCTAGAAACCTTTTGTTAGTGGACAGCCGAATGCCATTGGCTACTGTACGTCAACCGGGACCCAGGGATGGTTCTGTTTGGTACAAGTCCTTTTTTTATCTGTTTTTCTTTGCTTTGGTTTTCGTATTAGGTTTCTTGTTTCAAGAACAACATTCAACTTCGATAAGGCGCAAGGAAAATCCTTATTTTGTTCGAGTTTTGATACTTTGATCAAATTGAATCTTTTTAATTTAGTTTGAATTAATTACATGTCACGACCCAATTCCATGGGCCGGACCGGCACTAGGGCCCAGGTAAGCTTAAGGCCCCCGAGACCCGTAGTAAGCCTGAAACACCAATTCCATGGGCCGGAACCGGCACTCAGGGCCCCAGGTAAGCTTAAGCGCCCCGAGACCCGTAGTAAAGCCTGAAACACTAAAAAATTTATTATCTCAATATATTTTAGCATTCAAGTCCATCATTATTATGAAAAAATAACCTCAATATCTTATTATTTCTCGGCCCACAGCTTATCTTCTACAGCATTCTATAGTTCGAGCCGAATTTCAATACATCACATTCTAATAAATGGGCTTACAGAAATTATTTTGTCTATGTAAATTTACAGCTAAATATGTGTAAATTCTTACAACTGCGGAGTCACTAGCTCTTTGGGTATACTACGCTTTTTTTTACGCATAATTACTGGTGAAATAATCATAGAACCAGGAAAATTTCTCCTGTTGCCCTGCGCCGAAGAAACTAGCCTAAACGGATTAAAGAAAAACTTTATTTCTGAAAAAAATAAACCAGACATGGTCTGGAGTTTTTCTAAGAAGTAAATATTTTAATTATTGCACAACACACGCAGTCACACAAATATGTAAACATTTCAATCTAGTCATCCGACTAGTTATATGCTCACGCAGCCAGTCACACAAATTACACATACCAGCACTCACACGTAATGTCACTTTCAAGTAATCAAGCAAGTGGTAATTAGTCAGTGGCACCACTTGAAACCCAAACGAGCCGTCCTCACACATGGCTCGCCCTCTCGTACATGTGCACTAGGGAGCCGATCCCCCATACGGCCAACTGGTCTAATGCTCACTGACCAGTCCTCTCATTGTTTTTCCAGTCTCTCGTTTCTTTTCCATATCAACAGGAGGCAACCCGGTGGTCTCCATCCAATCTAGATTATAATCTAGATCAATCAAGTGCTCACAACAGGAGGCCACCCCTGCGGCGCTACCATCAAATCTAGGATTATCAGTGTGCGCAACTACAAGAAGCCATCTGTGAATTTCCATATAATGTATGTCATCAGGTGCACAAGGGGGCGCCGCATCTCCATTTTCCCGGCCGACGGTCAAGTATCATATCTAACCGATCCATATACAGACCGTCTCACAAACCCATGGTGGTCCACTTCATCCCAATTCCCACAAACAAAGCCAACAATATTCACAGCAAAATAAATCAAAACATTGCAAATCAAATGCAAACATATTGACAGTTGACATGTAATGCAATGGCGCAATTAGACTCCATTTTTCAAATCGCAAATAAATAATTAATAAAATAAATTACATTAACAATAAACAATAATGATAATAATAAACAGTAGTAATCGGAAATAATATAATAATTAGATAATTAAATGAATCATAAAAATAATAATTAAATAATTAGAGCACTCTATTTATCATCAATATTAGTTATCGAAATTAATCCAAGTAAACTTAATTATTATGTTATTAATTAAAACTAGTCTAGGTTTCTATTGAAATTTCGGCAGCATGGCAGCATCTCCCCTAAAAATAGGACTATCTACCTGTTTAAATATCACAATAATGTTATATATTTATCAATCAATGCACACACAGCCCATCCGTCGGGCGATCAAACAGTTAAATTTCCCTTCCTCCATCCAAATAATAATGTCAACATTCAACTATTAATTCACAACTTATAATAAACTTCAAACATATCCCAATAATATTATTGAACATTCTTTGCTTCACATAAATATAATCAGCGTCTTTAGCTAATTGACAAATAAATGAAATCTTTCATACATATACATATAAACAGAAGTTATACCATTAAGTTAATTAGCTTCAAACTATTATAAAACTCCTTATTAAACCTTTATTTCATCATCCTTACTTAAGGTATAAACAACATCTTTAAACATTTACTAAAATTCTAAACTAGCCAAACTAGCCCCTAAGAACATGCTTCAATTAGATTTCAATTCCATAATACTACTTCTACTAGGTAACCCAACTCACAACTTGAAGCGTATAACTAAAGCTTCCTAAATTTCCATTCATCTTGCCACGCAAATACAATTTCTCTAGTTAGTTCGTATAAAAATGGCACGATTACCTGCAATAGCTACCCCTCCAATGCAAATAGGTTCTCCTTGATTTAGACTTATACATATAGCACACAATTTCACTCTATTTCCATCAAACTTAGATTCTTAACATCCTATATCATGTCAAGCAATTGGTTTATAGAATAATGAGATTAGCTTGCTGCCATTTTAAAAATTGCTCTAATTTATTATATAGAAACATGCAGTAACACAATTAGCCTACACATATAAAAAATTTCAGTTTATAGCTCATGTATCAATGGTTTAAACTAATTTGCAATTACATTCTTCCAAAATTCAAGACTAACCAACTAAACATATCTGGCTATAGCTATTTCCACAAGTTAATCAATTTAATTTATTTAGAGAAGACTAAAAATGTTCTATATATGTATATATATATATATATACATAGGCTATTCTAATAACCTAATTTCCTATTATTCAAATTAATTTACTTAATTACTCTATTTAATTCATTAGTTAATCAATTCGAAATCTATAAAAAAAATTTGAGAATTGAGTGTTAGAGCGTACCGAATGAAAATCGGATGACGAATCCACAATCCAAGCGAGGAGAGGAAAAATCTGTCCATTGGGCCTCGCCGGAGGCTCGCCGGAGTGCCGCCGTCGGCCACCGTTCACGGTGGCCGGAAATCGGAAATCATTGTGACCCAGAAACGTGCGATTTGTACACCCCTAGAATCGAAATTTCGTCAAGGACACAAGTCCATGCTCCGTTTGTTAAATCGGTGGCCCATTTGGCCTAAACCGGCGCCACCCGAAGCTTGGCGCCGCCATCAATGGTGATTTCACCACCAAAGCTTGATCGTCGGAACTGGAGGGAGGGAGACACGCGCAAGGCCAAGAAGAGTCGATTGAAAGTCTCCTCGCCGGCTGTGTCCACCGGAAACGGCGAGAATCGCCGGAAAATAGCTTTGCACGGTGTCACGCTACTTCTAACGCGATTCCTTCTCGTCAAGCTCTGTTTCCGCAAAACGAGACTACAGATGGCTTCCTCCCATTGTGCTCTTCAATTTAGAGCTATGGCTCGCTGACTTTGGTGGCCGGAGGCCGGAGATCGGAGAAGAGGCAGAGAGGAGAACGTGCTGAGAAGAAGAAGGAGAGAAAGAAAAAGAAAAAAAAAGAAAAAAAAAGAAAGGCGGTTTCTAGCAAATTCTAGGCCATTCCGGTTCGATTCAAACCGGTTTGGTCCAAACCAATGGTTTGACTTGATTTTTGCTTGGTTCGCAGGTTTTCACTTGATTTTTCAGATCCGGTTCAATTTATTTTACTTATTTTAATTAGGTTTCATAATATATCCTCCATTAACTAAATAAAACTAAAAATATAGTTAGTAATCATATTTGATTTTTAGGAAAATTAATTTATATATATACATAATAGATTAATTGCTGGACTTTCATATTATTACTTGAAAATTTAACTGTTTACGATTCAAATACGATTCAATTTCTTTTCGACATTTTATTTTGGGCTTGGGCCCAACTCGTGAAACTTTTGGGGCTCAAATTAGAATTGTTACTGTTTTTAAACGGTCCATACCGTCAAAAATTTCAGACAAATTAGAATTGTTCACTGTTTTACGGTCCATACCGTCAAAAATTCAGATTTTTGATTTAATAAAATTCTAAAGTTTTGAAAATAAAATTACGGGTTGTTTCATTACATTTGTGATTTCTTATTTAAGTTAATTAAATCTTCAATTAAATACTTACATGTAATAGTAATAACTTTAGAAACCTTAAATAATTATATTTTTATATTTGAGATAAACTTATATAATAGTGATGAGACAGTAAATTTTCCATTATTGATAATATTCTAATAATAAGACATCAGAAGAAAAATGCTATTTACTTATTTAGTCACCCATTGCAAAAGATAAATTAGGCAAAATTAATTAATTTGAAGAAAAAAAACATTGATGAAATAGAATTTGATTTGAAGATAAATTAGTGATCAATTATATTTCTGCAGCTGATAATATACCAAAATTTATTGTTAAAATTTGAGACTCAAACTACCAAATTGCCGCTGAAATAAAATTGGGTTATTTGAAAACCGATGTAGATACCAATATTCTGAATTAATTGCATCCATTATAGCCATATACGCTAAGTATGGTGACCGAATTTTCTTTACAGACGGATGAATCAGTCACTAAGTTAAAATGGGTACCAAATATCAGATTCTTAAGTACTTTATTTCAGTGGCTAAGTCAATTCCCATTCTTAAGTGGAAAAATTTTGAGTTATATATCTTCATATTCTTGTAGTTTAAACTTTACAATTCTATATCTATATGGATAAATAATTATGTTATCTTTCTATTTATATTTGTTTGCTACTGGTTTTTTTCTTCCTTCCATATGTTTTTCAAAAGGAAGATATTTGATACGTATTGTGACAGATTCATAAGTTATATGTATTAGTTTTGGATAAATACGTTGCTTGGTGTGAGTTGTGCGAGTTGTTGGACTGTATATCGACGAGAGTATTTCTTGATAAGTTGTGTGAGTTGCTGAAAATCCGTGTAAAATACGAATGGTATTTTAAATTTCTGCTCAACATTTAACCTATTAAAGACCAATTTATAACCGATTTAATAAATTAAAAGTAAGATTGTTTAAAATTGTTACGAAAAGAGACCGAATTATGACTAAAAAATTAATAAATAATTGCTAACAAATAGTGTCGGAAAGATATTTTTTAAAGCAATTCATCAGTATAATATAGTAATTAAATTAGAACTAATTAACAACATAAATTGTTAATGACCAAAGACATTCAACAATCAAATCAACACAGAATTAGTGTCTGGATAATAATTAGGGGTGTGCATGGGTCGGATTGGGATGAGAATTACATAATTTGTTTACAAATATAGAATTATGAGAAAGATTGTAAAACTAATTAAGAATTTCTGGATATGCTTCGTTATCAATGAAAACAAATTGTACAATATGATGAACTAATGGAAAACTGATAACCACTATGTATTTATACTAAGTACTATCTAGTACTGTGTGTATTTTCCTACTGTAGCAAAACTATTTTGCCTAACTAACTTCATTATTCACATCAACCTTTGTGCATATAAATTAATGTAGGCATCTTCTTCATGTTGTCCATTGTGCTAGTTGGACTTTGTGCAATCTCAAATCCATTTTGCATATACATATATAGTAAACCTAGTTTCTCAGTTCATTTTATCCTTAGCCAAGTTTTATAAACCTAGTATCGCTCTCTCAAATGTTTCTTTTAACCCCATCACCGTCTCCAACCCTTGATCTTTGCATTCCTACTTATCATCACTTCCATTAATTAACTTGTTCACCCCCCTCCCCCCCAAAGTTGGTATTGGATAAACTGACTAACCCCAACTTGGATACTAGATCATTAAACCGCGTAATGGGAAGTGATTTTGTGAGTAATTCAGCCAACTAGTTCCGAGATGAGACATGCGAAGTGCTAAGAAACCTAAATTGAAGCTCGTTTCGGACCACATGACATTCTATGTCAACATGTTTGGTTCATTAATGGAACACTGGATTCATGACAATATGGAGTGCCAATTGATTGTCACAAAACAAAGGAATGGGAAGAAGATATGGTAAACCAAGATCTCTTAAAAGATAAGAAATCAATTTTAATTTGCATGTTGTATTCGCCATTGCCCTGTATTCTGTTTCTACGGTTGAACGACTAACAACATTTTACTTCTTTGTTTTTCAAGAAATAAGCGAGTCACCAAGAAATATGCAATACCCAAAAAGAGATCGACGAGTAGTGGTGCATGCGGCCAAATCGGCATCACAATAAGCATGTAATTGAATGGAACTTTAATGAGCAAAGAACAAATCAAGAGAAGCAGTACCTTTAAGAAGAAGGTGAATGCAGCATTGAGATGACCAATACGAGGATTTTGCATGTACTAGCTCAACTATTGTACACAGTATGCAGTATCCGGTCTAGTGAGATTTAAGTACAGAAGATGATCTACTAATCGACGGTATTGTTTTGGACCGAGTAATAAAGTGCCCATTTCAGGTAATAATTTGTTCCCTTATGCCATTGGTGTATGTGTAGTTATAATTGTATCAAGATTTGCATCATGTAGTAAATCAAAAATGAATTTACGTTGAGACAAATACATACCTTGTGTAGATCTTGCAATTTCTAAGCCCAAAAAATACTTTAGATGACCAAGGTCCTTAATAATGTAGGCTTTGTGTAAAAGTTCTTTCACTACTAATCAAAAGGTCCAGTAATCAACATATAATCAACGTAGACAATAAGAATAAGAAAACTGTCACCAGAGCCCTTAGTGAATAGGTAATGATCAGTGGAAGATTGAGAAAACCCATAGCTGAGCAAGGTAGCAGTGAATTCTTTGTGCCATTGCTTGGATGCCTTAATATAACACTCTAGTGGAAGCATGCCCTCATCAATTTGCCCATGTAAGTAGGCATTATTGATGTCTAGCTATGTAAAGGCCATGATTTTGTTATTACTAAGGCCAATAGAACCCTGACAGTAACCAATTTTGTAATAGGGGAGAAGCTTTCTATATAGCCTAGACCTAGGAGTTGATTGTACCCCTTAGCCATTAGACGAGCCTTGTATCTATCAACAGTACCATCTATTTTATATTTGATTCTGCAAACTTATTTAGATCCTATGGCCTTCTTTCCTTTAGGTAATTCTATAACAAGACAAGTGCCATTTGCCTTTAGTGCATTTAATTCAACCTAGATTGCCTGTAACTACTTCTCATCTTTTTTAGCATGACTAAAAGATTTAGGCTAATGGACTTTAGATAGGTTGCTTTGAAATGCTAGATAGGCAATAGAATATGATAAATTGTGGAAAGACAACCAATTTGTTTGATGTGCAGGTGATCTGTCATTACTATTGGAAGAGACAAGAGCTACAAAATCAGCAAGCCAAGCAAGTTTAATTTTGGTTCTAACTCTTCTCCTTAATTCTAGTTGTGGGTCAGTTAATGCAGGTATGGTACTGGTATGATCTATTGTATGAGAAATGGTATTTTGTGGTGGAATTGAGGTTGTGTTTTGGTTTTTGTGGTATCTTGGTTTGTTGTAATATTTTGGGATTGGTGATTTGTGATAGGAGATGAAAATTGAGTCTGTATGTTTGGCTATGGTTGCATGTTTGATTGTGTGGTGGATTATGATTATGAATGATTGCTGGTAGTGAATGAGGGTGTGTGTGGTATGTGGGATATTGTCATCCATGCATGTTAGGAGGGAGAATTGGAAGCTATAAGTGGGTATTTGGTTGTGATTATATTCTCTTTGAAACTGACGTCACTAGAATGAAATATTTTTTTGGTGTTCAAATCATAAAGTCTGTATCCTTTCTATTGAGGTGCGTAGCGAAATAAAACAATAGGAATTACTCTTGCATCAAATTTGTTGTTTGGTGTGACTTGTTTGCAAAGCATAAGCATCCTATGATTTTGAAATATGTGATATTTGGGGGTTTGGTATGTAAAACCTCAAAAGAGGATTTCCATTCAATATTTCTATAGGTACTCTATTTATTATGTGAGTGGCTCCCAATAAAATTTCTAACCAAAAATTCTTAGGGAGTCTAGATTGAAGTATAAGAGCTCTACCTATTTGCATTAGGAACTTATGTTTTCTCTCTGCCCTTCCATTTTGTTAAGGGGAACAGGGATAAGTTAGTTGCGTATGATACCTTTTTGAGATAATAGCTCCTATAATTATTTGTTAATGAATTTGTCCTATTATCTGTCCTTATTTTCTTAATTTTTGTCTGAAATTGTGTGCTAATCATGCTTAGGTAGTGTCTAAAAACCTCAAGCACTTGAGTTTTGTCTCCTATCATATACACCCATGTATACCTACTGTAATAATCTAATAGTGTATCCATATATCTTGCACCTACCACTAATTTAACTGAAGATGGACCTTACAAATCAGTATGTTCTAAATCAAATTTAGTTTATGCATGGCTAGTACTGGGGGAAAAGGCAATGTTTTTGTTTTGATTAGGGACAAATGAAACAATCCTTAAATTCAATGTTTGCATTCAACAATTTAGATATGTGTTTCAATCTAGCATTTGATATATGGCCTAGTCTAGCATGCCAAAGCATTCCTACATGCTTATTATGATTATCACAAGAGTTAGTACCACTACAAGTAATATTTGAATGAAAAGATGTGTTATTCAGTAAGTATAGACTTCTTTGAACCCTTCCAATAGCATGAGTGCATCAGTATGGATATCTTGTAATAGACAATGGTTAGTTTTGGTTTTGACAGAAACATTGCATTTTTTGGCAAGGGTATGAACTGAAATCGGGTTGCATTTAAAACTAGGGACTAACAACACTTCATGTAAAATCAATCTGTGATTTATCTTTATTGTACCAGCATGTGCGACTGTTTTATATGAACCATCAGCTAGTTTGACAAGTCTAGGTGTTGGTAATTTGTAAATGTAATAAAAAAGTTTTGGGTTTTCGCACCTGTATTTATTATCCAATTGCTTTTATCCTTAATCATGTAATTAAAATGAGATGTGTTTACATTACCTGCAAATCATGTATTATCTGCACTATCAGCATTTTCATTGATCTTGCAAGTTTGCACTTCTTTGCCCTTCACCATCTTCATAACCTCTTGCTAAATCTACTTTGTGATATTCTCATTGCAGTCTCCATATGTAACGTCCCTTCCCAATCCACCCGTTAACCTGAATGAACCGAGCCGAGATGCTACAATCTGGTTGAACCTATGTTTTGTCATGCTGATATCATTCTGTAGGCTAAATATGATGTCATTGCTGTTGCTTTCGACATTAGTTAGATACAGCTATGTACTTATATTTACAAGACATGATACTAGTTTCCAAAATGAAATGGGCCCAACTATGTGCCCTCTACATGCCGTGATAAGTATAGACAAAACCAAAATATCAAAATGAGTAGCTACCCTGAAGACTGAGTCTTCAAACGATGTTACAAAACATGATACTAGTTTACAAAATGAAATGGGCCCAACTGTGTGCCCTGTACATGCCATAAAAAGGGTAGAAAAAAAAATACACATCCAATGAGTAGCTACCCTGAAGACTGAGTCTTCTATAGATGAACTGCAGCAGTTGTAAGCCGACTCTCTATGGACCAATCTCAAAATCTGCGAGTTAAACAGGTAACTCGCTGAGCAAATAAGCTCAGTGGATATCTCAACAAATAAGAAACAATCAAGCACATACATGGATAGAAATAAGCATGTAAATGCATATGGATAATTACACATATAAGCACATATAGCATGATCCTTTCATTATACCTTGATTATCTTTTGTACTGTTTACAATCTTTAACTGTATGGCTCCATAAGGTAACGTGAACCTAAAAGTGATAAGAAGAACTAGATGAATACTGTATGGCTGGGCTGCTATTGACGCCATATTAAATCATATCCACTCAACGGCCTGTAGCCAGAGTAACCAAACTGTATATGGGCGCAGATTCTGCTATCCTATGTCGCGACATAAGTCTTATCTACGTGGGTTTCCACCTATGCCTCAGTGGAGCATATTATTTGGTATTATCAATAATACAATAAATCATATTAAATTATTCATAAAAGTCATAAACCAGACTGTTTTAATATGCTTCTTCTGTATGTTTCCCTAACCTGTTTCAATGCTTTTTTCGTAGACAAATACAAGTAACATCTAATGAGTAATATGCAAACAATTGGATAACTTGCATGTAGGTAGAACAATTGAAAATTGTTAGGGCACGCCTGTACATGTTGTCACAATTCTAAGCATAACTTTTCTGCTTTAAGTCTAATTCAGGAATTCTATGGTTAGCTAACACATGAGAGTACAAATATGTCTTCTACCACCTCTCTGAAAGATGTGGGTAAAGTAGTCAAATATTGAATTAAAGTAGCAACTTCCAGTTTGCCCAACTGTTGGTTTTCAGTTTGCACCGTTTGTACCATTTTAGTCATATCTCTCAATTTATAAGGCCCATTTAGGTGAGTCCAAATTCTATGGTTAGATAACACATTAGGGTACAAATATGTCTTCTACCACCTCTCTGACATATGTTGGTAAAGTAGGCAAATATTGAGCTAAAGCAGCACCTTCCAGTCCGCCCAGATTTTGATTTTCAACCTACACAGTTTGTACTATTTTGGGCATATCTTTCAATTTATAAGTCCATCAATTTATAAGGCCAATTTAGGTGATTCCAAATCATATGGTTAGCTAAAACATTAGGGTACAAATATGTCTTCTACCACATCTCTGAAATATGTTGGTAAAATAGTCAAATATTGAATTAAAGTAGCAACTTCCAGTCTGCCCAGTTGTTGGTTTTCAGTTTGCACAGTTTATACCATTTTGGTCATATCTCTCAATATATGAGGCAAATTTAGGTGATTCCAAATTCTATGGTTAGCTAACCCAATAGGGTACAAATATGTCTTCTACTAGCTCTCTTAAATATGTTGGCAAAGTAGTCAAATATGTTGGCAAAGTAGTCAAATATTGAGCTAAAGCAGCACATTCCAGTCCGCCTAGATTTTGATTTCCAACCTGCACAGTTTGTACTATTTTGCATATCTTTCAATTTATAAGTCCAATTTAGGTGATTCCAAAGCTCATAGACAGCTAAAACATAAAGGAACAAATAACTCTTCCATACCACTTCCTAATTCCATCGGTAAACAGGTTCAAGTTCAGGTTGAAGTTACTGGTCAGTTTACCAACAAACCTGTTTCAGCATGAAATCAATATCAATTCATTTATTCAATGCATCCCATGCTTTATCAACATTCTCAGACCTATTACTCAACATTCAGGAACATATCTTATCACTATCATCACACTACACATATTCTCATACAAGAAAATTTGTTAAACTAAAAGAGATATCAAACCTTTAACCAAAAAGCTTTAAACCTTGCTTTTAAGCTCTTTTCTTAGCTTCCTTTGCTTCTACCTTTGAGTTCTCCTCTCCATACATCATACATCTTATTAAATCATCCAAAATATCACTCCATAATATGAATTCAAAGAAAATTCCAACGTTTACTTGGATAGAGTTGTTAGGTTGAATTTAAATGCTTGAAAGGTAATATTAAGGTAGAAATTGGAGGAAGATTTAGGAGAAGATGGAGAAGGTAAAGTGAAGGAAGAAGATGAAGGAGAAGATGGAAAAGGGAAAGTGAGTGGAATTTTCGGGTAACTTCTAAATTATCTCTAATTGTATGTTACAAATTATCAAATAGTACCTAACTTTTTAATATTTTACAATTTAATACCTAAACTTTATACTTTGTTTCAATTTGGTCCTAATCCTTATACTTTTATCTTTATGTTTCATTCAGTTAAGTCCAATGCAGTTAAGTATTTAATTTAAATCTCATTCTACCCCACTTAAGTCCAATGCAGTTAAGTATTTAATTTAAATCTCATTCTACCCCACTCTGGACTCTAATGGCTTAAACCAGGTTCTAGTTCGGCTCGACTCGACTCGACTCTGTGCAACGATTCGATTCAGTAAGATGTCACACCATATGCTTGTAGATTCATTGCAGTCTCCATATTGAACTCTCTAGAGGAGTTTCATTTACTAGATTTGACATGCTAACATTAGCTTGTGCTCTTTTTCTCTTTGCAGTCTCCATATCCTGACTTCCATTCAGGATATCCATGTAGTTTAAAACATATGTCCCTTGTATGTCCTCCCTTTTTGCAATGATTGCAATACCTATCTTCCTTCTAATTTGGCAAAATTTCTCCCATCCTGAATTTCTGATGATTGTTAAATCTGTTTGCATACATTATTGTTGAATGTTCATTTAAATATGGAAAAAGCACTCATATGATGACTCTGCTTTTAGTGTGTTAAAAACAATTGCAAGATGTAACGGGCTTCACTAGTAATGTTTCTGTGACTTGGGTGACAAGGTAAGTAAATAAGTCTGCCCGTTTTTTTCTCGAGGAGTTGCCTTTTTCTTTTTTCCATGCTAATCTTAAAGATTTGAAATGGAAAAAAACTTGCTTATATTTGGTCTACATGCCTATTCATGGAATAAACTTCTAAAAATAGAGATTTTTTAAAAATTGTTTCTATTTTATCGTTTCTTTTTACAACTGAATGGTTTGAAATATTACCGTTCCAAAAAAAAAAATTTTATTGATTTGGTTCATGGATGAGCCATAGACCAAGTTTAAGTGCCTTTTTCTTTTTCTATGAGTTGTCTTTTTCATCTTTCATGTTAATCTTAAAGATTTGAAATGGGAAAAACTTGCGTATATTTGGTCTATGTGCCTATCCATAGAATAAACTTCTAAAAATAGAGATTTTTTAAAAATCGTTTTCATTTTATCGTTTCTTTTTACAACTGAATGACTAGAAATATCACGTTCCAAATTAAAATTTCATTGATTTGGTTCACGGATGAACCATAGACTGAATTTAGGTGAGTCGCTTTGGTTTGGAATATTATTTTAAACCATGTTGAGTCTTTCATCGTATCAAGTCCGGATTATTAATAATCTTTGCTTCATTTTTTCTTAAAATTTTTTTTTAAAAAATACAAACACAAAATGCAAGCAAAAACTGACCATGAGCAAAGCAGCGTCAGCCTTTGGAACACTCTGAAACATGTCACCATCAACATGCCTAACACCATCACATTCTTCTGCAACATCCACAACGTGAGGAAGATCAATGTTAATGCCTTTAATCCAAGGACAAGCCTTAACCAACATGCTTAAAGCAGTCCCATTTCCTCCTCCAACATCTACCTAAGTTTTTATCTCTATACACCCTTCAACTATACCAGACACTGTTTTCCTAGCATTACAAGCCATCGCATCAATGATTAGATTGCTAAGGCCAGGGTTTTCTGCTGCATATTTCCGTACATCGTCGACGTGAGCTGCCTCAAACGCCTGGACCAAGTAACCGACGAGAGAGAGGTGTCTGTATATAACCTTTGGTCCCATCGGCGGTGAGTTGCTCTTTGAAAATATAGTGATGGACTAAGAACCGCATGATGCGGTGAAGAGAAGATGGAACACATCCAACAGTGGATGATAGGTCAGTTAACCACTGACCTATCACTTGATGGGCCCTTGATGGTTTTTAATAGCATTGGCTATTCCAAGCTCAAAAGCACACTTAACCGCTGCAATATTGCTAAACCCAATTATATATTTCCACGTTTCAATTTCTATCTGTGCTTCTTCTTCTTCTCTTTTTTCTCCCATTTTTGAATCTCTTTTTTTGTTTTTGGAAAAGCTTCAAAATAGAAAACGAAGATTGTGTTATTTTTGGGTAAAACGAGTTATGCCATGGTATGGTACCAAGGCTCCTATTTATAATGAATTGCCGTGGGACACGTTTAGGTTGGAATTTTAATTAATTATATTGTAAAAATTAATTATATTGTAAAATTATAAAATATTACTAAGGTTTTAACGCTACACGTCTTATTGCAATTTGAGCATTAGATTAGTTTTTTTTCGTATACAAAAGACGTCCAATGGAACTAGTAAATTAGACTTCCACTCTTGAGAGCATATTCAATATAACTATGGATTGCTCTAATTTATTGGCCACATTTAAAAAATTGAAAGTTAAAAATAAAAATTTTCTCCAATGCTATTGTCTATTTAGTCAGACTATGGTTTGTGAAATACAACTAGTTTGTCTCTGTCAGACTATAAGGTCATTCTGTCTAATTTTTGCATATTTTCCATTAAATACCTTATGAAATGATAAAAATACCCCTTTTATTTTAAAAAACATAAGGATGGACTAGTTGTATTTTTCAAATAATAAGGACTGCACAGTAATTTTTCTAGTATGATATTTTAATATCTCTCCTTCTCTTTTATTCACGTTTAAACTTCTTCTTAACGCTAAAACTAATTTCTTCTCTATGCTCAAGTGAAAAAATATGAATTGTGGTCGGTTGTCTATCTAACAAATTACCAACATAAGAGGTGCCAAGTATAGAGTGCAAAAAAAAAAAAAAAAAAAAAAAACAGTATAGAGTGCAGAAAAAAAAAAAAAAAAAGCCAAAAAAAAAAAAAAAAAAAAAAAGCCCTAGCAATTGGATCAATAAAGGAGCTAGGATCAAGATAGCCTTTTTTTTATTCTTCATTTTAATTCCTTTTCGGTCTTTTGTTTTAATTAGATTATTGTTGTATGTTCAGTATTCACAATCAAATAGCTCTAGAATTAATCTCAGAAACTAATGTGAAACCAGCTCTCAAGTTCCCCCTTCTTTCCTTTGAAGGGTTTACCTTTATTGCATATCATGTTTATTCCTAAATTTTTTAGAATTACCTACCATACGAACTAATTTTAACAGGATACTATTCTTCTAAGGCTAGCTCATCTCCTATTTGTTATTTGTTGTTCTGGCTTATAAAATCAATACTTTTCATATTTATTTTCAAGATTAAGCCACCTTAGGAAAGCAAAAGATTCAATTAGGCAACCATCGCTTGACAATCCAATAACAAAACTAGAAAGTAGAGAATATGTTTTAATTTACTGTATTTAGTTACAGGTTTAATTTTAACTAGGTGAAAGCCCACACATTGCATGAGTTGTTTCATTACTTCATCATCGTACATTGTACAAGGGGTTGCTTTTTTAATGTACATATAAAATAAATATTTATAAAAAGAATGAATCATAAAACTTCAGAGAAATAAAAAGAAGCAAATAAAAATATTATAAAAGATATACAAATAAACTAAAATAGGGTAAACACATTACACATACAATACAAAACCCCTAGACATTAGTTAAATTGTTTTGCAAAACTATAAATTTGAAAGACATACACAAAAGTTTCATCTACCTCCAAAATTTTTGCAAATAAATATAAAGACAATAGTAAAGATATAGTAGATATAAAAATATTAAATTATTATAAATAAATAGACAAAAAAAGTTAAATAGTCGAATCTAAAACTAAAAAAATTAAAAATTAAAATATCAATATAGATAATTATTTTAAATAAGTACTAATTTTTAAACTTAAAAAAAATCTTAAATGATCTAATAAAAAGTTTCAAAATTGAAATATAGATATAGATAATTATCGTAAATGACTATTAATTTTAAAATATAAGCATTAAATATAATTTTCCAATATTTAGATATAAAATTAAAATTAAAATTAAAATGATAAGAATATTAGGTATCTCATTTTTTTTAATTTATTAAATGTATTTATTTTTTAATTTTTATTATAGGCTCCCTTTGTTATTCTAAATGTATTTATTAAATTTAATGTTTAGATTTCTGTTTAACCTCTTAAACTAGCAAGCAAAATAAATAAAAGAAAGAGCAAAAAAAAAAAAAAAAATTAAAAAGAAAGAGCAAACAAAAAAAAAAAAAAACATAATAATAATAAATAAATAAATAAATAAAAATTGACCTTTCGTTCATAAGCATAAAAACTACACAAACAAATTGAAAGTAACTCCTAACAAACATATCCAATATCATACAATTAATTGTGCAAAGATAAAAAATAAGTTATCGAAATAATTAGATTTAATTAATATTGGTCATGTTTATTTATCTCTTTCCTTTCTCTACTCCTATCTTTGCCTCTATATCCACTTTTTCTACATACATATCATTTCATAAAGTTAAAAAATTCTAAAAAAGAAAAAGAAGGAAAGACGAAACCAGAGAATTAAATTAACATTACTGTAGTTGAAAAAAAGATGCGGTAATATATAAAAATTGAAATCGTTATTGTCATCATTTTGCTAATCAAAACCTGAAAAACAATAATGACATACGCATGAAAATAAAAAAATAACCAAAATCTCGAAAATTGAAAGAAAAAATAATCGAAAGAAACAATAAAAAATAAGAAACCATTATGAAAATAATCATTGAAAGAGGTATATATATATATATATATAAGAAAAAAATTCAAAAATTTTTAATGTTCTAAATTCAAAATTTCAAAAGTTTTAAAGTTTTAAATTCAATAATTCAAAAATTTTAAAGTTTTAATTATTCAAAGTTTTAGATTTTAGATTTTAGATATAGGTATATATAAATATGAAAAAAGATAAGCTCAAAAATTACTAAAACTTTAGAAAATTTATAAAAAAAGAAAAAAGAAATACTCAAACATGGGAGTGTTATGTCAGTTTTTTTAAAAATTCTTTTGGTTTTGGGATTATAGATAGATAGATAGATAGATAGATAGATAGATAGATATAGATTACATATAATTTGAAAAATAAAATACACATCATTAGAAAATTCTAATATAATCAGGATGTATTGGAGAGCCATTTTTAAAATCTACATATTCAGCCATGTCACCATCTACAGCTTCTATTTATTAAAACACATTAACCACAATCCATGGTTGCATTGAAAATGCTCTAACATTTTTTACAAGATGTGAGAAGACTAACTGGACAAAGTATTATTGAAACAACCCGAATTTTTTTTTTTCAAAGATTTTCCAATTAAATTTAATAAACCGACAGCCTGAAAATTTATTTCAATATTTTAATGCGAACACTTAAATAAACCACGACAGCCGAAAATTTATTTATATTCCTAATGCGACATGTGAGAACCGACACGAAACCGACTGAACCACGCCGAAAACCATTTTAATGCGAACACTGTGAGAAACCGAACCGAAAACCGACTGAAAAAGCCGAAAACCAAAGATTTGGGTCGAATCGAACCGGTTCGACCCAAACCATCTAGAAAATTCCATTTTTTTTTATCTCCAGCGCTGCACCTCCACTCGTCACCCTCACCAGCGCCTCAACTCCACTCCACCGACACAGCCACTGCGCCTCCTCCTCCCTTCTTCTTCTTCTTTCTTTCTTTCTTTCTTTCTTTTCTTTTCTTTCTTCTTCCCTGCGTCTGTCTGCGTGTGACTGGCGAGAGACAGCAGATCTTATGGCGCGCCCACCCAGCCCTCGCGGGCCACATCGCCGCCAACTCTCACGCCGCCAGTCGACGCACTCAACTGGCTCTATCGCGTCGCGCTCATTTGCCCAGTAGCATCCGCCTCTGCCAGATTGCGCAGCGCACCAACAGCAGCACAGTCTCCACCTTGTTTCGCAGCCACCCCACGTGCCCTGCTGCTACGCCACAACAAGATGCGCCTTGCGCCAGCTCAGCGTGCCTCCGCACGAACCAATGCCAGCTGCTCCGATCCGGCACCGGCGTGAAACATCCCCGATCTAGCGAAAAATTCGACAAAGATTATATTTTGGGGTATAAAAATCTAATGCTACTAAGTTTTTAGTTACTTAAATTAATTTTATTATTGTAGTTATTAATTTCGTTATTACATTTAGTAATTGTGGTAGTTAATTAGTTAATTTAATTTTTCAGTATTGTTTATAATATAAATGTTGATTCACGTTAAAATCCTTTGATTAAATATTATTGAGGAATTTTTGATGATAATATCATGGAATGGAAATGAAATGAAGAATTGGAATTAAAGTAATTGTTGATAATGGATTTTCGGATGGAGGAATGAGAAATTGAATTGATTGATTGATTGCCGATGGATTGGCCCCTGTGTGGTTTTGGGCGTTTTAGATAAAAATTGTTTCGATATTTTAACAGGTGGAAATCCCAATTTTTAGGGGAGATGCTGCGAAATCCTTCGAGTAGAAAATAAAAAACTGAACTTTCGGTAGCGAAATAAATTCATTACTAGAAATTTAATTATTTTAGAGAGTAGAAAATCAATAGAAAATAAACAGATTTCAGAAGAAATAATAAAATAGAGTTCGGATAAAGAGAAATAAATTTATTATAGAAAAGAAATTAATCATCGAATTAGATTACGCTAGAAAAACATTAAGAGTTTAAAATAATTCTCCAAGACGTGGTAAAGAAATTGCTTCTATCTGATGTAGTTACTCTTTGTTTTGTTGTCATTCTTAATTTAATTAGATCGCGCGCGGGTCCATCTAGTGCTCTCCAGGACAGAAGTCAAAGCTAGAACTTCGCTCTCCATCACTTGAGTAATCAGTAACTAATGCATATCAAGCACTCGCATTTGCATAACATTATTTATAACTTATATTATTTATTTATATATTCAATATATTATAAAAGTATCTTTATCAATATAATTATGTTATGATCACTATAATTATACTTATGCATAATTGTGCATTTGGATGAAATTGGTGTATTAATTGATAAAGAATTGTTTGATTATTTGTGGCTGTGTATATATGTCTCTGTTTGTGTGGAGTTAGGATGAGTGGGTTTCACCCTGGGTTTGTGAGGACGGTCGATAAACTATCGGTCCTCTGACTGAAACTGATGAAATAGGAACCGTCGGCCGGTAATATGGGAGCTCGGCGCCCGCCGTGTGCACTGATGAAAATTGCATGAAATGATCGTTGATCCGGACTGGAAAAGAAGGAGAGAATGTAAATAATATTGAGAGGACTGGTCAAGTGAGGATAGCACCGGATTCGGCCCAGATATGGGGGATTGGCCTCCTCGGGTGCACATGTTTGAGAGGATGGGCTGTTGAGACGCACGGCTCAGTCGGGGCTTTTTTTAAGGTGACGCCATCTCGATAATTTCACGTGATGTTGATTATTTGAAGGTGAATCATTGCTCATTGTCGGGTGCCTGATTCGTAATGTCATATGATTGATGTTGTGTGTCATGTCATCTACTAGGGTGATTTGCTTGACTCGTATGTCGGGTGTGTATTATTATTCTTATTACACCTGACGTGGCAAAACTCACCCCCAACAACTCCCCAGGTCACTCAAGGCAAGCAGCTCGATTCGACATGAAGCTCCTGCAATCCGTTCTCGAGAGTTCACAATGCTAAACTTTATATTCATGTTAATTTGCTAATTTTGGATGTATACAGATTATTCGTCTATCAGATTGTTTTTAGATCCGCAGTTATAGGGTGTGTTATTAATTTTGGGACTTATTGTTAGACTACACTATAAATTAAAATGTTAGGATAATTGCTGGCAAGTGAACCCAGTAGCCAATAATGTGATATAATTTATGTGAATAGGCCTCTGGGTTTATAGCATTATGTGTTATTTGAGTTTGGGCAGATGTTTGTATATTGGTTTAAACTGTTTGTGAAATTGGAAAAGATTAGGTAGACATTTGGGATAATATTAGGCTTCTACGGGGCCTCGGGGGCTTAAGCTTACAGGGCCTCGGGGGCCTTAAACTTACCTGGGCTCTAGTGCCGGTCCGGCCCACGGAAACGGGTCGTGACAAAGGTGGTATCAGAGCAAAAGTTCATAAATCTAGATGTAACTGCGGAGTAATTCCTGTCTTGTCTTGACATAGTCTTCCTTGCTTTCCTTTTCAGCGTTGTTCGCAATCAGGTTAGAGTCAAGTTGTTTGATGTGTAAAATTTGTATCCTTGTTCTGTAGAGATGTGATTTAGTTACTAATGCTAACGGGATGGTTTAAACAAAAATCCTTATATGGAATAAATAATATTCATATATAATTTAAGTATGTAAGAAGATAAGATATATAGGATTAATAAGTTGAAGTTAGATGATGAAAGTGTGCTATTTTTATTTAATACGTGTTGAATGCGGAATACATACATAAAAATGCATGAGTGCGTGTATATGTGTGCCTGCAGAATTGAGAATTAGTTGCTAGTTTTATTTAATAAGAGAACTAAATGGTTCGGATTTAAGGACATTAGAATCTATTTAAGTGGTGCCTTGAGTTAATATATGTATTTGGTGATGAGTATTTTTCATAAAGAATAATATTGGTGGAATTATTATACCAAGTGATTTTTAATTATGAGAATTAATTACTGCTTAGTGGAGAAAAGTGTATTGTAGCATTCATCAGCTATTTCTTTTCAAGGGTATGAATATAGGGAATAATATAAATTATTGTGGTTATAAGAAAAGTAAATTGTGATTCTTAGTAAGAGTTGTGTGGCTTTGTGGAATCTTATGGTTTTATACTAATGGTATTCTAGTCTTTTGATGTTCTTAAAATTTGAATGTTTAAAATAATTGTTATGCCCTCGATGGTACTGTAAATACAAACAATGATTTTTATCTCAATGGCGATTCTATGATCCGAGGAACAATTCCTATAAGGGGAATCAAGTATTATGTTATGTAAATTAAGTCCGGGGCATGGATGATTAAGTGTATTGATGACATGACATTGGACCTGGAGAGGTAGATTATCCAATTATTGATTGATCGTTAACCAATGAAGTAGATAAGTAAAGAAATGGATTAGTCCTGTTACTGAATGAATATTAAGAACAAGAATCAAATATCATAACGGTGAGGAATATGATTAATGTGATTTAGATAATGAGGATTAGCTAGTACATTAGACGGTTTGACAAGATTAAAGGAATAATTGTTAGACCAACATTTGATGCAAATATGGAAATAATCGATTACAATCCAGAGGATCTAAGATCAAATATTTTATATATTTTGGGATTTCACGAGGTGTAGGAATAAATTGTGGTTCGCCGTTGATCCTCACTATGTTATACGAGAACTAAAGTTTTAAGACAAATTGCATCAGAATTGTAAAAAGATTGACTAATAGTTAATAGGAGTATTTTACAATATGAAGAGTTATGGACCTTCTTAAGGACATTCAGGATATAAAGGACATGTCTGGTAGCAAAAAAATGATAAGCTGGGGCGATGAGGTTTGATCGTTATAGAATTACGAGGGGGTTATCTATAATTAAAGGATAATTCTAGTTATTAGGATTATACAGTGAAGTTTAGTATGTAGTGAGTGTATTAGACAGGATATAAATTGATCCTAGTAATGTAGATTTTAATAAGTCAGACTTAAGTCTATGGCCAAGTATAATACATATAAAAGTTAAAGATCACAA
This sequence comes from Jatropha curcas, assembly GCF_014843425.1. Next base: position 540,028 of record NW_023590626.1, on the reverse strand, counting down.
AGGCAATTAGTGGTTTTGGGATTAAAACGCATTATATGGGGTGATAATGTATAATTAGGAAAATTATAGGTTGAATATAATTTGAACTATTTGAATATAAAGAATAGAGAGGCAGAAATAATTTTGTATAATTGAAAAAGTTTCTCTGTTATATCTCATGGAGAATAGAGATAAGGTGGAATTAAGAATTTAAATGTCATTGAATAGATATATTTAATGCCGGTATAATTTAAGACTTTATGAAATGTAGAAAATAAAAGATGCTTTAGAAATTAGTTTAGAATATGTAGTTGATAAATAGTTTTTAATGAGTTATTATTAATTGGAATCCATATATTGAAGCTTATAAATGTATTTATGTACAAGTGAAGTGTTACTTAATACTACTAATAACTTGAAATAAGAGTTGAGAAGAATCATGAGATTCAGCTTGAGATGACGATGAATAAATGTAATGTCTTGATGCAAAGTAGTTAGAATAAGAAATTCCTATTACTTAGTGCATTTTTGTAAGTTACTTAGTTTATTGGATGGAGAAAGGGAAATATAATTACGCCTCTAGGGAACAGAAGGGTATCTGGAGTATTTTATATATCAATGAACTAACTGGGTTTTAATTTACTGCTCATTTGGAATATTGAGATTTGTGTAAGAATAAACAAGTGAATTTGGGATAAATTTTAGGGAGAAGAATACATACAAGTATTCAAAAAAATGAAAACATGAATTATAAGATTATCGGATGTGTTAACAAGATGGTCTAAGATTACATCTTCACTATACTTGAAGACCAACTTAAGTGTGTTAATCTGGTAATTTATTAATTTAAAATTTGCTCATGGAATGATTGAGATATCAATTAGGATGAGAGTCATTCATATATGATTTGGAGTCAATGTAAAGCTATTGTAAAAGCTTTCGTTTTCTTAGCAATGGTCGGAAATTAATGAATTGATGATAGAATTGTGT
>NW_023590626.1:453606-538559 GCF_014843425.1 Jatropha curcas | reverse complement strand
ACGGGCTTCTCATAAATATATTCATGCACTAATATAAGAAATACACGACTAAAAGTATAAATTCTACATACTGCAAGATGTCCTAAAATTGTTAGATATTAATCATTGGAGTTCTTACCACTATCATGTCACATAGCAAAAAATTATGAAAATCAAAGAAAATTCTTTCTAGCCCTGCAGCAAAAAAGAAGCCGAGCTTAAATCGAATTAAAGAGAAAATTTACTGTCCTTGATGAATGCAAAACAAAGACCTATGTGAAAGTTTATTCTTAAAATAGAAGTATATAATTATTGAACCACCAAAACGCATTCATCACAAATGTTAAAAACATTAAATGTTAATCAATCTAGTCATTTGACTAGTTATAAAATGAACTCAAACTAGAGCAAAGCTCAGATTCAACCAACAAATGCATTTGATTTACCAGCGACTCTACTATTGAATAACATCATTCATCAAACACCTCACGTGGGAAAATTGGTCTGTGGCAATCAATCTAACCCCCAATGAGTCGTCCTCACACATGCCTCACCCTCTCATAAACGTGTGCACCAAAGCGAGCCATCCCCATATCTGGCCAACCGGGTCTAATCCTCACTTGACCAGTCCTCTCATGGTTTTTCCATTCTCTCTTTTCTTTTCCATGACCAAACAGGAGGCCACCTTGTGGTTTATCCATATCATATCATCAAGTGCACACGGAGTGTCGATCTCACCATCACGACCAACGGTCTCATAGACCCCCTCAACAAACTGAAACACCCTGAACTTTTTATTTTGAAACTCCGATTTTTATTAAATAAAAAATCTTGATCTCAACTATTGGGGCCTATAAACACCAACAATCTTAACTTGAGTCCAAAAATTGCGAGTTGGGCCCCAAGCCTACAGTATATGGTCGGAATTAATTCGATAATTTGGAGAACAAAGTTAAAATCGGTCAAACAATTGATTTGGACTCAAAACCCGGTATCGAAATCGAAACCCGGGAATGGCCTTGGAACCCTCTAGAAACGCCTCCTCTTTGTTCTTTAATTTTTACTTTTTCTTTTTTCCTTTCTATTTCTTCTCCTCCCTCTTCTTTCGGCGCGCGACCTCCACCTGGCCCGCTTCTCCTATCGTTTTCGGACACCGGAGACCAGCCCGCCGAGGGCTTGCTGTTGCCTCACGCCACAGTAAATCCGCGGATTCGTAGCCTCTCTTCCTCTCTCTCTCTTTCGACCTCTATAGGCGAGTGCAGCTATCGCAGGGAACATGCGATATTCGTCCGAATCGGAAAAAATCATCGTATCGCAGACTCAAACTCGATTTTGTCCGTAGCGGAGCGTCACCAATATCACTAGCGATCCAGCGATGAAAGCTTCGGTCTCTTTCCCTTCTCCGCAATTCACTCGTTCTTCTTGTTTTCCGAAGATGAGAAATCGAGCAGTATTAAAATGTATGAGCAAAAGTATCAAACGATTTCTTGCGTTTGAGGACAGTCCGACTCATACGTTTCCTGCTCCTCAGCGAAACCCAAGCCAAAGACGACCAAGGTGAGCTCTTCCATTCCCTCTAGTCGACCTCACCGACCACGATCCTCTTCACCCATCCAACTAATGCCAGCAGAATCAGATCTTGGTAGTAGAGCAAAATTCTTCGTCATTTATAACCGGATAAAATTCCAAATTATCAGCTCAAAGTTACAGCTAAGGTAATTTCATCTCTAAACTTCCTTTTGCTATCAATATGTGTTGTTCTATAGGATATGTGAAATTTATCATGTATTAGCGAAGCTAGAAGTAAGGATAAATCCCTATATAATTACTAATTTATGCAATTTTAGGAAAAGGTAAAGATTTTTATTACTAACTAATAATTAAAACACATTCTAGTCGTGTTTTGAAGTGAGTCATGTAGCTTAAGAATGAGAATCCCTGAGTATTGGAATTTAATATGTGGCAATAAACTTAGCTAAATGAACAGAAATGTTTCACAGTTTTTTTTGTTGGTTTAAGTCCATATTGGTGTAGAAATACGGGTAGAAAGAAGCAAGTGTTTCCTTACATAAACTTGTTGATTTCAAGGTTAAAGTGTTATATTCTAAATCGAGATAAGAAAAACACATGAAGAGCATTAAATTCTGAAATATCGGCAACTTAACTATTTGTTAATTACTCTTATAAATATAAGTATTGCTGGATATAGTACATTATAAGTGGGTATTTGTAAGTTTAAATTTTTTTTGCAAGGGATTGGTTGTTTATATTATTGGTGGGTAATCTATTGACTATTTTCATGTAAGAGAAATCCTGAATTTTGTAATAATAGAATCAGGCAGCAAAACTAATCAAATTGAGATCTTGTGTTGTTCGAATGACAAAAAATTTTATAATAAAACGAGTGTACTACTTGTATATAGGATTTCTTACTAGTTGATGGCGGTAAATAAAAATTTTTCTTGTAATTATAAATGAATACACGGTTAAATAGTTTAGTACATATGGTTTTGTTTGATGAGCGATAAACTGTATTACATGTCCAATATAATAAACTGAATTCATGAGAACCTCACCAGTTATTTATGATCAAAGGATATTTATATTAGAAGTAAATCGTTATGTACTTAGAATTTGTAACAAGAATATTCAGTTGAGATAAGAATTTTAACTATAAGAAATATGAGTGATTAAGGCTAGAATAGCTAATTTTTCACCTAATTTGATTTTTTTTGATAAGCCCTTTCTAATCATTAATATAAGCAAGGTATAAAGTTTGGCATTGACTGAAATTTAATAAATGAGAATTTGATGATGCTATGGTGTGGAGAAGGGATAACTAAATTTGTTCAATTGGCCGATACGTTAGACTGGGACTGTGGCATTGATGATTAAAGATATGATAATATTGTGATATTTGAGCAGGTAGAGTAGTCCATTTTTCAGAGGAGGTGCTGCCGGAAAAATTATCGATTATGATCAATCTTAGATTAAATTTAATTAACAACACTAAAAAATAATAAGTTTTATATTAGATATGTAAATAACTTATACTTGGTGTCATAATTTAAATATAGTGCCTGATATTATTAATCTTATTACTCAATTAATTGATTTACATATTTATTTATTTATTTAAATTTCCTATTATTATTGTAATTAATTTGTTATTTATTTTAACATTATTGTTTATTGTTAAAACTATTTATTAATTTAGTTATTTCATTGCCATTTACAATCGTTTAATAGAATTAATAGCTTGCATAAATAATTGCATATACGGAATTAAGTGTGGTTAGTGCATATCTGTGACTGATTTTAATGTGGAATTAGTGGAGAAGTGGCACCTATTGAATTTTGTTAGAGCGGTATTCTGATACGGACCTGATCCTGATTCTCTAAATATTCTATTCTGTTATATGATCCCGGATTTGTTTCCTGTAGCCGGGTAAATGGGAATCGGTGCCCGGTGCACCTACTGTTCGAGCCCATCCGTTACGTTAACCACAGTTGGCTTCTTTTATTGGCGCACCTGAAATCTAAGATAAATCGCACCCGCAGGGTGCCTCCTGTTGTGAAGCGCTGCTGATGAATACGATTGATGAGACGACCCGGGTTGGCCTTCTCTGTTGGATTTAAAACGAGAAAAGAGAGGATAGAAAAACAAATGAGAGGGCTGGTGCAAGTGCACGGATTAGACCGGCCTGTTTAGCTCGTCCCCAGTATGGGGTGACGGTCTCTGGGTTGCATCAATGATGAGAGTGCATGTAGCCAATGTGAAGGGGACGGCTCATCGGGGGTTCCGGTGATCCTCCACATGAACACTAATTAATTCCCAACGCCATGGATATTATTGAGAGGTGAAATAAAGATTAATGTTGAGTTGCTGGTTGAGTTTGCTCAATTTGTAGAGAGTAACTGGCTGCGTGACATAAAACTAGTCGGAGACTAGGAATTTAATACTGTGCTATACATTTGTGTGACTACGGTGTGGTGGCAAAAATATTACTCCTTAAAGAAAACTCACATGTCTTGTTTGAATGTTCTTCAGGTAAGTAGGTTTTTCCTTTAATCCGATTTACGTCTATGCTTCTCTTTCGCCCAAGGGCAATAGAGAAATTTTTCCTAAGTTCCATAATTATTTGCTATGTAAATTATGTGTATACTAAAACTATGTATATCCCAGATTTAGTGACTCCGCAGTTGTAGGGACTACATAAATTTAGGCATGTATTTAATTATAGCCAAAAACAATTCTTGTAAGCCTTATTCAGAAATGTGATGTAATGACTGGGCTCCGAACTATCGGAAGTTGTAGAAAGATCAACTTGAAGGCCGAGAAATAATAAAAAATCTTTGGAGGTTTTAAGTTTCAATTTAATCTCACTAGGTGAAGTTAATATAAAATAACTAAATTGAGGAGTCACGGAAATTTTGAGAGTATTCCAGGCTACAACGGGCCCCTCGCAAGCCTTAAGCTACCTGGGCCGCTAGTGCCGGTCCGGCCCACGGAAACGGGTCGTGAACACAAACCCATGATTAATCCCACCTTCATTCCAACTCCACACAATAGGAAAAAGCATGGTCATCACTCGCTAAGAATCAGAGAGCAATGAGATGTAAATTGCAGAACATATTGATCAAATTAAACATCGAAATGCAATGCAAAATTTACATCAACACATACTCAAATCAAAATAAATAAATAAAAATAGGTAAGATAATACAAATAAACAACAAGTGAACAAATAAATAAAATGAATAATAATAATAATTTAAAATAATGGAGTAGTAGTTGAGGAGAAATAGTACACTACAAATAATTGAAAATAATTAAGCTGAATAATAATGAACACATAAATATAAATAATAGAGCACTTTATTTACACAATTATGTATCCGAGAGATTATAAGTCCTGGTTCAGGAAATATTAATCCTTAAATAAACTATTAATTATGTTCAATATAATTAAAGACTAGTTTAGGTTCTACAATTCGAAATTTTTGGCACACTCAACTAAGATTTGACTAAAACCTCAACCAAACAGTACGTGTTTCAAGACCATCCATTCGGCAACATCCGAAATATAAACCCCGTCCACCATAATCAGTATTCATTCATCTACTCATTCACTACCAATCAAGTACAGGCCCATTGCCGCGGGCTAATCAATCAATTTAAAGCGTACCCAATCCCATTCCTTAAACTTCAGCAATGTAAATTTTAATCCAAACCAATTCCAAAATCCATATACATATATTTAATAAATCATAAAGTGAACTAAAAATTAATACTTTATGTAACTAATTTGTTAAGATATTAAAAGATAACTTAATTATCAAAATAAGCTATATTATACTCTACGTACGTATTTAAATTCGATAATAATAATTATGTCAGATAATAAAGAAGTGGTTAGGCTCCCGAGACCTTAATTTATCAAAAATTTCGCAATCTAACCAATTAACCGACTAAAACTCCCACTTAGCTAAGTTCTAGATAGTAACAACGCAAACTAGTCTAAGAGACAAGTATAGAACATCTAATAAACAATTATTAATTCTAATCCTAAAAATCGCCCTCAAAATCACCTAATTGAAGATAAATATTGAAAAATTAACATGTAAAATTTAATTTAAACACAAATGTTATAAGAAAAATGTAATTGCACAACTAACATTATACCAGTATAAGCTAAGTCCTAGGCAAGGAGATCAAAAGTTGATTAATTATTTATGCAAATTCAATTTAACAATTAATAGTTTTAATTTTAACGAAGCTTAATAATACAAATCCAGAAAAAAAAATAGGTCTAAGACAGTACCGATCGAAGCAATTCGCGTACGATTCGCCTAGCCAATAACCACGCGAGAGAGAAGAATTATGTTCTGGTGCTCGCTCAGTGATGTATTCTCGCCCCGCCGCCGGTAACACAGTGGCCCTGGTAAAAATCAAAATTTGCCCAGGAGAAATTTTGCAAACGGTATACCATTTCGAGCTCAAAAATCACCAAGGAATTCTATTTTGGCGTTAGTTTAAGTGAGTAGAGTACGCCGCATAATTTGATTAAAGGGCTCTCTAGATCATCCCACTTTTCATCCGCTCGTCTTTCAAACTTTCGCTCCCTAGCTAGCCTTACTATCCAGAAAACAGTTTCCTTTCCCATTCATGGCTGCCGATCTTTTCAACAAATTTAACGAAAGGGGAATAGTTCTGGAGGTGATCTAGGAGTTCGATTTTTGGTTCCTTCTTACGAACGCCTGTATATACCACTGAACGATTTTGAGATTTTTCTCCGGAAAAGTCGTATAGAACGCAGGGTCGTTGCTGAAAACAAGTCGGATCGTGCCGCTGGAGCTCCGTCGCATGAGAGGAGGCTGAACTTAATCAGTGGCACAAGGTGAAGTTGCCCACCTCGGCTCTGTCGTGCGGTGGCTTCAGTAAACCCCAATTGCATTATGGGTATGAATGATGAAAAGGTCCGTCCTGTCGCGTTTTGGTAGTTGAAGAATGTATAGGAGATATTTTTTAAAATATTTTAAAAAGGGAAGGAAGGAACGAGAAATTCAGTGGAGCTTCTAGACCATTTCACCGGAGAGTTCGAATTAGCGAACCGAGTTCGGTCATAAATTTCAATTGAATATTTGGCCGCAATTTTACATTGGTTTATCGATATTTTTTTCTGTGTTGTGGTTTTTCTGAAAATATAAATTAATAATAATAAATTTCTTTCGGAAATCCTAATTTGATTTATTTCTTAATTATTTTGTAGGCTTGTTTCAGACCAATTTTCGTTATTTACTCAATAATAAAATAACAAGATAAAATATAGAAGTGAATTTGGAATTTAAATAGAGGAAAAATAATTAATATGGTAGTTATACACCCACAATACTTTATAACACAAAAAAAATTATATCAAAATACTGTGACGTTTCCGTTATTATTTCTCATAAAATTTAAGTGGTTCTCTAATAATTCGGAAAATTTTTCGATATATAATATTTTTAGGCTTTGTGCCAACTGGCAAATTTGGGCTCGAATCGATGAACAGATTATTATTAAAAAATCAAGCAGCCCACACAGTTCAAATAATTTCTCTGATTTTTTTAATAATTAAAAATTCAAAAGGTTTCGAAAATAAAATATTCGGGATATTTATCAAATAAATCTGTTTTGCTATCATTTCCGACATATGAGTCGCGTAAAGAAACGGCACAATAAACTCACCGAAGTCGATGCTGAAAGCAGTATGGTAACAAACCATCTCGCTATAAGAAAAAGAACCTAATTCACCGAATCCAAGGTCCTTCAATCGGCGCGAAATGGGCCAACAAGCGCTGTTTCGTTCTTCGTCACACCACCTTGGAGAATTAAAGGCCTTTACCCGCCGCACATTAAATGGCCATTGGCTGGCCTAAAAAAAGGGAAGGAATAAGGGAAATGGGCTGTTCACAAGATTAGATGAAGAGAAGAAGGTTCCATGCACTGTTGGTTATTCTTCTCCTCTTCTTAATTTCCTTTAACTGAATTGGTTAATTTCCCAAAAGGTTGTTCAATTGATAAGTAAAGCTTAATCGATTTAGTCGGTTTGATTTATTTTTTTATTTTTTGTTAGTAGGTTCTATAATAATTTCTTCAATTTTCTTAAATAATAATAATACCCATTGTAAGTTAGGATAAATTGAATTTTAATATATAGTTTAAAGGTCCAATATATAATAATTGAGAGTTTTAATAGAGTGATTTAAATATATAACTGTCCAAGTCATAAATCTTTTAAGAAGAAGTTAAGAAGATTCCTCGATTCAGGAGTTTTTTGTAAAATTTAAAGTTCTTTTGGTCGTGGCCCAATATGCAAAGAGTGACTCGGATTAAATTGTTTGTATTTTTTGTAGCCTATTGCAGAGAGAGAATTTAGATCTTTTATTTTAAATTAACAATTCTAAAAGGGAAGATTTTAAAAATAAAATTTACAGCGAATGTTTCAATACAAATTTGTTTTTTTTACAAAACTTATTAAGAATATTACATCGAACTTACGAATCTGAAATTATTAAGTGCAACATGTCTTCTTCTTGCGGTATGTGATAAGGATCTTAACTTTTTCTATTTACAAAAATAGAAAATTTTTACTATTATTTAAAAGTATGTTCTAACGATTAATAGAATTTTAATCTAACCTAAAATATTTTTAAATAATGTGTGTAGAGAATTGAAACAATAAAGCGAATTCAAATTATTAAAAGATTCTGTAATTTCCTATTAAATATATAATTTAACGAATTTAAATATTAATAATTATTTTATATAATTATTTATAAAGAATATATGTAAGTGAGATATACAATATGTTAAGATTTAATTTTAGATTGGTTGAAAATAAAGCTAATTAATTATTAAGGATAAAAATCTTCCTATTTATAATATTGCGATTCTCTATTATATAAAACATTATAAGAATTAGTTATATGAAAGAGAGAGTATACGATTGTAAGACACTAAAAACCCTATTTAAGAAAATTAATTATGATAAATAAATACAATAGAGATTACTAATTTAAAGAATATAAATAAATCCTAATTAAATATGAAAAAAAATAGGTTAATAAAAACAGTCATGCGGACAAAATATTTATAAATACTATAGTTTGATATAGATTAATTGAATCTTGTTATTATTTACAAATAAATATATGCAAGTGTTATTAATTTCTTAGCAACGAATAAAAATTTCATAATACGCCTATGAAAGAGGTTACAAATGGTAGGAAACATTAAGTTTCTAAATTGCCCCTACGGACTTTTGAATTTTTATTTAGTTTAGATTAAATAATATCATCAGGATATGTGGTATACTCTAATATAAAACTTGAAGAAATTGATTGAATTGAGAAAGAAAAGGAGCCTTAATTTTAATTGGTTGAAAATTAAGTGTGAGTTCAATTGTGAGTGTATGTTAATAACCATTTGAATTTAAATTCCTAATAGGGAAGAATTTAAATCTAATCTAAAATAAGCAAACGTGAAGATGCCGAACCTTTAAAAACTTTCTATTTAAATTTGGTAAAAACGAAAGAGAATTAAAGATATAACATCGTAATATTTAAGATTAATAAGATTTAAATATTACAAATGCAATCTTAATAATCTAAAGCTAGGAAGTTTTTTAATATCAATTCTAAATGTAGAAGTTTATTGTCATTATTTCAATACATATATTATATATAACTATAAGAGTTAAATTATATTAATATAATTATCATTATTAATATCTAAATTATCACTACTATTAGATGCTAAACATAAGAAAAGAGAGATCCATTTTATGTATCTCAAGCAGGTCACGCGCGCTACTGCCTGGTTTATACCCTACTAAAGCCTCTTTCAAACACTCGGCTTATCAAACGGTTTCAGTAGGCAATATGAACCAGGTATACACACCAATCTATGGCAGACACCAAGAATAGAATCGTTATTAATATAGTAAATATAAATTGTTTAAAATCAGGGAAAGAACTCAGATCTCAGAAATAAAAAGGTTCATAAATCAGACAAATTGAATTAATTTTACAAATTTTAGTAAAGCCAATTGATGAAATGGGAAATACCTAAAGTGATAAAGAACAGATTCTTTGTAATAAAGTTTTCAAAATTAAAATTTATTTAAAAACACTGATTGAGTAAATATAATAAATGAAGTAACGAGATTTTCCTCACATAAGTAAATACCCTTCTTGAAACACGGATAAACTTCTTTTGTGTTAGCATTCTAATAAACAAGTTACTAACAATCAATAAGAAATAGATAACACAAAATATAAATATATGTTCAGTAAACGGAATTAAAATACAAGTAGAGGAATAGGGAAACCTTTAACAAGAGAAACATGAACAAAACCTAGCATCCTTGCATTAAGGTAAAGGGGGAATCTAGATTGTTAATATATTTTTCAAAGGATCTTTTGTTAGGATTGTGAAACTAAAGTCTGAGTGAAGGGGCCTATCTTTTGAAGTATACCCAGAATCACCACAGTTTCAATTAAATAAAAATCTAAATATTTAGAAAGATAGTTGGGAAATTAAAACACCATAATTAAATAAAAAAATTGAAACCAGGGACCAATTCGCTACGCTTTAATTTAAAAAATTCATTAATAAATGCAATGAATTCAGCTTTTGCGTACTAAATACTATAATTACAACCATAAAAATCGGGGAAACTAGAATTATCTCAAAACCGATCTTTAACTTAAAAACAATAACATAAATACCTAAAACCCATTCAATGGAAAAGACATCTACAACCACCCCGATTTGAATGTCGACATTTTGGAAGGGGTTGACATCCCTACCCAGATAATCAGAAAAAGTAGAGAACAAAATATATAATTGTCAGTACATGAAAAAATTGAATAATTGAAGATGCGTAAAATTAACATTAAAATTCACACCTAGGAAGTCAAAAGTATTGAGGTATACCCAAAGAGATCATCTCAACTCGTAAACCGAGCTAGAATGAAAATTGCATAAACCTACTTCATCTAACCAATTCCTATTATTATTGTGCAATAAATAAAGAAAAATGAGTCCTAAAACCAATCATATTCAAACTTTAAGTATATAAACCGCGAGGTATTTACTATCCTCAGACATACCAAACTAAAAATCAATCCTACTTAAAAGACAAGGTTGTTGATTAATATGTAATCTAATCCATAGGCAGTTTAAACCCGTTGATAATCTTTCAGATTTCAGGTATCTCTAGATATTGAGTCCAACTAAACCAATCAATCCAATTTAGTAAATTGCATTCCAGAAATCACCAACCAGTCCCTCAGCTATAACTGAAAATATTCGTGATATAAACATTGGCGAATAATTAAATTTGTTCCTTAGTAACAGATGAATATGAAAAAGTTTAAATAAAAAAAGAAATATCTAAAACAAAAATTTAATTAAAATGAAAAAAGAATTAAAAACAACCACATTTGGATAGATTGGAAATTAAATCAAATTATTCAAAATATAAAATAAATACCCAACCTGACTATTAAATGCGTGATGGAAAACTTAAATTAAAGAAAAAAATCTGATAGAAAGTGTAAAAAATGCCAACTAACTTACTTCGAGATAAAAGACCAGAGGGAATAGTAAATAAACAAAACAATAAAAAAGTGAATTTTCCTCCTAAAACCATTAGTAAATTAAAATATCAAGACAATGAAATACTGTGCACCATATAAAATGCTCAAAGAAAATGAGCAAATAAAAGTAAGAACAAAATAATTTAGTAATGCAGTCTAATTTTTAAATACACAATTAAAAGAATTAAGAAAATACTAGAAGATAAATCAATTGTAAAGGAAAATTAAAGTAAAGAGAAGATAAATCTCACATCTTTAAACCTACAAATTTCACAGTCTAGTAAAACGACTTTGTAAAATAAATTAAAAAAGATCAGTTAAGTAAAATTGTCAGGTTCGTTCTGAGACACACAACAAGTAGCTCCAGACACCCCTCAAGCTCAGCAATTAAACCTCTTAGAAGAAACACTAATCGGGATAGTGAACCTGAAGAAGATTAAATAAAATTTGGAATATAAATATCCTATAACACAAAGAGAAATTATAGTAAATAAGGCGTGACACCAGAACCATAGGAATATATTGGCAAATAAACTCTAAATAACTATATCTCAATTTAAATATAAGCACAACCAATATATAAATGGAATATAGGAATGACTTCTGAATATAATCAAAAATATTGAGTACTCCAAACAGCAGATGACTAATGGGCTGACAAATGCAATATAAAAACTCAAATCTATTATTCAGATAAGCATACTAGAGAGATTATTATAGCAGGACACCAAGGACAATTAAAAGGTTGTGGATTATCACCTAATCTGAACCAAAACAAATTTAGAAGATATTAAATTCAATAATCAAATAAAGGATGAAGGAGAACCTATAATATGAGAAAATGTGAAGTAATTCAGAAAATGCTGTGCATCTTTAAATTCTCATATTCAATTACATTTATAAGAGATCCGTCTCATTTAAAGATAAAAAATGCAGAATTATTAAGTTAATCTTAAATGTAAAACAAATTAAGTTGATTTTCAAAATTATAAAACCACTTATCCTCACTCGTTAATGTTAAAGAAAGATTCAAATAAAAGCTTTGGGAAAGAAAAAATTCTTGCTGGCTACCTATTTTTGAGGTGAAAAGTTAGAAATTATATTAAACAACAGATATGGTCCACAACTATAACCTAAGTAAATTAACTCTATGGACAAGTTATTAGTATAATACAAAAAGAACATTAAAATATGAAAATGCATAAAACTAAAAAAACTAGGATCATTTTGTAAAACAGTTTGATTATAGATAACAACTTCTCAAAGGTGCGATGGACATGTTCAAGAACACCTAAAACTAAAAAACCAATTATAAAAATAAAGAATAAGAAAGCAATAATAGGTCACACCGAGTAAAGATAAATTTTATCAATAAGAAAAAAATCTCAACCCACTAAAAACAAAAAGAAAACAGCCATGATAAAATCTTCAAGTAAAAACTTCTTTAAAAGGATTAACTTGTTAAATGTGGGTAAAAAAGGTCATACATCCTAAATTTGTAAATTGCAATAAAAAATTGAATGAACTGACATTAAGAGGAGAAGTGTTAAATAAAATCCACGAACTATATCGATCTGATACTTCAGACTCTGAGGTTATAGAAAGTGAAACAATCAAACTTGAGTGAATTTAAAAGATTCACAACTAGTTCCATTGAACATTCTACAATAGTAACTAAAGATCAAAGTACTACTAGAAAAGTAAATACTTTAGAAGATAAAGAAAACTAAGGCTAAACTCCTCAAAACAATTCAAGACTTCGAAGAAGAAAAAACAGAAAAGCCGATAGATAACTCATAAACGCAACATAAGACCTATGATTTAACCACTAATTACTAAATAAAACAAAAAAATAAGAATAAAAATAAGAAAATAGAAGTAGAAATCTCCAATAAAGAATTACAAAAAGAAGTTAAGACTCTAAAGCATGAAGTAAGTGAATTAAAACGACAATTTCAACTCCATGATCAACTCATAAAATTATTAGAATCCCAACTAGTCTCTAGTTCCTCTTCTGAAGAACCAGAAAATGATATAAAAGAGGAAATAAACCAATTGGATGAAGATATAGACAGTAATTTCCTAAATCTATTGCAGGAAATAACTTCACGAAAATATTTGGTAAAAATAAACATTAAAATAAATGATTTTCTTATAGAGGCTATTGCATTGTTTGATACAGGTGCAGATTTAAAAGATTGCCCCCATAAAAATCAGATATAATACCTAAAAGATATTGGTCAAAACACTAATGAAAATAAGCATCAGCAAAATAAATCTAAAATTAGAATTATTAGGTTACAAACCGATGCAATGATACGTAAATCAAGCATATTAGAAATAAATACAGTATTTTTACTTCACCTCAAATATAAATAGTATGGCCTAATAATGGTAATATTAGGAACTCCTTTCATAAACCTAATAACACCATATTCAGTTAAAGAAGATTATATTAAATTTAAAATAAGAAATAGTAAAGCCATATTAGAATTCACAGAAAAACCTAAAAAGAAGCAATAAAAAGAAGCAATTAAATTTATTAAAAGCCCATTCGATTAAAATATTAGAAATTAATTCTTTGATAAAATCTAAAGAAGAAGATTTAAAAGATATCAAAAATAATGTATGTTTAAACAGAATGAAAAAGCAATTAGCAACTGAAATTATACAAAATAAAATCAAAAATTTACAAGAATATATGGAAAATAAAGTTTGTGCTGATCATCCCAATGCATTTTGGAATCGTAAACAGCATGTAGTTGATTTACCATATGAACATAACTTTGATGAAAGAACTATTAAAATAAAAGCCCGACCAATTCAGATGAATCCTGAATTGATAGAGCATTGTAAACATGAAATCCAAGATTTGCTTAATAAAAAATTAATTGCTAAATCTAGAAATTTAACGCCCCCCAAAATTTTCAAATCTTAAACATGATATTATTTTATCGGCGTCATGAATGGCTGCTACAGAGGGGGATAATTTTATTTAGACCGAGCGAAGATATTGAGCTATAATACTTATGAATGGATAGTGATTACCCGGTCTATGAATCTACAAACGTCTGGGAATAGTACTTGAGGGCGGATTCCGCGGAGTCAGGTTATTATTTTTGCGTCCGCAAAAACCTATTATCTATATGATGTTTTAATATTTTCTTTATATTTTAGAGTATGTAGCCCATGATTTTTATGGGTAGAAAGTAAGTACAATGAATATTTCTAGAGCCCATTTAGAAGAATAGTGACCTCTCTTTTTTGGTCTTTAATTAATTTAGGACAATTGGAAGATCTGGAGGCCTTAACATCAATGCATGTCAATGATGGAGCAAATACTTGCTGAGAGGGGATGAGCTATAAATTAATTCATATTTGGTAAAATTAATAAGTAAAAAAATAGAAAATATTACTTTTAGAAAAGGGAGGATAGTTTTGTCATAAAAAATTATATTACTTAATTTTATGAAATTCATTTGGAAATTCTACTTATTTTTGTGGAATTTGGTATAGTTATGTTCAATTCCATACAATAAAATTCTACATATTTTTGGAAATTCTACCTATTTTTGTCTATCAATATTAATTTTTATTAGGTAGGGCGGATGGGTCAATTTGTCAGCCCAAATTAATCAACAATATTTAATTCCTAATTTAAACCATAAACCATATGTTACATGGAATCACACTTTTTTTGTGCATTATTTTTAGAACTTCGCTTTCAAAACCTTATATGATTGTTTTAAGGCCAATTGCAATTATATTTAAGGCAATTAAAACATATTGTACAGAGACTAAAATATATTTTAAGGCAAATTGCAACTCAAAATTGCAAACTGTTTTTCAATTAAACAATTTTTCTTCTTTTTTTTTTTTTTAAATTAAAAGGTTAGCCCTCTACTTTTGTAGTTTTATATTAAAAGTTCTATGAATGAATGATGTCATAAGGTGCAAATTTTTTTTTCTTTTCCAATAAATGTGCTTTTTTAAATATTCAAACATGTTATTTTCATCTCGTTTTAAGCATCTAAGTTATTTGTCAAATCGCTCATTTAAAGCCATTATCCTCTATTTGTGTATGTGGATGTAGTATTAATATATATCTCGGCTTTAAAGTCTCCAATGAATTTAAAAAAAAAATACATTATATAGTCTGTAGTGTTAATATTATTATTTCAAATTTCATTTTAAAGACTTTTAATGAACTAAAACAAAATCAAAATTTATTTATCATTTTATCGGTAATTAAATAAGTAAGTAATGAATATTTTTGGAGCATTTAGAGAATTAGTGAATAGTCAATTATGATGCTTTATTAATTAAGGAAATTGGAGGAATTATTTTTATGGAATAAATGAGAGAGTTTTGTGGAGATATATAATATTTTTAAGGAATTTCATTGGAGAATATTTGGAGCCATTAGATTAGTTGTGACTTAATCTTAGCCATCCAATTTGGGTAAAAGACCAAAATACCCCTTAGTTGCTTTATTAAAGGCAACCATCAATTATTGAGCAACAAAATTTGTCCTTCTTCTTCTTCTCTACACGTCTCCTCCTTCTCCTCCCACCCCATCTTCTTCTTCCTTTTTCTTCTTCATTTCTTCAATTTTACTAGTAAACACATCAAATTCACCCAACTCCAACTTGATTTAAGTAATAATCTTTAGAGAGTTGAAGCTAGAGAAGTAATATTTGGTGACTAATGTCAAAGAGAATGGCTTGATTTCCTACTTGGCGTCAAAGTGGGAGCGCTATCTAACAAAGGATAAGCGGCAAGACCCAAGCTTGGAGAAGCTTTGATTTTAAAGGCCTTGCTTAAGCCTATTAATATTGGCTTATTTTTGCTTCATAGAAAACCTTTTTAGTTGGGACAGAGTGGTTTCATAAACCACCCACTGAATAAGCCATTTGTTGTGCGTACTGCTTATGACTCAACCTCTTTTGAACCCGTTAGGGGAATTGATTGTTTTCTGGATAGTTGTGGTTTTACCAACTCCTTTTTTTTATCTGTTTTTCTGGGCTTTGATTTTCGTATTAGGTTTCTTGTTTTCAAGAGCAATATTCAACTTCGATAGACGCAAGAATAAACCTTATTTTGTTCGAGTTTTTGATACTTGATCAATTGAATGCCTTTTTAAATTTAGTTTGGGAATTAATTACATTTGTGATTCTTATTTAAAGTTAATTATATCAATTCATTCAACCTTTAAAATATCTACATTGTGGGATAGTTAAATACTCTTAGAAACCATTTAAAGACTAATGTAATAATTTTTATATTTGAGAAAAACTTTTTATTTATGAATATAGATAATAGTTGATGAGATGCGCTTAAAATTTTCCATTATTGATTAATATGTCTTAATAATAAGACATCAATGTAAGTAAATTTTCCATTATTGATAATATTCTAATAATAAGACATCAGAAGAAAAATGCTATTTACTTATTTAGTCGCCCATTGCAAAAGATAAATTAGGCAAAATTATTCCATTTGAAGAAAAAAAAAATTGTTGAAATAGAATTTGATTTGAAGATAAATTAGTGAGCGGCTCATGATACACAAATTTACCGTTAAAATTTGAGACTCAAACTACCAAATTGCCACTGAAATAAAATTGGGTTATTTGAAAACCGATGTAGATACCGATTTTCTGAATTAATTGCATCCATTATAGCCACATACTCTAAGTATGGTGACTGAATTTTTTTTTACAGACGGATGAATCAGTCACTAAGTTAAAATGGGTACCAAATAGCATATTCTTAAGTACTTTATTTTAGTGGCTAAATCAATTCCCATTCTTAAGTGGAAAAATTTTGAGTTGTCTATCTTCATATTCTTGTAGTTTAAACTTACAATTCGATATCTATTTGGATAAATAATTATGTTATCTTTCGATTTATATTTGATTGTTACTAGTTTTTTCTTCCTTCCATATGTTTTTCAGAAGGAAGATATTTGATACGTATTGTGACAGATTCATAAGTTATATGTATTAGTTTTGGATAAATACGTTGCTTGGTGTGAGTTGTGCGAGTTGTTGGACTGTATATCGACCAGAGTATTTCTTGATAAGTTGTGTGAGTTGCTGAAAATCCATGTAAAATATGAATGGTATTTTAAATTTTTGCTCAACATTTAACCTATTAAAGACCAATTTGTGACCGATTTAATAAATTAAAAGTAAGATTGTTTAAAATTGTTACGAAGAGAGACCGAATTATGACGAAAAAATTAATAAATAATTGCTAACAAATAGTCTCGGAAAGATATTTTTTAAAGCAATTCATCAGTATAATATAGTAATTAGTGATAGAAATATAGAATGGTTTGTTTAAATTTTTGCTCAACATTTAACCTATTAAAAGACCAATTTGTGGACCGATTTAATATTAAAAGTAAGATTGTTACCGATTTAATAAATTAAAAGTAAGATTGTTTAAAATTGTTACGAAGAGAGACCGAATTATGACGAAAAAATTAATAAATAATTGCTAACAAATAGTCTCGGAAAGATATTTTTTAAAGCAATTCATCAGTATAATATAGTAATTGAATTAGAACTAATTAACAACAGAAGTTGTTAGCGACCAAAGACATTCTACAATGAAATCAACATAGAATTAGTGCCTAGATAATAATTAGGGGTGTCCATGAGTCGGATTGGGACGAGAATTACATAACTTGTGTACAGATATAGAATTATGAGAAAATTTGTAAAAATAATTGAGAAGAATTTCTGGATATGCTTCGTTATCAATGAAAACAAATTGTACAATATGATGAACTAATGGAAAACTGATATCCACTATGTATTTATACTAAGTACTATCTAGTACTGTGTGTATTTGATAAGTGTTATTTTTATAGTATTTTTATTGTAATTTTGATTAAAATTTCTATTACTTTTAATTTATTTAAATCAGTTTTTATATACTATTGATATGTTTTTATTTAAAAGCTTCTTTTGTTCCCTATTTGTGATTAAAATTGTCTATAATTACATTGTTAATTTCACTTCAAATCAGTTAATTTATTTTTTTATTGTAATTTTGATTAAAATTTCTATTACTTTTAATTTATTTAAATCAGTTTTTATATACTATTGATATGTTTTTATTTAAAAGCTTCTTTGAAACACAAGTCACTTGATTTTGAGAGAAAATGTAGGTTTTTGCAAGAAAAGGAAAAAAATGAGGCAAAATATAATTTAGCACGCCCCAGCCCGTGCCGATCAGCACTCCCGTGCTAAGAGCAAGGCAAAACAAGGAAAGAGTCAGGGGTGCGCACGCCCCAGGCCATGCTAAGCCGCACGACCGTGCCACAATTGCCCTGGACTTCCAGAGCCTAGCACGCCTAGGCCGTGCTAAGGTGCACGCCCGTGCCGCATTGAAGATACAATCCTGGCCCGTGCGGATCAAGCATGCCCATGCTACAATTGCGCCCAGACTTCCAGAGCCTAGCACGCCCAGGCCATGCTATGGCGCACGGCCATGCCAAAAGATCCTCCTCAAGCGTGCTAGACAGCACGACCCGTGCTGACCTGTGCCTTGGCAACAGACTTCCAGAGCCTAGCACGCCCAGGCCATGCTATGGCGCACGGCCATGCCAAAAGATCCTCCTCAAGCGTGCTAGACAGCACGACCCGTGCTGAAACCTCCAGACTTCCAGAGCCTGGCACACCCCAAACCGTGCCATTCAGCACGCCCGTGCCAAGCAAAGGATCCTGAATTGAGTCAAAAGTTGCTAACTAATTCTTACCATTTTCACAACTCACCTTGGATGCTTTCTTCACATGCCAGTCAAGCTTCAAACATATGCACATGGAAAGCCATCATTGAGAGAAATTTATGGCTTGATTTAGAGCTTTTCCACCTAATAAAGGAGGACTTTATTCATTAAAGCATGTGGGTTGTTTCCTCAAGAAGTCTATATAAAGAGGAGAAGAAGCCCTTCCAAGATCATCCCACACATTACACTACTACACAACACTCCACTCCATATCTCTTCTTTCATATCTTGTATATAGTTTTATTTTCTTTAGAAGTTAAGTATTCAATATCTTGTATAGAATTTATTAGTTCTTTAGATGGTCTTAGAAGTATAAGTATTCAACCGAGTGGTGTGTGTGAGACGACAAGTTCACAAGCGGAAGCCATCTCAAGCCAATTTACTATAACCTAAGTTCTTGATTTCTATAACGTCATAAATCTCTTGTTATTGTCTTTTGTTTATTCTTATGAATATTAGCCCACTCATTTATCCTATAGCCATTATTGCAGAGTCAAATATTTAAAGTTGCTCTCTGTTCATAATCTAAACTCTTTTATATTAGGGGTTTATGTGCTTAATCTCTTCTTATATTTCTGCAATTTAATATTTATTTTTCCTTATATTCAAGTTTATGAATAGTGTTATATGAGTATTGAACTTTAATGCTTCCTAGGCAGGAGGTTTCCCCATGATTTTCGAATTTTATATTCATTTGAGTTATTCACTATCGAAGAAGATCTTTTTGAGTGAGATATGCAAATGGTTAATTAAAAACACAATGAGAATTAATAATTCAAGCTGATTTAGTGGTAAAGCTATATGGTTGACTCATTGGAGGGGTTTTTCATGATTAATTCAAAACCTCTAAATTATCGTATATTCATAAACAAACAACACATACAAGCTATAACTTAAAAGATTGTGTAACTTCTACTATTTAGAGGTTAGCCGCTTATGGAAGTTATAGGTTAATTTAAATGGAATTAAAATATCGCTAGCTAATGAGCAGTCAGAGAAAGAGCTTTGGTACGTCGTAATGTCAGGATATTGCGTTTCCCTTACTTGAATTAGGTTAAATTGATTACATGATACAACTAATTGAAATATTAAGAATTGGCATAGAATTATATTGAAATTTACTAATGAAATAAATTGGATAGAATTAAGTGAAATCAAAACCCCTAGTAATTTCAATTCCTTGATTTCTTTTAATCAAATTTTGTTTACTTGACTCATATAGTAAATCAAAAATGAATTTACTTTGAGACAAATACATACCTTGTGTAGATCTTGCAATTTCTAGGCCCAAAAAATACTTTATACGAGCAAGATCCTTAATAATGTAGGCTTTGTGTAAAAGCTCTTTCACTGCTAATCAGAAGGTCCAATAATCAACACATCATCAACGTAGACAATAAGAATAAGAAAATTTTCACCAGACCCCTTAGTGAATAGGTAATGATCAGTGGAAGATTGAGAAAACCCATAGCTGAGCAAGGTAGCAGTGAATTCTTTGTTCCACTGCCTGGATGCCTTAATATAACACTCTAGTGGAAGCATGTAAATGCCCTCATCAATTTGCCCATGTAAGTAGGAATTATTGATGTCTAGCTAGTGTAAAGGCCATGATTTTGCTGCTACTAAGGCCAATAGAACCCTAACAATAACCAATTTCGTAATAGGGGAGAAGCTTTCTGTATAGTCTAGACCTAGGAGTTGATTGTACCCCTTAGCCATTAGACGAGGCTTGTATCTATCAATAGTACCATCTATTTTATATTTGATTCTGTAAACCTATTTAAATCTTATGGCCTTCTTTCCTTTAGGTAATTCTATAAGAAGACAAGTGCCATTTGCCTTTAGTGCATTTAATTCAACCTAGATTGCCATTCTGATAATCCTCTCTTATATGTTAAATCATTATAACCATTCTTTGTGCCTTTAGTGTTAAGCGTGTACTATAGGAAGACAAGTGCCATTTGACCTTAGTGCATTTTATATTCAACCTAAGTTATTAGGACTTATGAACCAACTTCTCGTCTTTTTAGCAGTGATTAAAAGATTATGATATGCTAATGGACTTTAGATAGTGTTGCTTTGCAATGCTTGGCCTTCTTTCCTTTAGGTAATTCTATAAGAAGACAAGTGCCATTTGCCTTTAGTGCATTTAATTCAACCTAGATTGCCTGTAACCACTTCTCGTCTTTTTAGCATGATTAAAAGATTTAGGCTCATGGACTTTAGATAGGTTGCTTTGAAATGCTAGATAGGCAGCAGAATATGATAAATTGTGGAAAGACAATTGACTTGTTTGATGTGTAGGTGATCTGTCATTAGTATTGGAAGAGACAAGAGCTATAAAATCAGCAAGCCAAGCAGGTTTAGTTTTTGTTCTAACACTTCTCCTTAATTCTGGTTGTGGGTCAGTCAATGCAGGTATGGTACTGGTAATGATCTGTTGTATGAGAAATGGTATTTTGTGGTGGAATTGAGGTTGTGTTTTGGTTTTTTGTGGTATCTTGGTTTGTTGTAATATTTTGGGATTGGTGATTTGTGATAGGAGATGGAAATTGAGTCTGTATGTTTCGTTGTCGTTGCATGTTTGATTGTGTGGTGGATTATGATTATGAATGATTGGTGGTAGTGAATGGGGGTGTGTGTGGTATATGGGATATTGTCATCCATGCATGTTGGAAGGGAAAATTGGAAGCTATAAGTGGGTATTTGGCTGTGATTATATTCTCTTTGAAACTGACATCACTACAATGAAATATTTTTTTGGTGTTCAAATCATAAAGTCTATATCCTTTCTATTATGGTGCACAGCCAAATAAAACAGTAGGAATTACTCTTGCATCAAATTTGTCGTTTGGTGTGACTTGTTGATGTTGTCGATTCCACCGAAAATTAATTACTGAATTTTAATTGCAGAAGTGGTAAATTTAGGTCGAACCCTAGAGACTGAAATCTTAAATTTTATGATATTTTGTAAGGAGAAAAAAGGGGGGTTGGCTTCTGAAAATTCACTTGGAGAAATCAAAATAAAACTGACTATTAAACTTAAATTGAAACTCAATCTAATAAACATTCAATTCAAGGCAATTTATAATCCAATGTATAAATGATCACAGACAAATTTTGAATCAATTACTCTTTGAATACTTAACTGAAACTTAACAACAAGCATGATAAATTTCCTGAATTCCCTATTACAATTAATTTGAGCCCAGCACCCTTATTAACTCTAATTATTGAATGAGCAGGTATTAAGCAATCCTTTTCAATCTAATAAAAGCAATAAGGACAGGAGGCAGTTAAATTTGAACAATAATTTAAAAAGCATAAATTATTTAATTCAACCCTATTGTTTCTTTAGATTATTATCGAAAACTTGGAACATAATCAGTAAAACCTAATTGCTACTAACACTCAATCTTTCACAACAATTATAGATTATGAAGATGAAATAGCACTTAATCAAAACTGGGCTTGCGAACATAATCAGTTAAAACCTAATTGCTACTAACACTCAAAATCTTTCATCATAACCAATTATAGATTATGAAGATGAAAATAGCATTATAATCCCTACCAAATAATTAACTAATAGCGCCTTTATTTTAGAGGCAAAATGCAACTCCCAATAGAATTAACAACCTTAATTGCAAGAAACAACAGATATCAAAAAGAAAAATTATTTAAATTAAGAAACAAGTCTCACAATTATACATATGAAATTAGAATTGCCTTGAAATGGAAAAAGAAATTAGTTCACTCTAATATTTCATGGCTTTTCAATCACCGAAAACAAAAATGAATACGAAACAAAATCTCAAATTAGATGTGAACATATATTTGGGAAAGAAAAAAACATTTGCCCTCTTTGCTTGGCTCCCAGAATCGCAACTATTTATGTAGCCTCATCAAAAGAACCCAAAGGATCTCTAAATCACTGGGAACTTTAAAAAAATAGTCAACAGGAAATCTTTATTGTTCTTGATTTCTCTCTCATTTTCAGCAACTTCCTTTTCAAATCTGATTCTAACTTCTTCATCAACAGAACTTGCAGATCTCCTTCTCCACCTTTCTAACAGACTAAGGTCCGCCCTAAACAACAGACACTCAAACTAAGGCTCGCCCAAAACAGACACTCACAGCAGAAGATATGACCTAAAAACCAAATCAGGTTGAAGTAGATATTTCTGCTCAAAACGTAATCTTTTATGACGTTTTTGACAATCAAAACGACCTCACTTCATTTAGTTGTCTTCATAGCAATTGTAGGGCCATCTTCTAAGATTCAAATGGGCCTAGGCTGAGCTAATTTTGACTCTTGGAGCTGCAAATATATCTTAAACAATAAAACCCCTTCATGCATGTTCATTCATGACATTTGTTCTAGATTCAGAGCTCTTTTTGATGAATTTCAAGGCTGAATTGAATCTTTCCTCCTCTTAGAAATTTGTAGAGCTCCTTTGAGCTCCTTTTCTATCTTTTTCCAGAATCACAAATCAATCCAATTTGAACATCTATACATTCAGTTAATGCCTTGAAGAAGCAAACTTGGTCAAATATTTAAAAATCCTGAAAATTCCTTCAATTAAACTGGTATTATTCAAAAAAAATTAAACCTTAAGATTTCATGTCTATTGATAAATTTGTTCAACAACTGATTTAGCTTGAAAACACTAAAAATAACCAAAAATATTAAGATTAAAAAGTGACATTTTTATGCACATATCACTTGTTTGGTAAAAAGCATTAAGCATCCTTGATTTTGGAAATATGTGATATTTGGGGTTGGATAAGGGGGGGGGTGTAAAACCTCAAATAAAGCATAAGCATCCTATGATTTTGAAATATGTGATATTTGGGGGTTTGGTATGTAAAACCTCAAAAGAGGATTTCCATTCAATATTTCTATGGGTACTCTATTTATTATGTGAGTGGCTCCCAGTAAAATTTCTGACCAAAAATTCTTAGGGAGTCTAGATTGAAGTATAAGAGCTCTACCTATTTGCATTAGGAACTTATGTTTTCTGTCTGCCCTTCCATTTTGTTAAGGGGAACATGGATAAGTTAGCTGGTGTATGATACTTTTTGAGAAAATAGCTCTTATAATTATTTGTTAATGAATTTGTCCCATTATCTGTCCTTGTTTTCTTAATTTTTGTCTGAAATTGTGTGCTAATCAAGCTTAGGTAGTGTCTAAAAACCTCAAGCACTTGAGTTTTGTCTCCTATCAAATACACCCATGTATACCTACTGTAATCATCTAATAATGTAACCATATATCTTGCACCTGCCACTAATTTAACTGAATATGGACCCCACAAATCAGCATGTACTAAATCAAATTTAGTTTATGCATGGCTAATACTGGGGGGAAAGGCAATATTTTTTGCATTCAATGTTTGCATTCAACAAATTAGATATGTGTTTCAATCTAGCCTTTGATATATGGCCTAGTCTAGCATGCCAAAGCACTCCTACGTGCTTATTATGATTATCATAAGAGGTAGTAGCATTACAAGTAATATTTGAATGAAAAGATGTGTTATTCAATAAGTATAGACTTTCTTGAACCCTTCCAATAGCATGAGTGCATCAGTCTGGATATCTTGTAATAGATAACGGTTAGTTTTGGTTTTGACAGAAACATTGCATGTTTTGGCAAGGGTATGAACTGAAATCAGGTTGCGTTTAAAACTGGGGAACAACACTTCATGTAAAATCAATCTGTGATTTATCTTTATTGTACCAGCATGTGCGACTGTTTTATATGAACCATCAACTAGTTTGACAAGTCTAGGTGTTGGTAATTTGTAAGTGTAATAAAAACTTTTTGGGTTTTAGGTCATATGGTCGATAGCACCTGTATCTATTATCCAATTGCTTTTATCCTTAGTCATGTAATTAAAACGAGATGTGTTTACATTACCTGCAAATCATGTATTATCTGTATTGTCAGCATTGTCATTGATCTTGCAAGTTTGCACTTCTTTGTCCTTCATCATCTTCATAACCTCTTGCTAAATCTGCTTTGTGATATTATCATTGCAGTCTCCATATGCTTGTAGATTCATCAATATTGAACTCTCTAGAGGAGTTTCATTTACTAGATTTGACATGCTAACATTAGCTTGTGCTCTTTTCTCTTTGCAGTCTCCATATCCTGACTTCCATTCAGCATATCCATGTAGTTTAAAACATATGTCCCTTATATGTCCTCCCTTTTTGCAATGATTACAATACCTATCTTCCTTCTTATTTGGCAAAATTTCTCCCATCTTGAATTTCTGATGATTGTTAAATCTGTTTGCATACATTATTGTTGAATGTTCACTTAATTCAAAACTCATAATGTGAACCTCCTTTTGCTTTTCAACCCTAAGAATCATTGAACAAGTTCAGTTAACACTAGGAAAGGGGTCCATGAGTAGTATTTGATTTCTCACATTATCATATGATTCATTCAATCCCATCAAGAATTGTATGAGTTTGTCTTCACTATATATTTCTATCATAGTTCTTAATGCTCCACATGTACATGTAGGTAAAGGCCTTAAGCATGTCAACTTATATCATTATCTTTTCATCTTAGTAAAAGACACTATGACTGAGCTATTTTCTTGTTTAATACTTCATATTTCTTGTTTGATTTGGTAGAGCAAAGGGCCATTGCTCTCACCAAATCATTATGTTAGCTCCTCCTACAGTTCTTATACACATATTGTGTATAAGAATGCCTATACTATATCATTTGATATGGAATTCAAAATCCATGACACCACCATATTGTCTACCCTCAGCCATTTTTCAATCATATGTAAATTATTTTATAGTTTTTCACATTGTCCATTAATAAACCCCAGCTTATCTTTAGCTCTCAATGCAATTATCATATATCTATTCCAAGACAGGTAATTAGTACTAGTAGGTAAAACACTTATAAGATTTGTAGTAGGATTATCTGAATTAAGTTGCTTTAATGCATCTGATTACTCCATTTCTGCACTTACAAGTGTGCAGTTATGGATGAACATGTCTCCCGATTTGCTAATTCAAGGAGATGAACAAGAACAAGCACCGATTCACAATAATGAATAAGAACAAAAATCAATCCACAGTATCATAAGCTCTAGTACAATGTTCAGAAATATAGAATTATGAGAAAAATTGTAAAACTATATGAGAAGAATTTATGGATCTACTTCTTTATCAATGAAAAGAAATTGTACAATATGATGAACTAATGAAAAATTGATAACCGCTATGTATTTATACTAAGTCATATCTAGTATTGTGTGTATTCTCTTATTGTAGCAAAGCTATTTTGCCTAACTAACTTTGTTATTCACGTCAGCTTTGGTGCATATAAATTAATGTAGGCCTCTTCTTCATGTGCAAAGCTTTTATTTTGCCTAACCTATTTTGCCTAACTAACTTTGTTATTCACGTCAGCTTTGGTGCATATAAATTAATGTAGGCCTCTTCTTCATGTGGTCCATTGTGCTAGTTGGACTTTGTGTAATCTCAGGCCTATTTTGCATATAACCATAGTAAACCTAGTTTCTCAATTCGTTTTATTCTTAGCCAAGTTTGATAAACCTAGCATCGCTCTCTCAAATGTTTCCTTCAACCTTAGCACTGTTTCCAACCCCTTGATCTTTACATTCCTTTTTATTTATTTTATCTATGATCCTATTTTATCTCGATCCGTTTCAGCACAAAACTGAGTATCTGATATATAATGATTTTTATTCACGAATCAAATGTTGATATTGCAAAATTCAATTTGAATCCACCCTATTATCATCTTTCTCTAATAGAATTTATATTGCAAATAGTGCATTTCCCATTTGTGAATTTATAACATAAATTTGCACATAGCACGCTTCACATGCAAAGGTACGCAACATAAATAAATCCCACTCTCACACCAAAAAGAAAATTTTTGTTTGGATAAAATATTGAAAGGAAAATAAATTAATTACGTCACAACTAAATTATATTTGTGTCCTCTGTTTCTTCTGGGAAAAAATTTCTAAAAATGATAAATAGATAATTTTATTTATTTTCTATTCACTTATATATTTTAAGTCCTGGAGTTTGATTTCCACTAATTTTTATAATTGCTAGCGGTAATAATAATAACAGTTAAATACTAATTCCTAAATAGTTTGTTGTTTATATAATTATTTAAAATAGAAATTTTCAATAAAAATAGTTGTTTGATTAGTGGTTAAATATAAAATAAGTTTAAAAAATTATTATTAATTATTGTTAAACATTAATCTAAACATTACTATAAATATTATGTTATCGAATAATATGTAGTAATCAGCAAATATAGCATTTTGTTCTTAGTCAAAACATTAAATACTATCTTAAATGATGTTACCAAACAAGGTTTTTTTTATCTTTTTTTTTTTTAGTTTTTTCAGTACTGAGGATTCAAACCTATGTTTATTGACAGATCGGACATATATTTGTCAGTAGGCTATGTTTTGTCGTGGAGTTCTTTTTTTTTTTTTTCAAAACAAGAAGTAAATGAAAAGTAAATAATTCATTTTTCCCTTTCTTTATTTTCTGTCCACTTTTCACTCTGCCAAACACGGTGTATGTCGCTGCATGTATCAAATCAACAATACTTATCTTTCAAGTACAAAAATTTGGTATAGAAAATTGTACTTTCATTGATGGATATTAAATCATTAAAATCATTAAATTTAATTCTTTTTTTTATGATTTATTGCAATTTCAGTTTCTATAATAATTAATCATCGAGAAAATTAAAACTAGCTGGAAATAGATAGAAAGCAGAGGAAGTTGTTTTCACCGGAACCGATCTGAACCGGTCAATTTTCGAGCGGAACTGGCTGCTTTCAGACAAATAAAAACAGAAGGTAACGCAGACAGACAGTCGGATTAGATACTGCACTCACTTTGCAGCACCTCTTATCTTTTTTTTTTTTTTTTTTTTTTTTTTTTTTTTTTTTTATCACTTGCAGCAGCTCTTATCTTTTTTTTTTTTTTTTTTTTTTTTTTTTTTTTTTTTTTTTTAATGGGTGGCAAAATTGATGCATAACTTTGCAACTAGGAGCCCATTTTTTTTTTTTTTTTTTTTTTTTTTTTTTTTTTTTTTATGGTGGCAAATGATGCATAACTTTGCAACTAGGAGCCAGCCACCAAGCCCTGCCTGTCTGCCACAAACATATTATTAGTTTGAAATATTAGTTTGCTTTTTTACTTGAGCCATTGGATTTCACAAGTAACAACAGCGAGGATACGATAGAAGGTCCTCAGAAGAGGACCTTGAAATATTAGTTTGCTTTTTTATGTCCAACTAATGAGAGAATTGCCAATATAACTATAACCAGATATTGATCTTTTGGTATCAATGCTACTTGGCCAGTCTTAAATTCCTAATCACTGAAGGCTTTTAAATGAAGAGAAGAAGAGGAAGGGAAGAACAAGCCTTTTCCAGGAGCACATTTGACATATTTGAGAATTCTATGTAAGACTTGTAAGTGAAGATCTATTGGTTTGGATGAGAATTGACCGAGTCGGTTAACTACAAAAGTTATATCTAGTCTGGTTATGGTCAAATACAAGAATTTTTCGGGCAATCTTCTATAAATAGAAGATCACTGGTAGCTTATAGACAAGAAAAACATATTTCTTGGCTCTATGTTTAAGTTTGGTCCTGTGACTAGCTGTGGCAAGACACAAAGAGCAAAGACTTTATTTAAGGTCACTGAGATCAGGTAAGGTTTGATACTAAAGGGCTTTTGTCTTTAAGTAGAGGAATAGGCAGTCCATTCATGAGATAAACTGAATGTAAGACAGCATATGACCAAAAAGATTTTGGAATTTTGGATTGAAAAAGCAATGCTCTAATAATGTTAAGGATATGCTAGTGCTTTCTCTCCACTCTACCATTCTGTTGAGGTGTCTCTACATATGTGGTTTCATGGGTTAATATGCCATTGAGAGTATAAAGTCATTCATTAAAAATTTAGGGGCATCATCACTTCTTATTGTTTTCATTTTGGTACTGAACAGAGTCTCAACTAAGTGTACAAAGGATTGCAATAATTATCTAGCTTCTGTTTTTGTTTTCATTAGGAAAAGCCATGTATTTCTAGAGTAATCATCAATTACTATTAAGAAAAGCTTATGAGCATGAATGGAAGTAACTAATAAGCCATGTGTTAACTGAAATGGAGCATAAGTCGTAGTAAGGCTAGGTGAAAAAGACAAGTGACAGAAGGAAAATGCTTATGAACAACAACAAGTTTAGATGGAGAAAGATGGACAAACTAAAAATGCCACAAACTATTAGGTGAAAAGATTCTACTTGAGAAGTTGTAATATTGAATGCAGATGCACTTAGAATGAAAGGGAGAATTAGGGTCTGCAAGATATAAAGCATTCTTTATTTTAGCTGAACCGAATCATCCTCGAGTTTGTGAATCCTGAATGGAGCAATAATTATCTTGTAAATAGAGAAACGACAAAGAGGGTAGAACAAAAGATAATTTGAATTGAGTAAAGATCTCTCCTTGTATAGACTTCGTAAGGCTTCTTTGAATCGAATTAGAAAAATCAATTGACTATTGAGGAAGAAATATTATTGCAGTAAAAAACGGATTTGGTCTTATAATTCTTCTCAGTTAGGAGTACCAAAAAATCAAATAAGAGTAGAACTCGATGAAGTAGGTTCCACATAATTTCCATGCAGATCATGAAAAAAAAAAAAAAAAAAAAAAAAAAAAAAAGCCTTTAAAAAAAAAAAAAAAAAAAAAAAAAAAAGCCTTATGCTTCGCATATAGCAGGAATTCGGCAGTATATATCTCGGCCTAACTAAAAACTTGTTATTTTCAGGAAACACGAGCGTATTATGCAACACGGGAAGCCCGTTTTCTCTGCTGTCTAGGCCAAAACCTGTCTCTTTATTACCTTGTCTAGCTTAAATCACCTTCGTCGCAAAAGTTGGTTGATTTGCTAATAAAACTTCATAAAAACCCTTCCAATCAAGCGAATATAAAAATCCAAGGAAAGATTATTAAAATATTAATAAATCTAACTAAAACTAACTAAAGTAATTAAAAATACTAAAAAACTTAAAAAAAACTATATTAAAAATATTATAAAAAATAAACTCATCACATATCAAAATGCTAAAGTTGTTGTCTAACACAACCTTCATTAATCATGCATATCTATTTATTTATTTTATATATGTTACCTTATGTTATATGTTATTGGCTTATGGATAGATATTATTTGGCCGAATACTTAAATTTACTCCTAAATTTTGTTACTTTAACATTGTGGTACCTTTAACTTTTACTCTAACTCATCAAACACTTCAATTTATAAAATTATACTTATTAAACATTTTAATTTTTAAATTTATTTTATTGAACACTTCAACTTGCAAAATTAGATCAATTAAACACTCAACAAAAAATTAAAATTTATGATAATTCTTGTTTGAAAAGTTATTTTAACTACATATCAAGTAGACATTTTGTTGTTAAAGTCAAAAACCCTAAAAATTATTAATATTAGTGTTGAAAAACTGTGTAATATTATTAAAATTTACAAGTTCAGGTGCACAATAAGTCATTCGCAAATTTTAGGATGCCACAAAGTTAAAGTTGCAAAATTCATGGGTGAATTTATGTATTCAGCGGATGTCATATATGATGGTGGTCCAATGACCATAACCTTTATATTTACATATATGTATGTAAATGAATGAATTATTATTCAGACCTTTATATTTAAATATGTCAAATGGACGATTAATTAATGGATGTGACTGAATGAATTATTATTGAATAGTTTGAATTATTTAAAGCCTCAACACATAAATTTACCCTTGAATTTTGCGATTTTAATTGTGGTACCCTTAATTTTTATTTTGGCATATCCAATACTTCAATTTATAAAATTACACCTATTAAACAATTCAACTTGCAAAATTACTTGTTGAACACTTCAACTTGAAAAATTAAATCAATTAAACACTTAGTTGAAAAAATATGAAATTAATATTTCAGAAGTTATGCTAACTCTATATTAAATTAATATTTTGCACATAAAAGCCAAAATCCCTAAAGCCTATTGCTATTAATATAAAAAGGTGTGCAACGTTACCAAAATTTGCAAGTTTAAATGCACAATAAAAGACATGTCCGATTTATTGAACTGTTAGTTCTATGAATTTGAATCAGCAGTTCAAAATTTTGAAAATATTGAACCTGAATCAGTTCTTGAACTGTTGATGATGATACCATTCTGATTCCAATTAGTTTCAGAGTGATTTTGATGAACCGATAGTTCTGGTGATACTTGTATTTTCGTTTAAAAAAGAAATAGAAATTTGCTTCTAGGATTACATCTCTTTCCCAAAATAATTAATGTGAATTTGAGAAAATAATAGTAAATTTTATTTTAAACAACTTTTAGAATGTTCATGCTCATATAAGAGATAAAATTTATTAACTTTACAAATAAATACAAAATAATCAAATATTAAAACAACTTTAGAATGTTCATGCTCATATAAGAGATAAAATTTATTAAACTTTAACAAATAAATACAAAATAAAATAAATACAAAATAATCAAATAAATTATAATTTTATTTTTTAAAATGTTATTAATTAAATAAATTGTTGTAAGAATTCGAAAAATATGTCAAATAATGTAACTTTGGACTAAATAAAAAGATTTAGAAGGAAAAAAATGTTGTTAAACTTGCATATGTATTAAAAAATATAATTTTAGACTAAATATTTCAATTTTTTTTTTTTTACTTTTTTAGACTTTCAAGTTTTGAAGTCAAGTTTATTATGCAGTAACAGATTTTAGTTAGAGTTATACAGATGCATAGAATAGATTAAGTGATTATAAATTTTTCAAAATAAAAATTAGAATTTTTGGTTCAAACCATATGGAAATCGCTAATTAACCGACGGATCTGCGCTGATTCAGGTTTCTTTTTAACATTTACATAAATCTTAATGAGCCGTGAATTGCCGGTTCCAGTTTAAAATTTTAAAACAGATGATTTCGATCCGGTATTGATTTATATACAGTGATGGAGGGAGGCGGAGCTAGGGGCCACCACCTCCCCTAGCTCTATAAAATATTTTGATGTATCAATAGTTATTGTATACTTGTTAGTTTGGTGGTATGGGTTCTGTTACTCAAGTCAGCGACCTTGAGTTCAAAGATAATGGCAGCAGTTTCTCTGCAACTAAGTTATTTTAATTAGTTTTTATTTTATATAGATAATCAATTGTACTTAGTCCCATAAGTTTTATAAGTTATTTTTTATTGTGATTGATTGATTTATCTCATTAATCTTAATTTTACTTCATTTGATTTTATATTCTTTTTAAATTTTAATTCTAATTTTGATTTCATTATATGAATACACAAAAATTCATATAAATATTAAAATATACAATAATGTTAAATTTGAATTGTTTATTTTTAGTTATTTAATTAAAACTAAAAAACTAAAAAATTTAAAATTCTAAATATTCATTGAATAAACACATGATATTTAACTAATTCAAAGAGATAGATTTAATATTATAATTCGTGATTCTATTTTAATATTTTTTAAAGGATAAAATTAAATTAAATTGATCGAAATCTAAAATTATAAGAACTTATTTAAAATTTTATAACACTAATTGTTATTTTCTTTTATAAGAACTTTTATTTAAAAATTTTTAATAACACTAATTGTTTATTTTCTTGTAAATTTCTATATGGTAAATTTTTAAGAAATTATTTAGTTCCTTTCCTACCAAATTCCTACCCAAAGTTATTATCTATATTAAATATTTTTATTATTTTGTTCTCATATATGCTATTTTCAGTAAAAGAATTTGACCATATATAATATATATTGATTTGTGTAATTATACTATTTTTACGTGCCTTTTTAATTATGTTTAATTTATTATTTATCATATGAAGAGGTTTGTTCGGGAATAGAAATTCTTTTACTAGTTGGTAGTTATTAGCTTTTAACTAGTAGTAATTTATATAGTGGTTTAAATTAGAAATATGCAGTAAATTAGAAGTTTAACTTAAAATGATAAAAAAGAAAATTAGTTGTTTAATTAGGTGAATTCTGGAAAAAAAAAATAATGAATGTAATTGTCAAAAAAAAATTAATTAATTTCTCTGCGACAGTTTTTTTTCTCTTTTTTTTTTTTTTTTTTTTTTTTCTCTTTTTTTTTTTTTTTTTTTTTTTTTTTTTTTTTTTGAGTATTGAAAAAAACGATTTAAATCTGAAAAAAGTGATCGTAATGTGATTACCATTAAACTATAAAAAAAAAAAAAAAAAAAAAAAAGGGGCAAGCTGCTGATGTAAGTTTATTTCATTGGGTGAGTCTATGCTAACGTATTAGACTGAGTCAACCTAAAAATTTCTCAGTGGATCTAAAGAAGTTTTTGTTTGGACATCCAAATCAATTAACGAACTAGTTATTTATATCTTTTGTTAAGATCAACTCCAAATGAAAAGATCTAATAGTATTTTTTTTAATTTTAGTTTTATTATTTAAAAGAGTATGAATTCTTTTATTTGGTTAAAAGATCAATGAACTTTATTAGTTATTATTAACAAATTTCTGTTCCATGCGAGTATTTGAAATTTTTGATATTATTATTAATGAATTATATTTAAAAAAAAAAAAAGAAAAAAGGTTTTAGATCATTAAATTTGATATCTTGATATATTAACTATTTATCCTGGTTTAAAATTTTCAAGAAAATATTAATATAAAATTTTTAGGATCTTAGAATATATATGAAAAAATAAGAAAAATAAATTATAGCTAATTTAACTAACTATTTTTAAATTGTGTGAAACATTTTAGAACTATAATTTGGGGACGGTGAGTAGCAATAAATCAAATTCATGAAAAATTTAGATCGACAATTATTGTTTTCATAATAAAATACAAAAAAAAAAAGAAAAAAGAGAGAGAAAATGCCACATAATTTATTTTATATATTTATTTATTACATTTTTATTCAAGGAAAAGCTTCAATAACAGATTGAACAGCTGCAATGGATTTTATAGTATGTCGGCTAAAACCAGCCTGCTTAAGAACATATTCCCATTCCTCAGAGGTCCTCTCTTTACCTGTATCAGTATGAGCCATCATCACCATGTCCAATGCCAACCTAACGAACTCAAGCTTGTCGTCTTTTGCTTCATCGACCACAGCTTCAACAATTATCACCTTCCCAATTTCATTCGGAACAGCTTCCTTGCACTTCTTCAAGATATTGATACATTCATCGTCATTCCAATCGTGAAGAACCCACTACGATTTACAAGTAAATTAGGTTAAATGTCATTCAACATTTAAGTGAAAGGAAGAAGGAAGAAAGGAGTAAGGAAGAAAGGGAGTGTTAGGATACCGGCAAAATAAAATTACGGAGAATAATTAAGGCCAGCGGAAACAAATTAAAAAATGGACACACAGAAATTTTAACGTGGTTCACCCTCAACTGTTTAGGGCTACGTCCACTGGACCGAACTCCGAATAATTCTTCTACTATTATAGGCTTACAATGAGAGTAATACAAAATAATGGCACTCACAAAGTGTTTCCCAAGAACACCCTAATAATCTTCACTATTTTCTAAACCCTTAATTTTAAGAACCCTTTTTAAAACTAATAACTCTCAAATATTCTTCACAGATTAATTGTTATATCTGTGGCGCTCTAATGTCTCTCACTTATTGTTGGTACGTTTTAAACTGAGAGGCACCCCCTCCTATTTATAGGAGAGGAAATGAGAGAGTGAGAGAGTCGTGACACACGACTTTTCCTTTATTTCGTGGTTGGTTGCCAAACTTTGAATGGTTGGCAACCAACCTTCTGACTTTTCTGCCAAACTTTTTAAATACAACGTTTCTTTTCCTCCTTTTTTTTTTTTTTTTTTTTTTTTTTTATCACGTGGGTTTGGGCACCGCCACGCCACTAACAAATATTCACACTACTAAACAAATATGTTGGGTCCCACTTGAAAGTGGGCACATCACTACCAACAAATCTCCCCCTGCACGTCAAGTGGGGGACATCAGCCATATCTCCCATCATCCCTGAAGCTAATCGACAATATTCAACTTTTGTCTTTGGAAGAATCTTCGTAACATATCGATCCATTTTATCTGTATGGATCTTCTCAGCTATAACCTGCTTCATCTCCAGTACATCCCTGATCCAATGATTATCTAACAATCAAATGTGCTTTTGATCTTCAAAGAAAGGAGGATTCTTCCGGCAAATGATGAATAGCACTCTTGACTAATCGCAGAAATCAAATATCGTTTCTTGATGAATTGCCGAGTTCATTCAAGAAACTATTTCTTCAATCCAAGCACCTCTTTGGCATGCTTCTGTTAAGTGCTATGAATTCTGCCTCAGTTTGTTGATACGAGCAGAATACATTTCTAACATCTTGATTGTTTCCAAGGTGAATTGCGCTTTGACTTCGAGAAGACTTTCGACACAAGGCACCACTTGCAGATCTTTTTTCGGTCTTGGTTCTGTTGTTACACAGCAACTCTTTGCACGTTTCAGTAATCTTGACTGCCACGACACGGCTCCCCCTGCAAATGTGATTGGATATCCTGAAAATATATTTCACTGCAGTCCAGTGTTCCTTTCTTGGATTTGAAAGAAACCGACCCACTACTTCAACTGAGTGAGCAATATCTGGCCGTGTACAAATCATGGTATACATCAAGCTTCCACTGACCATTTCTGAAGGTGCTACAGAAACCTTCATCATCAAATCTACCAACCGAGATTTGGACGCATGCTCGAAAGCCCATTTCTCATGTGGGGTACGAACTGGTTTCGCATTGCTCATGTTGAATCTGCTGAGAATTTTCTCTATGTACTTCTCTTGAGACAGCCACAACTTTCTCTTTTTCCAGTCTCTGGAGATCTTCTAAGACTTGCTCTTCTTCTTCTTCTTGTTCTGATTCTCTTTTGTTGGTCCCAAGTCTTTCCATAGCAAAAGATTTAACTTAGCTGTTTTCTTCAAGCTATTAATTCCTGACAGAATTTTGAACCAAACAATCAACATATCAAATCTACATAGAGAGAGATTAATGTAGTCCATCATCAGAGAATTTCTTTTACGAAGACACAGTGATTTCTGAAGGTAGTCTTTTTGTAACCTTGCTCCCCCATTAACAGATTCAAACTTCTTTGTACTACTGTCCTTGGTGCCTGCTTAAGCCGTACAGGCTCTTCTTCAGTTTACCAAACACAAATCTTGCTTTTCCCGCTTTTTAAATGAATACCCTCTGGCTGGCTCCAATGTATATTTTCTTCTCCAGAGTCTCCAATGTAGGAAGGCCAGTCTTTAACATCCATTTGCTCGGATTCCAGATAAAACTGGCGGCCATTCGAGCAACTGTCCGAATGGATGTCATTTTTCAACAACTGGTGAAGATCTCATCAAAAATCCTATACCCTTTCTTTGATTGAATCCTTTTCACCACCAGTCTAGCTTTGAATCGTGGTTTTGGGAGCTGTGTTCTTCCTGCTTGATCTGAAACCCACTTGTTCTTCAAAGCTTTCTTGCCTTTGCAACTTTACCAAGCTTATAATGGTTTTATTTCATGCAAGGATTTCAATTCTTCTTGCAATGGCTTCATCCAGTTTTCTTTTTGTGTTCATTTCCAATTGCTTCTTCAAAGCATTCAGGTTCTCCCCCGTCAGTCCATCAATACATATTCATTTGATGAATATCTAGTAAGAATGGTTGTCTGATTCTACTATACCCTTCTTAATGTTTGAGCTGGTGGCTGGTGGCTGAACCATGAACAACCAAATCAAACACCATCAAAATCATCTTCTGGTTCATTCTGATGAGGAATTTCTGGATTTTCTAGCTCTGGCTCTTGTTCTTGTGGAATAGTTTCTTCATCTCCAACTTCTCTTTGTTCTGTTGCTAGAGGAACTATTTGGACATCTGTTGAATCATCTTCAGATCTATCGGCAACTTGCTTCTGAGTCTTTTTAACATCTTCAATAGTCTGATTTTCAACAAATACAGCATCTCTGCTTCTTATCATCTTTTTCTGGAGTGGATCAAAAAATCTATAGCCAAATTGATCTTGACCATAACCAATGAATACACATTGTCGAGTCTTGACATCAAGCTTAGACCTCTCATCCTTAGGAATATGCACAAATGCTTTGCAACCAAACACCCACAAGTGATCATAGGAAACATCCTTTC
Source organism: Jatropha curcas (assembly GCF_014843425.1). The sequence continues at coordinate 501,337 of NW_023590626.1, read as the reverse complement.
CTGACCATACTCTTACTCGTTCTGGAGTAATCATACTTGAAGAAGGAACCAAGGTGAACGATTTTATAAGATGAACTGCTGTAAGAAGAGCTTCAACCCCAAAATCTTTTAGACAACTTTGCGCATGTGAGAGTAAAACATCGTGACTCTCTCCATCAAAGTTCCTGTTCATCCTCTCAGCCAAATCCATTCAATTGGCGGTGTCTTGGGAGGTTTGTTGTTTGATGTCGATACCATGCCTCTTTGCAGAAAGCATCAAATGGCCCAGTGTATTTCGGCACCAATTGATCTGTTTTTGATGCACTTCAAGCTTCTTTGCCTTGTCTTGTCCTCCTCAACCCAGTTTAGAAATTGTTTAAAACATCTAAAAACTCGGTCCTTTAAGACTTCAAAGTGGTACACCCAGGTCCCTTCTAGAATGGGTCATCGAATAATGTTATTGAAAGGTAATCGAGTTTCCACATTGACATCGTCCAATGCTCCACATAGATCTGAATGTAACAGATCTAAACACATTCTTCATTCTGGAAGGCTGAGAAAAATCCTTTGAAGGCTACTCTACCCTGCTCCCTGCCATAAGCAATCAGAACATTTCTCTTAAATGGATACTTTATCCAATCCAGATAGCACTTTAATTTTTTACCAGAGTTGTCATTCTTTAGCATGTTGTTTTTAATCTATTAGATCTGCCAACCATCTTGTACCGCCGCTACAACTTTGCGGGACACGCCGCCCGACCTCCTCTTGTCGGGAAGACTTTCGACACAAGACACCGCCTGTAGATCTTTTTCCGGTCTTTAACTACCACAAATGAACCTTTTGTGAGCTTCCATTGACTATTTCTGAAGGTGCTCCAGAAACCTTCATCATCAAATCTGCCAACCAAGATTTGGACGCATGCTCGAAAACTCATTCCTTATCAGTCTTGTCTTCCGGTTTAGTTCAACTAAACACGGGCAAATGCATTCTGATTACCATAAGGAGATCTCTCATTTCTCCATATAACCAGTTTGTCGTCTGCTATCTTGACGCACACCCCAGATTTGTCATGGTGTGTAAGATGAAAAATTTTTCCTCTCTGAGAATGTTGCAATGAAGTGTAGCCCCACTAATCCAATTACCCAACTAGTCTCTTTGGTTGCAAGAATTGGAATAAGTGGTCTTCCTAATGAACAGTTTGGAACCTCAGCAATGAACAATTAGCTTTATCATCACTGCTTTCTTCTTTCTTTGCCTTGGCCTTTGATCTTCTCTGATCAAAACTTTTTGAACTTCCGGCAATAACCTTTTTAATGTGCCCGCTTCTTCCCCAACAATGAATGGGCACACAAAATATTGGCAAATTTAATTTTGATTTACCCCTGCTCTTATCTCTTGTAGTTTGAACTTCTAAGATTGGCCTCCTCCATCTAGGCTTGGTTATTTCTTTTAGCATTTCTGCTAAAAGCATGTCTGACTGAAGATGGAAGAAGGATTTTGTGCTTATTGGCGTCTCATTTCTTTCATTCAGAACAGCATTTTTTAACAAAACTCCCAGCTGACTCACTATGTGGTGTAGAGTTTTGTAATTGATATCGTCAAAGTCTCCAGACTCTGGTAAAGGAGGCAAGCACCATAAAGCCGAGGATTTTATCATCAAAATTTTATTGCCCATAGTTTTGACAGCTTGGTGGCAATAGTCGCCTGCATTTCACTCAAGTGATCCTGCTTCAGAAGTAAACCTTCTTGGGTATTTGAAAAAATTCATCAGCTTCGTCAAAATAAAATAATTGGTTGTTGCCGGATTTTGAGGCATACAACCTGTTCAACGCTTGGTCCCATAATGTTCCTGGCGTGAGTCTCGTTTAACAGAATGTGGTTGTACACATTATCATCGACAAATTGTCGAATATAACACAAAACTTGTTCATCGCTCGATAAGCCCCATTCTTCATCAGTCTTGTCTTCCAGTTTGGCTTGAACAAACATGGGCAATGCATTTTGTTACCATAATGGATGATCTTCTCATTTTATTTCTCCATATATGGGTAATTTGCGCCATTTAGACTGTAATTTTGCTTGTTCCTAGCTTCGCATGCTTTTGAGTGAATAGTAACCATATAATATGAATAGTAATAGTTAAGCAAGAATAGTAACTGTATACGAAAATAGTACTATACGTTGAATGTAACGTATAATGCATGAATAGTAACTGATACGGTGAATAAGTGGCTGGCTTAACAGTGAGGGCTCAGCAACAGTAACGCCAATAGTAACTATTCACTCAATCATCACACGAGTTAACTATTTTTACTATTCACTGCACTAAGTCGATTCTTGCAACGTCTTTCCGAGCCGACTGCACCAACGGACCTCTTCGTAATTTCTCGTCTTCGTGGTATATTTATTTTCAAAATATCACCATGTCCAATGCCAACCTAACGAACTCAAGCTTGTCGTCTTTTGCTTCATCGACCACAGCTTCAACAATTATCAGCTTCCCAATTTCATTCGGAATAGCTTCCTTGCACTTCTTCAAGATATTGATACATTCATCGTCATTCCAATCGTGAAGAACCCACTACGATTTACAAGTAAATTACATTAAAATATTCTTGTTATTTAAAATATAAAAAAATTGTATAAAATCTTTTTTAGTGGAAATTAATTATGGAAAAAGCACTCATATGATGACTCTGCTTTTAGTGTGTTAAAAAAATTGCAACATGTTATGGGCTTCACCAGTAATGTTTCTGTGTCTTGGGTGACAAGGCAAGTAAACAAGTCTGCCGGCTTTTTTATTATATCTGTGACTCTCTAATGTCTCTCACTTATTGTTGGTACACTGAACTGTGAAGCATCCTTTCCTATTTATAGGAGAGGGAATGAGAGATAATGTGACACGGCTCTCCAGTTAGGCAGAAGGTTGGTTGCCAACCTTCAACCAACCTTCTGCACCTTCTGCCAAACTTTTAATAAACGTTTCTTCGCTTTTTTTTTTTTTTTTTTTCACGTGGGTGGGCACCGCCACGCCACTAACAAATATTCACACTACTAACAAATATGTGGGTCCCACTTGCGTGGGCACACCACTACCAACAAGAGTCGTAAGAAAAACTGGAATACCAAAAAGAATATTCATCTAAACATATTATTTTATGCTCCATTTAGCCTCTCACCTTTTGAATTGTTTTTTATTACTATATGATTATTATCCTTTTGTCTTTTCTTTTCCATCCTTTAGTCTTTTCCGAGTCAGCAATAGCTTTTACTTGTCAATAACAAAGTATTAAAGATTCTTGTCAATTACATTAAAATATTCTTGTTATTTAAAATATAAAAAATTTGTATAAAATCTTTTTTAGTGGAAATTAATTATGGAAAAAGCACTCATATGATGACTCTGCTTTTAGTGTGTTAAAAAAATTGCAAGATGTAATGTTTCTGTGTCTTGGGTGACAAGGTAAGTAAACAAGTCTGCCGGTTTTTTTCTCTGGGTGACAAGGTAAGTAAACAAGTCTGCCGGTTTTTTTCTCAAGGAATTGCCTTTTTCTTTTTTCCATGCTAATCTTAAAGATTTAAAATGGAAAAAAAATTGCTTATATTTGGTCTACATGCCTATCCCTAAAAATAGAGATTTTTTAAAAATTGTTTCCATTTTATCATTTCTTTTTACAACTGAATAGTTTGAAATATGATCGTTCCAAACAAAAAAAAAATTTTATTGATTTGGTTCATGAATGAGTCATAAACTAGGTTTAAGTGCCTTTTTCTTTTTCTGGGAGTTGCCTTTTTCTTTTTTCCATGCTAATCTTAAAGATCTGAAATGGAAAAAACTTGCTTATATGTGGTCTACATGTCTATCTATGGAATAAACTTCTAAAAATAGAGATTTTAAAAATAGAGATTTTTTAAAAATTGTTTTGATTTTATCATTTCCTTTTATAACTGAATGGTTTGAAATACCACGTTTGAAAGAAAAATTTCATTAATTTGATTCATGGATAAGCCATAGATTGGATTTAGGTGAGTCGCTTTGATTTACAATATTATTTTAAATCATGTTGAGAACATCCACAACATGAGGAAGATCAAAGTTAATGCCTTGAATCCAAGGACAAAGCTTAACCAATGTCCTTAAAGCAGTCCCATTTCCTCCACCAACATCTACCAAAGTTTTTACCCCATCAAATACCTCTACACACCCTTCAACTATACCAGACACCATTTTCCTAGCATTACAAGCCAGCGCATCATTGATTAGATTGCTATGGCCAGGGTTTTCTGCTGCATATTTCCATATATCGTCGCCGTGAGCTGCCTCAAACGCCGCAGACCCATTTAGTCTGACACGACAACTTAGAAAATGCCAAGGCGCCAGCATCACCGGACTGTTCTCTAGTAAAAACAGAGCCGTCATGTTGTTCTCGCCTGGGCCAAGTAACCGGCGAGACAGAGGTGTCTGTATATAGCCTTTGGTGCCATCGGCGGTGAGTTGCTCTTTGAAAATATTGTGATGGACTAAGAACCGCATGATGCGGTGAAGATAAGATGGGTTACATTCAATGGTGGATGATAAGTCAGTTAGCGTGATGGGTCCTTGATGGTTTTCAATAGCATTTGCTATTCCGAGCTCCAAGGCACACTTAACCACTGCAATATTGCTAAACCCAAACATATATTTCCACATTTCAATTTCCATCTGTGCTTCTTCTTCTTCTTGTTTTTCCCTCATTTTTGAATCTCTTTTTTTGTTTTTCGGAAAGCTACAAAATAGAAAACGAATATTGTGTTACTTTGGGTAAAACGAGTTGTGCCGCGGCATGGCACCACGGCTTCTACTTATAATGAATTGCCGTGTGACACCTTTAGGTTGGAACTTTAATTAATTATATTTTAAAATTATAAAATATTGCTAAGTCTAAAAATTTATTTGCCACCACTAAAAAATTGAAAGTTAAAAAAAAAACATTTTCCAATGCTATTGTTTATTTAATCTGTAAAAGTCTGATGTGTTAAAAAAAAAAAAACATTGTCCATCACGCTCTCTATTTTTAGAAGATCTGTTAGACATCGTGACTCAACTTTTTATTATTTTCTCCTATTTATTCATTTTTTCTTTTTTTTTTTTTAATTTTTCTTTTATGTCTTCTCTTTTATTAGCGTTCAAATTTTTTCTCGTAATGAAACTAATTTCTTCTCCATGCTCAAGCAAAAAAATATAAAGTTGTGGTCGGTTGTCTATCTAACAAATTATCAACATTGGATGTGCCAAGTAAGAATTTACAGTGCAAAAGAAAAGCCCTGGTAATTGAAGTGAAGGAACTGCGTTCAAGTTAACTCTTTTTTTTCTATTCTTCATTTTAATTCTTTTTCGCTTTTTTGTTTTAATTTGATTATTGTTGTATGTTCAGTATTCGTAATTAAATAACTCAAGAATTAACCTTAGAAATTAATGTGAAACCAACTCTTCAGTTCTCCTTCTTTCCTATGAAGGGTACTTTTATTGTATATCATGTTTGTTCCTAACTTTTTTAGGATTACCTACTATATGAACTAATTTTAATAGGATACTATTCCTTTAAGGCTAGCTCATCTTCTATTTGTTATTTGTTATTCTAGCTTATAAAATCAATACTTTTCATATTTGCGTTTTAAGATTCAGCCACCTTAAGAAAGCAAATGATTCAAATTAGGAGTAACAAAACCAGGAAGGTAGAGAATATGTTTTTAGTTTATTGTATTTAGTTACAGATTTAATTTTAATTACATACATATCATCAGAAAATTTTAATGTAATCAAGATGCATTAGAGAGCCATTTTTAAAATATAATGTCTATATAGACACATTCAGCAACGTCACCATCTACAACTTCTATTATTAAGACACATCAGCTATAATCCATGGTTGTATTAGAGATGTTCTAATATTTTTTACAAGATGTGAGAAGATTAATTGGACAAATTATTATAATTCTATCTAATAAGTTTTTGACTTAATCACATATTATATATATATAGAGAGAGAGAGAGTTGTAGTAGGAATCAACTTCTATCACAGATAAAGTAAGCTGAAACAAAGAAAAAGTTCATCGTGTTCTCTTTGTTCAACATATTTTTTTAGAAAATTTCAAGCTTTTTCCTTATTTTAATTGGCCAACTTAATTAATCTGTTTAATTTAATATTAGTATAATAATGATAATTGCTTATAATTGATAACATTTGAAAACTAATCTAATCTAATTATCTAACCTAATCCAACTAAAAAACCTTATCTTTTAAATCTAGATAGATTTCTTTAAATTGCACATGCTATTGTATATAATCTCTTCCTCTTTTATCATTATATATTATATATTATGGTAAGTTTTCTTTTTTTTCTGGACCTTAGTTGATACTCCTTTCAAAAGTTGCATCCTTCTTCATAGGATTTGCAGCACGCTAAGGCAACATACACAATTTGAGGGAAGGTTCTTAATATCATTATACATTTTTTTTTTTTTTTCGTGTAAATCATCGGTATTTTGACTTTTTTACTAAAGATGGTTTAATCTAACTTAGGGGTTATTACATAATCCATTTTAGTGGCGTGTTTGTGAATTAGCAGTTGCGGGAAGCCTATCAAATTTCAATTTTATTTGTTTGGTTATATTTGTGATTCAAACTTGAAAAATTGAAGAAGGATGGAAAGTCAAAAGAGAGAAAGTATTGATTAAATGGAATTAAGTAAGATAAAGAAAAAAAGTGGAAAATCAAAAGAGAGAAAGATATTGGTTAAATGGAATTAAATAAAAGAAAAAAAGTTAGATCAAAAGAGTTGGAGACTCTTTTAGAATCTAACCATATCCATTTACCACCTAAATTTAATTGCATTAAAAAGTTGGAGATTGAATTTAACAAATTTGATCCGCCAAATTATTTTGACCTCTTTTTTTATTCTTTTTCCAATCAAAAAAATCGTTAAAACATAGAGTTTCGATTCCAGATTCTATTATTATTCAAGAAGCACAACGGAATGAAATTAGCTAAACACAAATCCATATACTTATGTTTAATTTTTATTTACATATAAGTAATTTGCTATTTATTTATTTATTTGTTTTGCTGTGTATATATATAAAACAGAATAGTCCCCAAGTGATGTTACCTATAGATATATCTCAAACTAATTATATGTATTTTTTTAGTAAACGATTGAATTGTTTTAATTAATTAATGGTACCTTATTTCATACCAGATCAATAGAACAAAGTAGATTAAATTTTTAATTAATTAATGGTACCTTATTTCATATCAGATCAATAGAACAAAATACATTAAATTGGATTAAATTGGATTGAGTGGTTTGAGAACTGAGAATGTAAGAACTCACAGCTGTTGAGGACGTTACTTTTACTATTAAAAAAATTTTCCTAACTGGATACACAGTCCAAATCTTCTATATGGTTAGTATTTGATTAGTTAAATTATCATGTAATTATTAACATTATTTACCAATGAGTGTTGGGACTTTTTTCCTTTTAAGTGAGGTCGAATGTTTGATCCTCAATTGTTGTGCGGTGCCCACTCAGTGGGACCCACACTTTGTTGAAAATAAATAATGGTAGGTAATCAACTACACGTAGTTGAAAAGAAAAAAAAAAAAATTAATAAGTAAAAAAATAGAAAATATTACTTTTAGAAAAGGGAGGATAGTTTTGTCATAAAAAATTATATTACTTAATTTTATGAAATTCATTTGGAAATTCTACTTATTTTTGTGGAATTTGGTATAGTTATGTTCAATTCCATACAATAAAATTCTACATATTTTTGGAAATTCTACCTATTTTTGTCTATCAATATTAATTTTTATTAGGTAGGGCGGATGGGTCAATTTGTCAGCCCAAATTAATCAACAATATTTAATTCCTAATTTAAACCATAAACCATATGTTACATGGAATCACACTTTTTTTGTGCATTATTTTTAGAACTTCGCTTTCAAAACCTTATATGATTGTTTTAAGGCCAATTGCAATTATATTTAAGGCAATTAAAACATATTGTACAGAGACTAAAATATATTTTAAGGCAAATTGCAACTTTTTAAGTGCAAATTGCAACTAATTTTTCAATTAAACAATTTTTCTTTCTTTTTTTTTTTTTTTTAAAAATTAAAAAGGTAAAGCCCCTCTACTTTTTAGTTATACTAAAAAGTTCTATCGAATGAAATGAGGTACATAAAGGTGTAAATTTTTTTTTTCTTTTCCCAATAAATGTGCTTTTTTAATATCAAAGCATGTTATTTATTCACTCGTTTAAAGATCTAAGTTATTTGTCAATCGCTCATGTTAAGAATTAATCCTCTATTGTGTAGGATGTAGATTATATATTATCTCGGCTTTAAAAAGTCTCCAATGAATTAAAAAAAATACATATATAGTCTGTAGTGTTATATATTATTTCAATTCATAAAAGAACTTTAATGAACTAAAAAAATCCAAAAATTTTATTTTATCATTTATATCGGTAATTAATAATAGTATTATAAAAAAAAAAAACCATTTACGTCGTTGACTTACAGAGGTTATAATATGATTATGTTTGTCTAGAACCTTTTTTGTTCAGTGGAACAAGCCGGAATGCCCATTGGCCTACTGTAAATGTCAACCCGAGGACCCAGGGTATGATGTTCTGGTTTGGTTACAACTCCTTTTTTTTTTAATCTGTTTGTTCCATTGCCTTTGATTTTCGTATTAGGTTTCTTGGTTTCAGAGAGCAAATATTCCAAACTTCGATAAGACGCAAGGAAAATAACCTTATTTTTGTTCGCAGTTTTGATACTGTTGATCAAAATTGAATTCCTTTTAATTTAGGTTTGAGATTAATTACATTTGTGATTTTCCTTATTTAAAGTTAATTAAATCTCTCATTAAATACTTTACATGTGATAGTAATTAAGCTTTAGAAACCTTAAATAATTATATTGTATTTATATTTGAGATTAAACTTAATATAATAGTGATGAGATGGTAATTTTTCCATTAGTTGATAATATTCTACATAAATAAGACATCAGAAAGAGTAAATTTTCCATTATTGATAATATTCTAATAATAAGACATCAGAAGAAAAATGCTATTTACTTATTTAGTCGCCCATTGCAAAAGATAAATTAGGCAAAATTATTCCATTTGAAGAAAAAAAAAATTGTTGAAATAGAATTTGATTTGAAGATAAATTAGTGACCAATTATATTTCTAAGGCTCATGATACACAAATTTGCCGTTAAAATTTGAGACTCAAACTACCAAATTGCTACTGAAATAAAATTGGGTTATTTGAAAACCGATGTAGATACTTTTCTGAATTAATTGGATCCATTATAGCCACATACTCTAAGTATGCTGACTGAATTTTTTTTTACAGACGGATGAATCAGTCACTAAGTTAAAATGGGTACCAAATAGCAGATTCTTAAGTACTTTATTTCAGTGGCTAAATCAATTCCCATTCTTAAGTGGAAAAATTTTGAGTTGTCTATCTTCATATTCTTGTAGTTTAAACTTTACAATTCTATATCTATTTGGATAAATAATTATGTTATCTTTCTATTTATATTTGATTGTTACTAGTTTTTTCTTCCTTCCATATGTTTTTCAGAAGGAAGATATTCGATACGCATTGTGACATATTCATAAGTTATATATATTAGTTTTGGATAAATATGTTGCTTGGTGTGACTTGTGCGAGTTGTTGGATTGTATATCGACCAGAGTATTTCTTGATAAGTTGTGTGAGTTGCTGAAAATCCGTGTAAAATACGAATGGTATTCTAAATTTTTGCTCAACATTTAAACTATTAAAGACCAATTTGTGACCGATTTAATAAATTAAAAGTAAGATTGTTTAAAATTGTTACGAAGAGAGACCGAATTATGACGAAAAACCGATTTAATAAATTAAAAGTAAGATTGTTTAAAATTGTTACGAAGAGAGACCGAATTATGACGAAAAAATTAATAAATAATTGCTAACAAATAGTCTCGGAAAGATATTTTTTAAAGCAATTCATCAGTATAATATAGTAATTAAATTAGAACTAATTAACAACATAAATTGCTAGCGACCAAAGACATTCAACAATGAAATCAACATAGAATTAGTGCCTAGATAATAATTAGGGGTGTGCATGGGTCGGATTGGGACGAGAATTACATAATTTGTTTACAAATATAGAATTATGAGAAAATTTGTAAAACTAATTGAGAAGAATTTCTGGATATGCTTCGTTATCAATGAAAACAAATTGTACAATATGATGAACTAATGGAAAACTGATATCCACTATGTATTTATACTAAGTACTATATAGTACTGTGTGTATTTTCCTACTGTAGCAAAACTATTTAGCCTAACTAACTTCATTATTCACGTCAACCTTGGTGCATATAAATTAATGTAGGCCTCTTCTTCATGTGGTCCATTTTGCTAGTTGGACTTTTTGCAATCTCAGACCCATTTTGCATATACACATATAGTAAACCTAGTTTCTCAGTTCATTTTATCCTTAGCCAAGTTTGATAAACGTAGCATCGCTCTCTCAAATGTTTCTTTTAACCCCAGCACTGTCTCCAACCCTTGATCTTTGCATTCCTTCTTATCATCACTTCCATTCATTAACTTGTTCATGTTAAATAATCTTTAATATAGTCCAGATGTATTGTTCATAGAATTTGTTTGATAGAAATAAACAATAATCGAAAGCACACCTTGATCCATAACAGCAGATCTATATTATGGGTTACCTTGTTGCGGCAATTTGATTCTCACCGTAACAGTAGATCTATGTTTCTTCCTCTGGCCTTTTGTTGATTTTGATTCATCACCGTATACAGTAGATTTCTATGTTTCTTCCTCTGGCCTTTATTGTTCGTAAAAGTTTTCTCTCAATGGGTCAGAGAATAATCAAAGCAGCTACGGGAGTTTCTTTTATGAGCTCTCCTCAAACAAGCTATCACTGTATGTGTTTAGGCAACCGTCACACTCTCTATTTTATTTTCCCTTTTCTGTGTGTTCACCCTAAGCTGTTGATTCTTTACTTTATAAGGTAGAAGAAGGGTTATTAAAACCCTATCTGGCTCTTATCCATTAGCCCAATAACCATGATCTCGGGCCAAAACCCTAACTGGCTCTTATCCATTAAGCCCAATAACCATGATCTCGGGCCACCTTAATTAGAACAGCCCTTTAATCACATGGGCCACATATAGATTATTAAATAATCTAATAGTTCACCCCCCCCCCAAGTTGGTGTTGGATAAACTGACCAACCCCAACTTGGATACTACATCATTAAAACGCGTAATGGGAAGTGATTTTGTGAGTAATTCAGCCAACTGGTTCCGAGATGAGACATGCGAAGTGCTAAGAAACTAAATTAAAGCTCGTTTCGGACCACATGACATTCTATCTCAACGTGTTTGGTTCATTTGTGGAACACCGGATTCGCGACAATATGGAGTGCCAATTGGTTGTCACAAAACAAAGGAATGGGAAGAAGATATGGTAAACCAAGATCTCTTAAAAGATAAGATATCAATTTTAATTTGCATGTTGTATTCGCCTTTGCCCTATATTCTGTTTCTACGGTTGAACAACTAACAACATTTTACTTCTTTGTTTTTTAGGAAGTAAGCGAGTCACCAAGAAATATGCAATACCCAAAAAGAGATCGACGAGTAGTGGTGCATGCGGCCGAATCAGTGTCACAATAAGCACATAACTGAATGGAACTTTGATGAGCAAAGAACAAATCAATAAAAGTTGTACCTTTAAGAAGAAGGTGAATGCAGCATTGAGATGACCAATACGAGGATTTTGCATGTACTAGCTCAACTATTATATGCAGTATGCAGTATCCGGTCTAGTGAGATTCAAGTACAGAAGAGGATCTACTACTCGACGGTATTGTTCTGGATCGAGTAATAAAGTGCCCATTTCAGGTAATAATTTGTTCCCTTATGCCATTGGTGTATGTGTAGCTATAATTGTATCAAGATTTGCATCATGTAGTAAATCAAAAATGAATTTACTTTGAGACAAATACATACCTTGTGTAGATCTTGCAATTTCTAGGCCCAAAAAATACCTTTTTATGACCAAGGTCCTTAATAATGTAGGCTTTGTGTAAAAGTTCTTTCATTGCTAATCAGAAGGTCCAGTAATCAAAACATCATCAACGTAGACAATAAGAATAAGAAAACTGTCACCAAACTCCTTAGTGAATAGGTAATGATCAGTGGAAGATTGAGAAAACCCATAGTTGAGCAAGGTAGCAGTGAATTCTTTGTTCCACTGCCTGAATGCCTTAATATGACACTCTAGTGGAAGCATGTAAATGCCCTCTTAATATGAACACTCTAGTGGTAGCAGTGAATTCTTTGTTCCACTGCCTGAATGCCTTAATATGACACTCTAGTGGAAGCATGTAAATGCCCTCATCAATTTGCCTATGTAAGTAGGCATTATTGATGTCTAGCTGGTGTAAAGGCCGTGATTTTGCTGCTACTAAGGCCAATAGAACCCTAACAATAACCAATTTCGTAATAGGGGAGAAGCTTTCTGTATAGTCTAGACCTAGGAGTTGATTGTACCCCTTAGCCATTAGACGAGCCTTGTATCTATCAACAGTACCATCTATTTTATATTTGATTATGCAAACCTATTTAGATCCTATGGCCTTCTTTCCTTTAGGTAATTCTATAAGAAGACAAGTGCCATTTGCCTTTAGTGCATTTAATTCAACCTAGATTGCCTATAACCACTTCTCATTTTTTTAGCATGATTAAAAGATTTAGGCTCATGGACTTTAGATAGGTTGCTTTGAAATGCTAGATATGCAGCAGAATATGATAAATTGTGGAAAGACAACTAACTTGTTTGATGTGTAGGTGATCTGTCATTACTATTGGAAGAGACAAGAGCTACAAAATTAGCAAGCCAAGCAAGTTTACTTTTGGTTCTAACGCTTCTCCTTAATTCTAGTTGTGGGTCAGTCAATGCAGGTATGGTACTGGTATGATCTGTTGTATGAGAAATGGTATTTTGTGGTGGAATTGAGGTTGTGTTTTGGTTTTTTGTGGTATCTTGGTTTGTTGTAATATTTTGGGATTGGTGATTTGTGATAGGAGATGGAAATTGAGTCTGTATCTTTGGTTGTGGTTGCATGTTTGATTGTGTGGTGGATTATGATTATGAATGATTGGTGGTGGTGAATGGGGGTGTGTGTGGTATGTTGGATATTGTCATCCATGCATGTTGGAAAGGAGAATTGGAAGCTATAAGTGGGTATTTGGTTGTGATTATATTCTCTTTGAAACTGACATCACTAGAATAAAATATTTTTTTTGGTGTTCAAATCATAAAGTCTATATCCTTTCTATTATGGTGCGCAGCCAAATAAAACAGTAGGAATTACTCTTGCATCAAATTTGTTGTTTGGTGTGACTTGATTGCAAAGCATAAGCATCCTATGATTTTGAAATATGTGATATTTGGGGGTTTGGTATGTAAAACCTCAAAAGAGGATTTCCATTCAATATTTCTATGGTTACTCTATTTATTATGTGAGTGGCTCCCAATAAAATTTCTGACCAAAAATTCTTAGGGATTACTCTATGTTATTATGTTGAGTCGGCTCCCCAATAAAATTTCTGACCAAAAAATTCTTAGGGAGTCCTAGATTGAAGTTATAAGAGCCTACTATTTGCATTAGGAAACTTATGGTTTTCCTCTTTGCCCTTCCATTTTGTTTTAAGGGGAACAGGGATATAGGTGAGATGGTGTATGATACCTTCTCCATTTTGTTAAGGGGAACAGGGATAAGTGAGATGGTGTATGATACCTTTTTGAGAAAATAGCTCTTTTAATGAACTTGTCCCATTATCTGTCCTTGTTTTCTTAATTTTTGTCTGAAATTGTGTGCTAATCATGCTTAGGTAGTGCCAAAAACCTCAATCACTTGAATTTTGTCCCCTATCATATAGACCCATGTATACCTGCTGTAATCATCTAATAATGTGACCATATATCTTGTATCTGTCATTGATCTAAATGAATAAGGACCCCACAAATCAGCATGTACTAAAGCAAATTTAGCTTATGCATGGCTAGTACTAAGAGGAAAAGGCAATCTTTGTTGTTTTGACTAGGGACAAATGAAACAATCCTCAAATTCAATGTTCGCATTTAACAATTTAGATTTGTGTTTCAATCTAACATTTGATATATGGCCTAGTCTAGCATGCATGCCAAAAGCACTCCTATGCGGCTTGTTATTTGATTATCACAAGAGTGGTAGTAGCATTAACAAGTTAATATTTGGAAATGAAAAGAATGTGTTATTTCAGTAAGTATAGACCTTTCTTGTAATAAAATATTAAGGAGCGATAAGGTAGATTATTCTAGAAAAATATTAAGGAGCGATAAGGTAGATTATTCTAGAAATCCCCAAGGCAGCCGATTTGAGTAAATAATGGAGGGATAAGGCTGATTTATAGGAGTGATAAGGTTTAATAATTAAAGAATATATGTTGTAATAGGAGTCCTAGAATAGCTTAATTCCTAGTAGAATATTAGTTTAAATAGACAATTGCTTCTGTATTATGTTTAGAAATATGCAGAACATTCAATAATAATTATAACGTTTTTCGTTCATTTTTTTCTCTCCAAATTCTGTTTTTCATCGTGGTATCAGAGCCTTTGTGCTTCTGTTTTCGCACTCTCATCATGGCTACCTCTTCCCTAAACGTAAACGTAAGCAACTTTGTTACCTTGAAGCTTTCGCAAACTAATTACCTGTTATGGAGGGAGCAGGTCATTGGTTTAGCTGAAAGCCAAGAACTTTATGATCATTTAACCACCAAACCCCCAACTGCTGTCGTTGGAACAACCAATTCTGAGGAAAACAAACAAACCAAGCTTGGCAAAAATCTGACAGGCTACTTCGAGGGTGGATTGTTGGAACGCTCTCTGAAGAGTCCTTGGGGTTAGTCATAGGTCTCGATACTGCTTATGCAGTTTGGGAGGCACTCAAGGAAGCCTATGCCAAAGATTCACAAGAACGTGAATTTACTTTGAGGCAGCAACTTACGTATCTACGTAAGGATGACAATGTCTCAATTGGCGATCATATTCGGAAATTCAAGTCATTATGTGATAATTTGGCTGCAATCGGTAAGCCAATGGCTGATCAGGAGAAGGTCTTCGGTAAGCCAATGGCTGATCAGGAGAAGGCCTACTGTCTTCTAACTAGTCTTGGGCCAGATTATGAAACTTTCACCACAACTATGTTGAAGCCGCCTAGACCATCGTATACGGAGATGATCTCGCAACTCCAGAATCTTGATCAACGGCGAACGTGGTTCAGTTCTTCCCAGCCGATGCACCTGGCATTTTACAGCACTTCTTCTCGCAACAATAATCAAGGGCGCAGTCGAAACAACGTGAATTTCTCTTCAGCCGGTAGAGGTTTTCAGGCACAGCAACGTGGGAGCAAGGCTGATGGAGGCGCGCCTGAGTCGCAGCAAACACAGCGGAGGACGTTACCACCTGGTCTTCGTCGTATGACACCCGAAGAAAGGGAACTGTACTGCAATGAAATCTGTCAGGTATGTAATAAACAGGGACACATGCAATGAAATCTGTCAGGTATGTAATAAACAGGGACACATTGCGAAGATCTGTTGGTGGGTGATTAGTGCTGCTAATCAGTCGGCAAAGCTTCCACATGCCTTGGCAGCCCTGACCTTGGATAACACAATTACGAACACCGATTGGACTGCTGACTCAGCAGCTACTGACCATATGGCTGCAAATCAAGGTATGTTCTCTACCTTAAATCAATATAATGATTTAGTAATAATTGGTAATGGTACCATGATTCCTATCACTGGAATCGGTGATTCATGTGTGGAAAACAATAGAAATAATATAAAGTTAAATAATGTTTTGTTTGTTCCACGAATGAAGAAGAATTTGTAATCTGTGGGAAAATTGACAAGTGATTATCCTATAAACTGAGTTTACTAATAGTAATGTTTTCTTAAAGGATCGAAAGACAGGGAAGGTAATTTTGGAGGGCCCAAAGAAGGATGATCTATATATACTTCCTAATCGGCGTGCAACGACAAATTTCTCTCAACGATTTCGATCGTGCAGTGCTGATATATGGCATCAAAGGCTTGGACACTCTCAAGCTTCATCTATTGTTAAGTTATCAAATAAGGGCCTTATTAGTGTTGATGGTCCACTTAAAATTAATAAGATTTGTGATAGTTGCCAATTAGGCAAATTTAGCAAGTTTCCTTTTACTACAAGTACAATTTCTACTACTTCTATGTTTGAACGGGTTCATTGTGATTTATGGGGTCCTGCACCACTTTTGTCTATTGCTCGATATCAGTATTATGCTTGTCTTGTGGATGATTATACGAGATTCATGTGGTTGTTACCTTTACGCGCAAAATCTGATTTTTTTACTGTTTTTGTTGCATTTGAGAATTATATTAAGCGTCAATTTGGCGCTGAAATAAAAATTCTCCAAACCGATGGTGGAGGTGAATTTGTTAATAAACAAATGGCTGAACATTGTTTAAAAACAGGTCTTGTTCATCGACTTTCTTGTCCACATACACCCGAACAATCAGGAGTTGTGGAAAGACGACATCGCATGATTCCCGAACATCAGGAGGTTGTGGAAAGACGACATCGCATGATTCCGGGAACTTGGAATGTCCAATGATCGTTTGAACTTGGAATGTCAATGATGTTTCAAAGCCGAGTACCCTTATTTCTTTGGGTTGAGGCTTTCACATCCGCTGTTTATTTGATTAATCGCTTACCATCATCTGCTTTAAATTTTGAATCTCCATTTTTCCGATTATTCAAAAAATATCCTGACTATTCAATGTTGCGGGTGTTTGGTTGCAAATGCTTTCCATACACCTCGGACAACAAAACAACCAAATTTGATTCTAAATCTTCTCTTTGTGTGTTTACAGGATATACAGAGCAGTACAAGGGTTATAAATGCTATGACCCAAAACAGTGGAAGTTCATAATTTCTCGACATGTCACATTTGATGAAACTGACTTTCCGTATAAATCAAAAGAAACTCCAGATTCTCAGCTTATTCTTAATCTAATTGATTCATGGATTATGCCGTCGAAAATTGTCACTAATTCTGCGTGCAATTTTATTCCAACGATTTCAGGAGGGACTGCTCAAAATTCTCAAGTCGCAGCTGATTTAATTGTCATGCGAACTCACTCAGTTGATGCGTCTGGCGGAACGAAGGCTTTACAAAATAATGAAGAAACTCGAGTTGACCAGGAGCAGCAAGCCTCTTCCGACGAATATACTGCACAACCACCGACGGAAAATCAGTCCGATGGGAACAATACAAACATCGAAGCTAATTCGAATACTGAGGAGAACTATAAGGAGATTGCACAATCTCAACCTCAGCAATCTTCAGAAAATAACATAGTCTCTGTTTCAACTGAAGGGAGTTGTGCGAGTACTGAAATTTCAGCAGCTGCTACAGATATTGGTGTAACAGAATCGGATGCATCAGCTCAACAGGCACCTCGACAGCATACTATGGTAACTCAATCTCAGCGTGGAATAGTGAAACCCAATCCGAAGTATGCCTTGCTTGTTACAACGATAGATTCAATCCAAATCCGAAGTATGCCTTGTTGTTACAACGATAGATTCAATTCCAGCAAGAACCCAGAATAAATAAAAGAAGAATAAAAGAAGCAATTGCACATCCAGGATGGAAGAAGGCAATGGAGGAAGAGATTTCAGCCTTGAAAAAAAATTGTAAATGGGATCTTGTGCCAAGAACAAAAGATATGAACGTTATAGGAGCGAAATGGGTTTTTAAAGCAAAGCTTATGCCTGATGGTACTTTGGAACGCTTGAAAGCTCGCCTGGTAGCCAAAGGATACAATCAAGTAGATGGAATTGATTTTCTTGAAACTTTTTCTCCTATTGTGCGACCAGGTACAATTCGCCTTGTACTTTCTATTGCTGTTGTTAAAAATTGGCAGGTACGACGGTTGGATGTCAAGAACGCATTTCTTCATGGCTATGTGAACGAAGATCTTTACCCTGGATTTGTTGATTCATCAAAGGCGTCATATGTCTGCAAACTAAAAAAGGCGTTGTACGGATTGAAGCAAGCGCCACGGGCCTGGTTTGATCGCTTGAGTAAATTTTTAATTTCTCATGGTTTTATTTGTAGTTTAGCTGATCCATCACTTTTCATTTGCCATTATGGTTCAGAAACGTTAGCTTTATTGGTTTATGTGGATGACATGTTATTAACTGGGTCTAGTGATAAATTAATCAAATCTTTTCTGGAGTTTTTATGCAGTGAATTTAACATGAAAGATCTTGGTCCTATTCATCACTTTTTGGGAATGGAAGTCATAACAACGGCAGATGGGTTACATCTTTCACAAACTAACTTTGCTCTTTCTATTTTAAAGAAGTTTCAAATGCAGGATTGTAAGCCAATGCCAAGCCCACAATACACGAAGCATGATTTCAAAGAAGCCAAATCACTTCAAAGAAGCCAAATCACTGGCCGATCCTTTTGTCTACAGAAGTGCCATTGGAGCACTGCAGTATCTCACTCTAACGCGGCCGGATATTGCCTTCAGTGTCAACTATGCGTCACAATTTATGCAAGCTCCTACAACCTCACACATGAAACTCATTCATAGAATACTACGCTACATCAAAGGATCGCTCGAGCTTGGAATCAAAATAACAAAGGATTCGACGCTTGAGCTTAAGGCTTATTCCGATGTTGATTGGGCAGGTTGTCCTGCAACACGCCGTTCAACAACTGGGTATTGTACCTTCCTCGGCAAGAATATCATTTCCTGGTGTGCCAAAAAACAAAGTACCGTATCTTGTTCAAGTACGGAAGCCGAGTATAGAGCTATGGCACATACAGCAGCTGAACTCACATGGCTCACGTTTTTACTTCAAGAACTTCGGGTTCCTAGTTCAATTCCAGTTTTATATTGTGATAATTTGAGTTCATTGTATCTTTCTGTAAATCCCTCTATGCTCGAAACAAAGCACATCGAGTTTATAGGACTAATCATTTTGTTTAGGAGAAAGAGTTGCTCAAAGGATCCTCCATTACCAAATATGTTCCATCCGCACCAACCAACTCGCGGACATATTTACCAAATCTGTCTCCAAGTCTTGCCATTCGATCTGTCATCGGCCAAACTATGTCTCAGGCCCTCGCCATAGTTTGGAGGGGGGATAATTAGAATATAAAGGAGCGATAAGGTAGATTATTTCTTAGAAATCCCCAAGAATATTAAGGAGCGATAAGGTAGATTATTCTAGAAATCCCCAAGGCCGCCGATTTGAGTAAATAATGGAGGGATAAGGCTGATTTATAGGAGTGATAAGGTTTAATAATTAAAGAATATGTGTTGTAATAGGAGTCCTAGAATAGCTTAATTCCTAGCAGAATATTAGTTTAAATAGACAATTGCTTCTGTATTATGTTTAGAAATATAACGTTTTTCGTTCATTTTTTTCTCTCCAAATTCTGTTTTTCATCTTCTTGAACCCTTTTAATAGCATGAGTGCATCAGTCTGGATATCTTGTAATAGACAACGGTTAGTTTTGGTTTTGACAGAAACATTGCATTTTTTGGCAAGGGTATGAACTGAAATCAGGTTGCTTTTAAAACTAGTGAACAACCCTTCATGTAAAATCAGTTTGTGATTTATCTTTATTGTACCAGCATGTATGACTGTTTTATATGAACCATCAGCTAGTTTGACAAGTCTAGGTGTTGGTAATTTGTAAGTGTAATAAAAAAGTTTTGGGTTTTTGGTCATATGGTCGATAGCACCTATATCTATTATCCAATTGCTTTTATCCTTAGTCATGTAATTAAAACGAGATGTGTTTACATTACCTGCAAATCATGTATTATCTGCACTGTCAGCATTGTCATTGATCTTGCAAGTTTGCACTTCTTTGCCCTTCACCATCTTCATAACCTCTTGCTAAATTTGCTTTGTTATATTATCATTGTAATCTCCATATGCTTATAGATTCATCAATATTAAACTCTCTAGAGGAGTTTCATTTACTAGATTTGACATGCTAACATTAGCTTGTGCTCTTTGCTTTGCAGTCTCCATATCCTGATTTCCATTCAGGATATCCATGTAGTTTAAAACATATGTCCCTTGTATGTCCTCCCTTTTTGCAATGATTGCAATACCTATCTTCCTTTTAATTTGGCAAAATTTCTCCCATCCTGAATTTCTAATGATTGTTAAATCTGTTTGCATACATTATTGTTGAATGTTCACTTAATTCAAAACTCAAAGTGGAACCTCCCTTTGCTTTTCAACCCTAAGAATCATTGAACAAGCTCGGTTAACACTAGGAAAGGAGTCCATGAGTAGTATTTGATTTCTCACATTATCATATGATTCATTCAATCCCATCAAGAATTGTATGAGTTTGTCTTCACTATATATTTCTATCATAGTTCTTAATGCTCCACATGTACATGTAGGTAAAGGCCTTAAGCATGTCAACTCATATCGTTACCTTTTCATCTTGGTAAAAAACACTATGACTGAGCTATTTTCTTGGTTAATACTTGATATTTCTTGTTTGATTTGGTAGAGCAGAGGGACATTACTCTCACCAAATCATTGTGTTAGCTCCTCCTATAGTTTTTATACACATTTGTGTATAATATATCCTTTGATATGGAATTCAAAATCCATGACACCTCCATACTGTCTACCCTCAGCCATTTTTCAATCATATGTAAATTATTTTATAGTTTTTCACATTGTCCATTAAAAAACCCTAGCTTATCTTTAGCTCTCAATGCAATTATCACAGATGCAATTATCACAGATCTATTCCAAGACAGGTAATCAGTACCATAAGTAAAACACTTATAAGGTTTGTAGTAGGATTACCTGAATTAAGTAGCTTTAATGCATCTGATTCCTCCATTTCCGCACTTACAGGTGTTGCAGTTATGGATGAATATGTCTCCCGATTTGCTGATTCAAGGAGATGAACAAGAACAAGCACCGATTCACAATAATGAATAAGAACAAAGATCAATCCACAGTATCATAAGCTCTGATACAATGTTTAGAAATATAGAATTATGAGAAAAATTGTAAAACTATACGAGAAGAATTTATGGATCTACTTCTTTATCAATGAAAAGAATTGTACAATAGGATGAACTAATGAAAAATTGATAACCGCTATGTATTTATACTAAGTCATATCTAGTATTGTGTGTATTCTCTTATTGTAGCAAAACTATTTTGCCTAACTAACTTTATTGCTAGCCAAAAACTCTATTTTGCCTAACTAACTTTGTTATTCACATCAGCTTTGGTGCATATAAATTAATGTAGGCCTCTTCTTCATGTGGTCCATTGTGCTAGTTGGACTTTGTGTAATCTCAGGCCCATTTTGCATATAACCATAGTAAACCTAGTTTCTCAATTCGTTTTATTCTTAGCCAAGTTTGATAAACCTAGCATCGCTCTCTCAAATGTTTCCTTCAACCCCAGCACCGTTTCCAACCCTTGATCTTTGCATTCCTTTTTATCATTACTTTCGTTCATTAACTTATTCATAATTCTCAGTCCCTTCTCAAAATATCAGGATATAAAAAATGGAGTCTCAATCTTGTATTAATAGGTCCGCAGTTCTTTCCCATCCCGTCCCATCTTTTGGGATGAGACAAGACGGGAATTCAGGTCTATTGGACAGAACGGAATGGACTAGATTGGGAATCAATCATGATTTTTCATAGTCTTGCCAAATTATTTTTTATCAAAAAATATAAAATTACTATATTCATCAATTACAATCAAACAAAATTCATTTATATAACTTTGAATAAAGGAAATAATAAATAAATCAAATAGTTAATTCAGTCATTGATGATCTACTACTAAAGTTATAATAGAAGATTTTTGGGTAGTTATTTTCTAGTTAATAAAAGCGTTAAATATAATAAAATAAAATAATATAAAAACTATATACAATTTACATTTACATGTAGTTTATGAATTTTAGCTCATCATTGTTTTTGTCATTATTGTCTTTAAGCTAATTTCAATTTGATACTTATTTAATTTATTCCTGAATATTATCTGAAAAATAAATAATGATAGCATTAAGTATAACATATAATCCAGTAATCAGGTTAATTAAAATTAATATTTTCTCTTATATCGATTAATCTTTCCATTTTTGTTTAATAGAAAAAATTTATTAAAAAAGATTTACTTAACACATATTGTGGAATAACAGAGGAAAATCCTATGTTGAAAAAATAAATTTAATTACTTGATTTATTTTATATTTAAAAATACATATTGTTATTATTATTTTAGCAGTAATTAGTATCATCAAAATACTAAAAATGAAAAAGGATGAACTGATTTTTATAAACATAATTTGGAATTCATAAACAAATACAACTAGAATTTTAATGAAAAAATGGAATGTAAATTCTTGATTTTCGAGATGGGAGTACGGGATGGGAAAAAACTTGATTTGGTACGGATCGATTTTAATCAAAGAACCAGTCCCGTCCTGTAATTATTTTCGAGATGAGATTCGGAACATGACTATTATTTTAATTAATTATATGATTGATTTTTGGCACATTTTTAGCAACCAACATCAATTTGGTCACTATTGTTATTAGTGACAAGCAAAACAGCTACTAAATAATTTGGTCTCCGTTGGGTTGCTATTAATTGGCGAATTTCTTGCAGTGTATTTAAAAAGTTAACAACTATAAGTAGGACTATTTTCTATTATCTTCTACTATTATTAATTAAAATAGGAATTCTATTAATAAGATGTTGATTGAGGTAGTTTATGTGAAATACCTCAAATTTTTATTTTCAAAACTCAAATTTTTAATTTTCAAAACTTTTGAATTTTTCATTAAATCAAAAATCCAGATTTATGAAAATATGGTGTTAAGACGAGTAATTGCTAATTGAGCCCAAAGTTTTACGAATTTGGGCCCAAGCCCAAAAAACATAATTATTTAGAATTTCGTTTGGTTCAAATACTTAAAAATTCGATGTAAAATAAAATGGAACACTATTGTTTAATCGATTAAAAATGTTGTTCTATATATATGGTAACTACTGTATAATTAATCAGCCTAAAAATTAAATATCTCTTTGTTATTAAATAATTTTTCCGAATAAATTGAAGAAAAATATTACGGAACTGAACAAAATGAATTTCAAATAAATTGAACCGGGACCCAAAATCAAATTAATTTTCGAAA
The DNA here is from genome assembly GCF_014843425.1 of Jatropha curcas. The sequence continues at coordinate 477,956 of NW_023590626.1, read as the reverse complement.
ACCAGATGAAAAATCCATTAAATCAATTGAAAAACCAAGCTAAACCATGTTTTAAACCAAACTAGACTCGAAGTCAACCCAAACCCATCCACCAATTAGAAAATTCTAGAAAAAAAAAAAAAAAAAAAGAGAAGAAAGAAAAAGAGGAACGAAAAGAGAAACGAGAAGAGAGACTCAGTGGTCTCTCTCTCGCTCTTCTCTCTCAACAACCCCCCTCCCCTTTTCTTCTCGTTCTCCGACCACCGGCCTCCAAATCCGGCAAATAGATACTCTAAAAATATCTACTCGTCGCAAGGAGTTTGATTTAAACTTTGGCTCCGTTGCAACAACTTCTCCGGCGATTTCCCATCGCTTCCGATGACTTGAGGCGTCGAGGTTAAATTTTCCGGCCACCATGCACGGCGGCGACAGCGGTGGTCCGGCGAGGCTCCGGTGAGACTCCGGCGAAGACCCCGAGAGGCAGAATGATCTCCTCTTCGCGCGGATCACGAAAATCAAATCCAATTTTTGATCGGTACATTGTAAGGCCTAGTTTCGGTATAAATAAAACTTGAAGAGAAATTAATTAATTGAATATAAAGAGATAACTGAAATTAGTTAAAAATTTTGGAAATATGGACATCGATATATAGAATCGTACTTCTTAGGTAGTTTGAAGGATAATTAAAGATTTCACCGGAAAATAGAAATGCTTAAATTCAAATTAATACGTAAATATCGTTAATTATTGATTAATTATATTATTAAAAAGGGAATTAATAATTGTGTCAATCTGTGTATAATAACCAGTCTAGTTAATTATGCTACTCTCATTTAAATATTGCTAATATTATAATATCAGCATTATCGCTATATATTGATGCACTATTTGATTTGATATTTAAATATTGCTTGATTTACTTGTGCTGTTGTGATAATGATATGCTTTGTTTGTGTGGAATTGGGATGAAGTGGGTCACCATGGGTTTGTGAGACCGTTACCATTATATGGATCCTGATTATGATTACCTTTACCGTTTACCGTTACCATTATATGGATCCTGATTATAATTACCGTTAGCCGGATAAATGGGAGATCGGGCCCCGTGTGCACCTACCGTTAACCACAGGATGGCCACTTGTTGTTGCGCACCTGATAATCTAGATTTAATTGTAGCCCACAGGGTGGCCTCCTGTTGTGAGCACCTGATGATCTAGATTGGATGGAGACCCGAGTTGCCTCCTGTTGTATGTGAAAAAAAGAAAAGAGAGAATGGAAAAAACAATGAGAGGGGGCTGGCAAAGTGAGGAAGACCGGCGGCCAGTATGGGGGATCGGCTCGCCTGGTGTCAACGTGAGAGATGAGCCATGTGCGCCGAGGGACGTGTAAACACCCTCCGCCCAGGTCCCGGAGACACCCGACGGGGGATGCCACATTCGGTGCCGGAGACACCATCTTAACTAACATATTAAATCATAAAACTAAAATTATGAATTAGAAGTAATTGAGTATTCACACAGTTTAGCGAGTTAAATTTTTTTTTATTTATAATTAGCAAATTTCATTTCATTTTTCCTTTGCATTTTTTTTTTTATATACATGGGAAAATTCCTACAAGAGAAATATTGTAAGAATATCCTTTTAAAAACTGAGCTCGCCAAACATGTGAATACAAAATACTTCCAATTAAACTCTAAACTTCCAACATCTCCAAATACTCTTTATAACATAACAACACTTTTATACTTTCATAATTGAAGTACTATTCACAGACCGGTAACTTACTATTTTAGACACAGAAAAATGGGGCGTTACATTACTGATAGAAAAGTCCGGTCGTTTACCATCTTGTGTCTCTGAAAGAATCTTTTGATATTCATCATCAATCAATATTGCTGCTCTAATCTGATCAACCAGTAGAGGCTTCACCTGAAGATTAACTAATATTCAAATAACATAATATCTGAAAATTAACAATCTATACATGCCATCATTCTTCATTTACATAAAATCTCAATCGACTACTACCCAAATTAGTCACTTCTGCTTTGAATATTTCTCTTCAAATCTATCAAGTAGCAACCACGATCTTCAACCCTACCGTGTTGATAAAAATCGACGCGCTGAGTATAAAACTCAGTGGTGCTTCATAATTCACATACTTACCAAAGTTGCGATGACAAACTTACTTTAAAAACCAAATTTCATAAAATTATTTACAATCATAAAATGCATTAAAAGTTCAACAAATTACCATTTTCCATTTATAGCAAAACTAAAAATAGCACAGTATTACTAGTTTTAATTAATAACATTTAAAGAATTTAATTCTTTATACCATAAATCCTTTACTTAAGACATTTTATCATCATAAATTCTGATGCTACTCTTTTGGTCTTCAATCAGCAATATAGACTCCAACCTACGCGTGATAAAATCAACACGCTGAGTATAAAACTCAGTGGTGCTCATTATTTGAAATTGTAGTACACCAATACATATACTGGTTATTTAGAAAACCATGTAACGTAATATCTTGCTTTGACAATTCATTTAATAACATATAATCATTTATTTCCAAGCTACTTGAAAAATATGTTTACAAGGGCTCACATACACTTAGAAGAAAAAGAATCAGATAGGTTTTCAGAACAGATTCAGAATGGCCTTAGGTCGCCAACAGATTCAGAACATATAGAGCGCGTCCGCCCTAACAGAACAGAAGACACCCAACAGAACAGAAGACACCCACGTGTCTAGCATATGATCATAGCTTCTTATCAGAATGTGCCGAGCATGCTCATCAGACAGAATAAAATCAAATCACGCATCAAATTCACACTAAGTATATTAGAGCCCAAAATCCTTGTTTTAATTTTTAATTCTTAACACTTATCATAAAACTTGTCTTATTTCTTAGTCTTCTTAAATTCATAATGTAAGCTTACTTTAGAACGTAGTAACTGGAAATTTCATACTTAAACATAATTACTTAACATAGCAAAAAATTTCATACTTATGCATAATTACTTAATATAGGAAATTTTTCATAAATTCCTTTTCTTTTAAAACTTTCTTAAAGTCATAATGAAATTTATCAGAAGAAATTTCTTATCATATAAAATCATATTTTCCTTATTCAAAATTCAAAGCACATACACCTTAAATACCCTTTTTTTTTAAAAAAACTCTAAACATATGAAGGTTATCAAAATAATCATACTTATGTCATATATATAGAAAAAAAATAATAATTAAGTAAGCCTTACTTCCCTTAGGTGGTTTGACCTCTTAATGAAAACCAAGGGGAGGAAATTTTCTTCTCTAATCAAGCATGCTAACATAACTACTATATACAAAAGTATCCATTTCAACCCTCATCATGCATTATCTAAATCAATTCCACACCTTTCCAATTTATATCCATTTAAACATATCCACAACAACGCTTTTCAAACTTATTTCTTATTTTTATCAAATAAATCTTAAAGAATCAAGAGAACTTCATCACACATGATTCATTCATACCCTTATCCAAATAAACCTATGATTTAAGACATAGGAAATTTCCAGCATTAAAATAACCTTGACCTTTGCTGGGTTTTTAAGACATAACTTGATTTTAAGACATAAACTTTTATATTCTGTGTCTCCAAATAGTGATGTATTGATTCATTAGAAAGCCTAAAACAAAATAATACAAATGTTATTGAAGGGACACAACCCAGATCAATCTTTAAGGATGGCAAAAAAAAGCTAGGAACACAGGACCAACAGTCCAACCTGATCAAAGCAGAACTAATTTCAATGGTTTATTCAAATTTCTACTTATCCAGAACACTCAAGATCACACCATCCAAAACCAGAGAATGTCTCCCAAGACACAGGCAACAACTCTACATGAAAAAGGAAACTCAGAACATAATCTTTATCATTAATAGTTGGTCAAAAAAGGGCCACTCAATTCAGTGATGCATGTAGCCCGTCATAACAGAGTCAGTTTGGGGTGTTTCAAGCCATAAGTTGAGCTATATATATCCAAAATTGGACACAAGAGGAGGAGTTGAAAGCTAAGGAGCAGACCTACAACTTTCATGAAGGACTCAGACACTAATGGGAAATTGCAAGGATCGAAAAACAGGGTCCTTAATCACACCAATAACACTTTTTTCCTAATTTCAGCTTACTTAAATTCATTATTACCAAGGTAGAGATTCTACCACATTACTTTTAAATCACTTCATCAAATATCATCTTAAAGATCATAAATTTAAGATCATAAATCCACAAAGAATAACAAGAAAACTTAGGGCTTTATTCATCAATAGGTTCTGCCACTCTTGGAGAATGAAGAAGAAATTGTTTTCTTCATCAATTCAACATATAAGCATGCTTAGAAATCTCTCAAGAACACATGTATACCACCAAAATTTAATAACCAAATTATTTCATATAAAATTCTCAATTTTCTATATATATATATATATACATTGGATAAAAATCATACAGAAATACTATAAGAATATAAGAGTGTTTATGAACACTAACCTTAAACATAAGCTCTAACAAGCTTAAATAAGACTCTTTTAAGCCTTAGTTTTCCCTTGTCTTTGGTAGGAAATTCTCCACCCTTTGTCCTCCAAATTACTTGAAATTATTCACCAAATATCATTTCTCAAGCTTTAATCTCAAAGATTGATTACTTTTCTGGTTTTGAATTGGCTTGATTTGAGTGTTTGGATAAGTAGGAATTTGATAAACAAAGGATACTTAATTATTTTATATATATGACATAAGTATAGCTTACATTATGAATTTAAGAAGACTCTCAATACATAAAAGTAGTCATGCACAAATCATAAAGTTATGCAACTCATGCAATGTGCCATATGGACTATTCTAACTTAACCATTTATCCATAAGAATTTGGTAGTTCCATCCAAATAGAATTCACTTAGATCAAGTTGAATGGTGTCAAATTGGTGGATTTTGTGAGTATAAGTGAAGAAAACAAAGAGAAGAGAAAGAGAGGCTAAAGTTAAAATGGAGGAGAAGAAGAAAGAAGTTCATGTTAGATAGATACATAGTAATTTTTTCGGACCAAAATAATACCGACTTACTGGACTGGTGGTACTATTCACACACCGGTAAACTACTATTTCAGACACAGAAAAATGGGGCGTTACAGGTGCACACATTTGAGAGAATGGACTATGTGAGAGTACAGCTCGTCGAAGGTTTTGATGACGCCACTGAATAATTTCCACGTGATGTGATTATATGAAGATGATAATAATTGTGATTGCTGTTGTATTGACATTTGTGTGACAAACTGCATGATCATATACAAGACGGCTCATCGGGGGTTTGGTTGGACTCCACTGACTTAATTTCACACGTGATGTGATTATATGAAGGTTTTGATAATAATTGTGATTGCTGTTGTATGCCATTTGTGTGACAAACTGCATGATCATATAAATTAAACGAAAACATGACCAGATTTAAAATATTGTAGCATTCTGTGTTGACTGTTGTGCGGGTGATGAGGGTTAGTTATCTAACCCTACTCATTGAGTTTGCGACTCACCCCTGCCTACTATTTTTTTTCTTCAGGTAATAGAAGAAAGAAAGCCTATTGGAATTGAAAAATACTTTACTATAAAGGACTGTTAATGATAGGAAATCAATGATGTGAAATGTTAAGTAGAGTTCCGCAATGTATTCCAGCTGGGTTGTAATAAATAATGAAAAGTCCAGATTAAAATATATATGAACTGTTATGAACTGTATTTTGGATGCATATGTATAACAAGTTAATGGGCCTGAATCCATAATTATGAATAAAATGGGGAATTTAAAGAAGTTAGGTTTACTACGGACTTCGGGGGCCTTAAGCCCACCCAGGTCCTAGTGCCGGTCCGGCCCACGGAAATGGATCGTGACACTATGACACTTTGCTGGGATTACAATTAAAAAATTTGAGATTTCTTTAATAATTTAACTGGACAAAACGATAACACATAATGAACTAACTTTTTAAGAAAGTAAGAGAATCATCAATTAATTACCTTAATTGCACCTTTAACTGTCAAATTATCTCACATTTAAAAATTTTATAAATGCTTCCAACTTTATAAATTTTTATAATTTCAATCGTATTTAATCTTTTTATCCATTTCACATCAATTTCGATATTTTATAGTAATAGCACCTCAATTAAAAATATTTCTATCATTTTTAATCTATCATTATTTCTGTTTTCAAAAGCAGTAATGTATAATCAGAAAAGAAACAAAACACTTTAAAAATCAACAATGATCTCGGTGTCGTGGAAGAATGGTGCTATTCAGAAGAACTTATACTATATATATATATATTCCAAACCTTATTATTATTATTTTAAAATAAGATTTTAATATTAATTTGTGCCTCTAAAAAAGGTCATGTCCTATCTTTAATACAATTATTAGAAAGTAGCTAAACAAAATAAAAGTTTAAAATTATTTAAAATTGAGTTACATAATGTTAATTTTGTTTATTCGTTGGAGAGACAAAAGAACGTTGTTTACTCGTCAAAATAGTGAAAACTCTTATAGTCGATAGATGTCGAATTTGAGACATCTCATCACAAAACATTAATTTGATTCATTTGGATCACTATTTTAACTCTTTTTTTTTTTTCAATTGAACTTGTAAGGGATCTTTTTTAGCAAAAATTCATGGAAAATTTTGACACAAACAAACATTTCGCAAATATAATTTGAGTTAGTAAACACGTAGTTCATAAGTCAATTTAAATAGGTGAGCTAATAATTTGTAGAAAAATTTCCAATGTAATAAAATAAGAAAAAACAAATTAAAATTTAGTGACCCATACAAAATAAATAAATGTTTATATGATTAAATTAAAAATATTCAAATTTTAATGATCTTCGATGTCATTTATCCGGCAGAAAGCATTAGAATTTGGGTCCACGACCATGATCAACCATACTGCACTCACTTTGCAGCACCTTTTATCATTTTTTTTTTTTTTTTCATTTTATGGTGGCAAATGATGCATAACTTTCCAACTAGGAGCCAGCCACCAAGCCCTGCCTGCCTGCCACAAACATATTATTAGTTTGAAATATTAGTTTGCTTTTTTACTTGAGCCATTGGATTTCACAAGTAACAACAGCGAGGATACGATATAAGGTCCTCAGAAGAGGACCTTGAAATATTAGTTTGCTTTTTTATGTCCAACTTTAAATATTAGTTTGCTTTTTTATGTCCAACTCATGAGAGAATTGCCAATATAACTATAACCAGATATTGATCTTTTCGTATCAATGCTACTTGGCCAGTCTTAAATTCCTAATTACTGAAGGCTTTTAAATGAAGAGAAGAAGAGGAAGGGAAGAACAAGCCTTTTCCAGGAGCACATTTGACATATTTGAGAATTCTATGTAAGACTTGTAAGTGAAGATCTATTGGTTTGGATGAGAATTGACCGAGTCGGTTAACTACAAAAGTTATATCTAGTCTGGTTATGGTCAAATACAAGAATTTTTCGGCCAATCTTCTATAAATAGAAGATTGTTCATGAACAAATAAGGAATGATCACTGGTAGCTTATAGCCAAGAAAAACATATTTCTTGGCTCTATGTTTAAGTTTGGTCCTGTGACTAGCTGTGGCAAGACACAAAGAGCAAAGACTTTATTTAAGGTCACTGAGATCAGGTAAGGTTTGATACTAAAGGGCTTTTGTCTTTAAGTAGAGGAATAGGCAGTCCATTCATGAGATAAACTGAATGTAAGACAGCATATGACCAAAAAGATTTTGGAATTTTGGATTGAAAAAGCAATGCTCTAATAATGTTAAGGATATGCTAGTGCTTTCTCTCCACTCTACCATTCTGTTGAGGTGTCTCTACATATGTGGTTTCATGGGTTAATATGCCATTAAGAGTATAAAGTCATTCATTAAAAATTTAGGGGCATCATCACTTCTTATTGTTTTCATTTTGGTACTGAACAGAGTCTCAACTAAGTGTACAAAGGATTGCAATAATTATCTAGCTTCTGTTTTTGTTTTCATGTCTCTACATATGTGGTTTCATGGGTTAATATGCCATTAAGAGTATAAAGTCATTCATTAAAAATTTAGGGGCATCATCACTTCTTATTGTTTTCATTTTGGTACTGAACAGAGTCTCAACTAAGTGTACAAAGGATTGCAATAATTATCTAGCTTCTGTTTTTGTTTTCACTATGAAAAGCCATATATTTCTAGAGTAATCATCAATTACTATTAAGAAAAGCTTATGAGCATGAATGGAAGTAACTAATAAGCCATGTGTTAACTGAAATGGAGCATAAGTCGTAGTAAGGCTAGGTGAAAAAGACAAGTGACAGAAGGAAAATGCTTATGAACAACAAGAAGCTTAGATGGAGAAAGATGGACAAACTAAAAATGCCACAGACTATTAGGTGAAAAGATTCTACTTGAGAAGTTGTAGTATTGAATGCAGATGCACTTAGAATGAAAGGGAGAAGTAGGGTCTGCAAGATATAAAGCATTCTTTATTTTAGCTGAACCAAATCATCCTCGAGGCATTTGAATCCTGAATGGAGCAATAATTATCTTGTAAATAGAGAAACGACAATGAGGGTAGAATAAAAGATAATTTTAATTGTGTACAGATCTCTCCTTATATAGACTTCATAAGGCTTCTTTAAATCGAATTAGAAAAATTAATTGACTTTTAAGGAAGAAATATTATTGCAGTAAAAAACGGATTTGTTCTTATATTTCTTCTCAGTTAGGAATACCAAAAAATCAAATAAGACTAGAACTCGATAAGGTAAGTCCCACATAATTTCCATGCAGATCATGCAAAAAATTTAAGTATAAAATTATAATTATTATACATTTCAATTTTCAAATTTATTTTATTGAACACTTCAACTTGCAAAATTAGATCAATTAAACACTCAATAAAAAGTTAAAATTTATGATAATTCTTGTTTGAAAAGTCATTTTAACTACATATCAAGCAGACATTTTGTTGTTAAAGTCAAAAACCCTAAAAATTATTGATATTAGTGTTGAAAAAGTGTGTTATATTATTAAAATTTACAAGTTCAGGTGCACAATAAGTCATTCGCAAATTTTAGGATGCCACAAAATTAAAGTTCCAAAATTCATGGGTGAATTTATGTATTCAGCCGATATTATTTATATGATGGTGGTCCAATGACCATAACCTTTATATTTAAATATATGTATGTAAATGAATGAATTATTATTCAGACCTTTATATTTAAATATGTCAAATGGACCATTAATTAATGGATATGAATGAATGAATTATTATTGAATAGTTTGAATTATTTAAAGGCTCAACACATAAATTTGCTCTTGAATTTTGCGATTTTAATTGTGGTACCCTTAATTTTTATTTTGGCTTATCCAATACTTCAATTTATAAAATTACACCAATTAAACAATTCAACTTGCAAAATTATTTTATTGAACACTTCAACTTGAAAAATTAGATCAATTAAACGCTTAGTTGAAAAAATGTGAAATTATTATTTCACAATTTATGCTAACTCTATATTAAATTAATATTTTGCAACGTTACCAAAATTTGCAAGTTCAAATGCACAATAAAATTGCAAAGTTGAGAGGTGAATTTTTATATTTAACCATTATTTAAATGGATGAATGTCTTGTTTCACTCTTATGATGTGAACTATACCAAGGAGATATTTGTACTTATACATATTAGGTCTCATCAAATTTATGGATAACATCTCCTATTGAGAGAGATTTTAATATTCTTATATGAATCCTACTAATTATCTTATTTCTTATTTCCATGTATATAAGAAATAATCTTATATAAATTTAAGAAATATTACATTAAATTATCACTAAACTAACATAACACCCTCCAACTATGAACTTACATCTAATGAAATATTTCTATCCTTGAAGTATAAAGATGGCAAATCCTCTATTTTATGAATTAGTAATGACAAACACAATGTCAATTAGTTAGACTTATCACCCTGGGATCAAAATTGGCATTAAAATTTTGAAGCTCAGTGACTTACTACTTGCAATAATAAAATTTCAAATAGAATTTCTAAAATAGAAAAACATCAATAGGACTTGAACAGCATCATATTGGGTGTTTGGGATGGGGCCCAACTCCAATTTCATTTGCAGCCCAATCTCAAAAGTCACTTCGTCCTTTTTAACCCGTGTCCCCTGCAGCCTAACGACTTTTCTTCTCCATCTCTCGCTAATTTTCCCTCACTTTCCCGGGAAAATCAGGCCGGAGAAATGGCTGAATGGGCCCAGCTCCCAAAAGACCTCCTCGAGCAAATATCCAAATGCCTCGAGACCTCCATTGATATCCTCCGATTCCGCTCCGTTTGCACTTCATGGCGATCCGCTATCTCCCCAAAACCTCGCCGATTATCAGGCACATTCCGGATACTTCCAAACGACGGAATCTCTCATACCTCCTTCGGTTTCTATCTCTCCAGACGCACCATATTTCTAATCGGATTACCCAATTCCCATTACCAAACGGACCCAGATGGCTGGCTCGTCAAAATCGAAGAAGATAACCCCGACAGAAAGCACTTGTTGAATCCTCTGTCAAGGTGTAAGTTAAATTCCTTACCCAGTAACTTCCCTCGCATTTTGAATTTATTGAACTTTAGGGTTTCTGAATTGGGTCAAGAATATGTTCTGCATCACGTTAACTACAAATCGAATTCGTCATCATCTGATATTGGTAATTTGTACATGGAGAAAGTGGTAATAATATGGCTAAATTGTGAAACCGAGTTTATGTTGCTTACAATCCATGTATCAGGAAAATTGGCTGTGTTTAAAAGTGGTGATAAGAAATGGACTATAATACAAGACATGCCTTCTCCTTATGATGATGTGATTGTTTATAAAGGGAATTTTTATGCGGTTGATAACACAGGGAGGACCGTGGTCGTGGGTTTGAACACAGAGTTAAGTTTGATTGCAAATCCTGTTTTTGGTGGTGACAAGAAGTATTTGGTTGAGTCAAATGGGGAGTTATTATTAGTTGATATGTATTTGAGTATTGATACTGGGGAAGGGAGTTTGAGCTTTGATGAGGAATATTTGGAGCATCTTGCACAGTATATGAGTGAGAGGACGGTAAGGTTTAAGGTTTTTAAATTAGACGAAGAAGTACAGAGCTGGATTGAGGTGAAAAGCTTGGGCAATCGTGTGTTGTTTTTAGGTGATGATTCTACATTTTCTGCAACAGTTTCTGACCTTAAAGAATGCAAAGGGAATTGTATATTTTTTGTGGATAATTTCTTCTATCCAAGGGAAGATTATCCGTCTGGGGGAGATGATGGACTATTGGTAGGTGGAGACATCGGTGTATTTGATTTGGAGAGTGGCGCAATAGGACCTTTAGGAAATTACCCTGAACATGCGAAGATGTTTTGGCCACCTCCTCATTGGGTTACTCTTAACCTCTATGGAGGTAAGCCTTCTCCTTTGACCTTTGTGTACTACTTTTCTGAGTTTTGTTTTTAGTTGTGCCTCGATTTCATTTGCTCGACTTTTATTAATATTTGCTATTAGTTTGTCAACTTTTCTTGTAGGCATTTTGGAAATGTTTCTACAATTTTTATCCCTGCATGTGCATTAAGTTTTAGTTCAACATATTGCCGAGTCAAATTGACCTCTAATGTTTAGAAAAAGGTTAGGCCATTATGATTCTGACAACATTTTGATAATCTTCATAATATTTATTGAATGCAATGTAAAATAGTATTGGGATTTTGCTTTTCACTAGCAGGATTTTTTTGGGTGGTGAGTGCTTCGAAGTGACTATAAGAATCATAAATTCTATTTTGATCAAATTCTAAACGTGATAAAGATTCCAATGAAGTTTTTACATTCCAGTTTAGTAGGGACTGCATAAACCAATTTGTCCTGAAAGTGCATTGTTTATCAATGTACTTTTGCAAATGAATCTCTGCATAGAAATTGTTGAAAATCGGAAGTTAACAGCTATGAGATATTTCTGAAGTTTGTTTTGAAATTCTCTATTTTTACGTAACCAAGTTTCCAATGCCTACCCTGGCTATCTTCTAAATATCTGCCTCACATTCAATTCTCTTAGATGTTCTATGACAAAGAAACAATATGTTTGCTAAAATCCAAAACTGGAAATGTTTTACCTTTGTTTAGTATGAATGAACTTGAAATATAGAATTTATTTATAAATGATATAATTTGGTTTTAGTTATGTTAATTGCCATAGAATTGAACTTAAGAGAGTGAAATGAACATTTTCATTTGTAACAAATGTGAGATTATAAAATTCCAAATCAAGTCCAGAAAATTTTGTGGATTCACTTATATAAAATGGGGCCTTAGTAGTTGGATTATGAGGTGTCCTGACATTCATAATTTTCTTATATCTAAGAGCTTAAAATTAGTTATTAGTTTTTGTGTTTGATGGCCACTTTGATCATCTTGATTTACTGGTGGGACTAAGCCAGCATATGGTTCATAGAGTGGTCACTAATTAGAGAGTTGCAGACCCACAATTATTTTGATTGATCATTTTGCCAGTGTAATCAAATAAAAAAATATATATATAAGAAAAGGAGCGATGATCAAAATATCAATAGTTTGTTTATTCCTTATTTCAAAAATCCTATTTCGATCGATTGGATAAAAAAATGATTTGAAATTATTACCATCACATTCATTTTGTATTTACAATTACTCCCTTTTAGTCTATGTACAGAGTAGTTTGCTGATTCTGATTTTATGAATTTAACAGGTGCAAGCTCAAAATCAACTTGAAGTGCTGTCCTTGTAAAATAACAATTAATTTTCTGCTTTGCTCCTATTAAATCTAGTCATGGTCTGATATTTAGATGATACACTGTATCTTCTGATGATCATGGACTTCTGATAGATGGAAGTTCTCAAGATAATACAAGTATTGTAATCAAAGATCCTGAACCGAAATTTCCTTGGATCTCTACGAGTTTGATCCCAGTCTATGTGAATGCCTGAAAGTTTTGGGACAGACTTGAGATTCTCATATCATGATTGTTGAAAGTCAATCAACAACTTGCTGTTTTCCGTCTACCAGGGAAGTGAAACTTCAATCACCCTGAAGCTGCATTATACATTTCACTATTTCAGGGATCAGCCGAGTGCAATCTCATTTCTTGATCTGGGTGGAGTCCAGAATTGACTGGCGATTCAATACTGACTGAATTTCCTTTCCCTGTCAGGGTTTTTTATTTATTTCATGTTGTGCAGTTTGTCTTTGGCCACTCATTAATTAGTTTCTAAAGTTGATTTTATGAATATTCATCATTTTGTATAGACTTGGATCCCCTAATAATAACAATAAATTGGTGAAACGTTTCTGTTACAGTTCTTCATGCTCCGTGATTAACATTTTTGTAGTAGAACAACTATGATTTTAAGTTGGCTTGGAAGGATATCAAATTTTTAGTTCAACGGAGAAAACTAAATTGTTTTTAAGGAAAATGATCTCTCATTTTTATATATTGATAAATTTATTATAATTTTACACATTTTTTTACTCACTAATTGATAGCAGCTACCATTGGTCGCTAGTCACCAACTTACAATTTATCATTTTTCTTTTTTTTTTTTTGTATTTTTATGTTTAACAATAAGTTTTTAAACTATGAAAATTATTTGATTAACATATTTCTATGGTTTTATAAATTAAAATTTTTAATATTTTTTCATTAATTTTTAATATTGCAACCAGGAAAAGTTTTTCCAGGCTATTTTCAATGAACAAATGGAACCTTTTACACTTTCTTTTATATATATGGTTTTATATTAAAAATTTTTTAATAATTTTCATGTAATTTTAAAATATTGCAACCAGGAAAAGTTTCCAGGCTATTTCAATGAACAAATGGAAGCCTTTTAACTTTCTTTTATATATATATAATTATATATATTCAAGAAACAAGTTAAATTAAAAATGCATTTGATTAATATTCCACCGGTTAACACTTCCTTTTTTTTTATTGAAGCTTATTCCACAATTATTTTCTTATTAAACTACATGCCAAATACGCCTGCCTAGAAAATAGAAGAGAGCATAACTTTCTTTATCGGAATACATAATCTTTGATCAATTACAACTTAAAATGTGCAAACAAAAACACATGATCAAAACTTTAGAACTTGATCTTTCTATATATAGCTAAAGGAATATACAAAGTTAGATACCAACCCTAGGACCCTGACAGTCACAATCCAAGGCTCCTAATCACATTCACATCTACAGGGCTCTTAACTCTCACTTGAGATAGTCAAGTTCTCCAAATGTCAATCTCGCTCAGGGGCATCTCCAGAAACTCTTCTTGAACTGAGGTTGCCAGTGTACGACCAAACCTTCTCAAAGTCAGCTGCATATGGTTTCTCTAACTTCTGATCGATTGCTTCCTTCACGTTGTTCCTATTTAGAGAGGATGGTGCTCTAGCTGGGCTTCCAGCCACTGGAGTGGAAGAACAGAAAGTTGGAGTTGCAAATGGAGAGGCGAATGGGCTGTGTTGGATGGAGAAGGGGCTAGGTGACATCCGCTTCTGAATAGGAAGACCACCCAACCCATTCCGATTGAATAGGGACATTGATTCTGCTGCAGCACATCGTTTGGAGGCATCGTCTACAAACAGAACATCATCTATCCTTGCCATAATGTTGAAGGCCAAGCTTTCCATTACTCTCGAGTAGCTTTCAAGAATCGACTGTCCAACGTCCTGCAAGAAAACAAACTCTTCACCACCATCATACTTTATTTTTCAATTAATCCTTAATTAATCAATAGTAAAGAAACCAACTGCATCACATGCTGCAACAATGCTCACAGGAAAACTTTATTGAACAGCGTCTAATGTAAGGACAAGAAACATTAACAAATCTAAGAGACAAAATTCATTTTTAGTGCATCTTTCTAAAAAGCGAGCAATGCAGTAAGTACTTGATAGGAATTCCATAAGAAATCACCCACATAAGCCCACTCTTCAATTCATTGAATTGCACCCTTAAGCTATTTGTTATGAAAGAAGCAATGAAGCAATACCTTGTTATATTGAATCTTGTTCATATCCAATGCTGTCTGTGGAAGGCCGGGGAAGCGAAGCCTTAGGCTCTGTAAGAGGGTCTCAGCTCGATGGGCCATAAAATGATTCTTTTTGGTGTCAGCAACAAGGCCTTTGACCTTAACACCCCATGATGAGTGCTTAACTTTTGTGTTATTCGTGGGCTTTTTCTGTTCTTTCTGCTTCCAGACATGAACGGCTGCCTCAATCCTGTTGGCTACTTCGAGTGTATGATGCTCTGTTGAGAGGTCTAGGCAATCAAGAAGACATTCCGGCTTGAACTGCTCAGCAGTTAAGTAGCGGTAAATGATATCTCCCAGGCAAGTTTTTCCACTCTGATTGTGATTGCACAAGAAAAGGCAAGTGGAAAAAAAAGGGTTAAAACATAGAATGAGAAGAAAATGCATAAAGAAAAGGAGAAGAAGAGAAACTACAAAAAATTTTCTGCTATTATCCCCAAAAAATGCAGGTAATAATATGTATTAACAGGGCATGCCAATTTCCGTAGTTCTATTCAATGCAACAGGTACATGCACTTTGTTCGATAGGATTGCATATGAGATATTTTCATAATCCAAAACTAATTTACTATTTTCCAGTTCTATGATATCCTGTTTCAGACTTTCAGACAGCTGGATTTCAACAAATAAAATTGATAAGCACCAAGAGTCTTGGTGAAGTAAAGCTAGAGAATTACAAGGTAATAAAATACTGTTGACAAATTCAGGAGAGATATACAAGAAAAAAATACCAAAAAAAAGTTCACAATAATTTGAAATATGTACGGCAAGACAAGAATGCTAATCTATTAACTACGGCATTAGCAAACCATTGAGCATTACTCTTCTGAAAAGGAGAAACTTCAGTAACAGTATGCACAAAATGGTTCCATTAGGCCTCTTATTCCAAGCAAGAAGCGACATGTTTAGCTTAGCTATAGAATTGGACCAATTGGTTGATCAAACTTACATTTTACCAGACAGGTGTGAGGTCGCAAGATTTGCAATGGGCATACCATCAAGGTTTTCAATGAAACAACAGTTCTACATTTATGTATTTTAGAAAGATAAAATGAAAAAAACAAAAAAGTGGGGCCAAGGGGATTAAGTACCAAAATTTGCACCAGCGTCTTCCCTCACATTATATCAGACAAGAGCACACACCAGAACATTATCTTCTTTGCTACACTACAACTGTATTATTTTTTAGTTGCTAATTCTTTTTAAATATTTCAAGAATATATCACTGAAAAGAATGAAATAACACCAGTACTGTAGTTTGTAAATAAAAACAGGTATCCTCTCAAGCCACCATTACAGAGTTTTGCATCAACAATTTATTTGCTAATGCAAATGAAATCTAAGTTCATAGAAGAGTCATATACGCAGTTACCAGCACTGTAAATCTAACAAAATCACCTCTCAGAACCTCATTTGTTACGGAAAAAGAAGATTTTACTGGAGAGAAATACAAACCAGCAAAGTTTCAAACCAATACGCTAAAAAGTTATCAAAGTGAACATGCTAGTGGTGCATACATTTCGATCAAAGAGAGACAGAAACCACACCTTAGGTAAGGTTTCCAAGTATGCACTAGGTATCTCCATCTCAGCAAGCACACTACTATTAATTGCCATTGCTGCCTTTAATATCTGGTTTGTGCAATCCCTGCATTGCTGCAACCTCTTTCTTGCATCCTCTGACAATCCATTCGATGGTACTCTTGGGCATGGCAACCACCACTTCTCTTCCTGCCTAATTGAAGGCCTTGCACTTGCAATGCTTGATGGATACACATCGCAATCACCACCATCAGCCAAGATAATCCCCCGATCAACATACCAGAATTCCGTGTCACAAAACCCATCAAGCATACTAATCAACATAGCATCAAGTTTCTTCAGGGCAGGGAGATTCATGTATAAATCTGACCGTGGTCGAGGTACCATGACTTCATATGTGCCCCCACCAGGGAATTGTTGTATTGAAGGAACAAGCTCAACAATTGAATCACTCACAGATAAGAGCCACTCCATCTCTCTGCGCCACATTGACTTCTTTTGTGGGGCTAATGGCTCTAACCTCCACAGCTCACCAAACACGGTTGCTACAAAAATCAACAAAAGCAAAGTTTAGACCTTAAAAAAAAAAACATAAAACACCAGATAAAATCATAAAATGTTATACATATGTTCAAAAAGAGAACTTTTATACAGACCAGAGAGATTAGTGATAGCATTTGAAATAGCAAGAGCAGTACATACTCCTTTACCACCTCCAGACATGTCCTCTCCCAACAGAAGCTTAGCGAATCTCTCTTTCATCATTTCCACTTCTGAAAAAGATAAATAAAATAAAATTACAAAAACATAGAAATACTTCAGAAGGGTATTCCTAAAAGGACAAAGGATTAACCGCAATTTGTAGTAGACATAATAATTACCTACACGTTACCAAGACTCGAGAAACCTATAGAAGAAATACACTAAATGGAAATTTAAAGAATTGCCTAAAAATTTTGATAAATCAAGAGTTCCTGAAATGGGAATTTAAAAAATTGCATAAAGATTTGATAAATTAAAGCTACTAAGCTCCTTCGATTCACCTAGACCCAGAATAAAAAATAGGTACAAAAACCTCAAAAAATTGTCGGTTTTCCTCTCCGCAGCCGGAAAACAAAAAGGGTTCTAAATTATCTCCTTCATTGACCTCAAATCTCACTCAATCCACCATAAAAGACATTAAACAACCCAACAAGTGAAATAACTAAGTTTAGAAAGAAAAAACAAAAGGATGACAATAATAATGAGAACTACCAGACAAATCCGTTTCCCGTTTCTCAGGCTTGACATCGCAAATCATGAAATCCTTTCCTCCAATGACGGGCAGCATCAACGGCCCTTGAAAAGAGAAACTAGATTTCCCCGGCGGACGAGGAGACGAAGTTATAGAACTGGAAGCACCTTCACCACCATCAAACCGCCGACAAGAGAAGCTACTACAACTCTCTGACTCGCTGACGTCAGCACTCAAACTGTAACTCCCACATCTCTCGCTTTGCTGATCAGAACCATCATCGGACGACACACTCCCCATAATATCAACAGAAAAGATCACTACAAATGAGAAACAGAAAAACGGATCTCAACCGCACATTAGCAAAAATGCCATTGAGAATGGATATTAGCGGTGGTTATGGCGGTGGTGGTGGTGATGATTGCTGTTAAAGGCAAAGTACTGAATAGATAAAAAGCACGCTTTGCTCTCTCTCTCTCTCTCTCTCTCTCTCTCTCTCAGTTTACTCGTATTGTACTCTATCAGTATTTGTCTCTGATAACCACTGCTGTTTGCTTTCTCTCTTTCTTTATATTTAATGGTTTTTCTCCTTTCTTTTTTTATTTTTATTTTTGTGGTTTCTCTATTTCCTGCATGTGTTCTTTTTCTTACTGTACTACTGAACAGTGAATTGGTGGTGGTGGTGACGGAGATAGAGAGAGAATGGACGGAAGTTTCTAGCAGTAGGTTGTCGTCTCTGTCTTCCGTAACAGATGGGTTTCGCACCCGACACGGTCCTTTTACTGTGGTCCCGCCCGACTTACGTCCTTTTTCGCCCGATATGCCACCTCAGCGTTTTGCTCATTTATCAACAGGATGTTTTGGAGGGTAGATGTAGTATATACATATTACATTTAATTATTTTTCGTTTTTTAAGAATACAGTATGTATGTGTGTTTGTATATCTTTATATTATATAAACAAATATTCAAAATAAAAATAAAAATATAATTAATTTTTTCTCCAGACACAAATTAGGCTCACTTTGCTTTTTACTTATTCCATATTATAATAGTATTTTATTTTTATATTTCTTATTCTATCCTTATTTAATTTATATCTTATCAATAATAATAAAAGAGTACAGTATTGTATGTTGCTGGTTTGTATTCATCTTTAATATTATATAAACAAATATTCCAAAATAAAATATAAAATTATAATTTAATTTTTTCTTCCAGACACAATTGCAGCTCACTTTGCTTTTTACTTTATTCCACTATCTATAATAAGTACTTTTATTTTTATATTTCGTTCATTTCTATCCTTCACTTAATTTTATCTTTCCAAATAAATAATATCAAAATAAATAATAACTAAATACTAATAATAATAATAATTAATATCATTATATTAATATATTAAATCAGAAATAATGATCAATTTGAATAAAAAAATATACAAGCGCATAATCTAAGTTCATCAATTTAAGCATCAGAAATTGTCAATTTTAACGTACTATGTTTATCATATAATTATCCAACAATTATTCTATCAGGTTCATCAGCAAACGCAAAATCAACAGGCAAGAGCTATTTTTTACTGTAAAGCATAACCATGGTTTTCAAGAACATCGCCGATTTCCATGTAATAGTAGGATACCCAGAATCGCAACCCGCCTTTTAGCGGCTTTGGAAAAACGCTGGGTGGCTTCTAGCTACCCCGCGCCTTGCGCAGCTTGGAACCGACTTGAATTAGCATTATACTTTTTTTCAGATCAATTTTTAATATGTAATCTTAGCTAAATATAAAATTAATACTACAATTACATAGCTATATAATACTTAAATAAAGACTCAACAAAGAAGCTGATAAATTAATAGTTTTAAAACTATTATTTAAAAAATTAAATTAAAAAAAGACTAAAAGAGTAAATTAATAGTTTTAAAATTTATTAAAAAATTAGAACTACACAAAACATAAATTTAAAATTCTTTACTAGTATTTAACTTCTATAAATTTAAATTGAGAGACATGTCAAAAAATGGACTTTTACTTAATTTATATTAGGAGAAAAGAAATGATAGGAGAAATTCAATGGAGTTTAGAGAAAAAAATTGATATTGTGAAAAAAAAAAGAAAAATTATTAAGGTGTTTATAGCTAACTTATAAATTTTTATTCATAAAAATACCTTTCAAATTTTCCGTTTGGTTACCGTTATAAAGTATCAAAATATCCTTTAATTTTATTTAACAATTAACAAAAAAAATCTTAAATATGAATTTTTTATTCCAAAATATATCCTTCAAGTTGCCATTTTTTTATCGTTATAAAGGGTCAAAACGTCTTTTTATCTAAATTAAAAGTTAAAAAAATTACAATATAAATTTTCATTCCAAAAAATACCTTTCAAATTGCCTTTTTTTACATTTTAAGGGAGAAAAATGTCTTTTATTTTATTTAAAACTCAAAAATAAATCTTAAATAAATATTATTTAATTTATATGTAAAAAATATATATAAGATCGCTTAATATACTATCTAGGTTTAATCATTTATCATGTAACAAATATATATTATGAAAGCGATAAAAGACTTAAATTAAAAGATTTAAAAGGAGGACAATTTTTTTCTCCATTGGTTTTATATGTAAAAAATATATATTATAAAGGATAAAAGATTTAAATTAAAAAGATTTAAAAGAGGACCAATTTTTTTCTCCTTTTCAACTTATAATTTATAATTTATATTTATATTAATAAATTTTAAGATGACGGTAAAGTTACTGCATTTAATAATGAAAAATAAAATTAATTTAACAATTAAAGATCACTTGTGAAGTATGATATGTTTTTTTGAACGGTTTCAAACCGGAACCACTAATTTCAAATCGAAACCGCCGGTTTTAATTTTCAAATATAGGGAACCACAGCCAAACCTTAAACCGCCGATTTTTGTTATAGTTTGAAACTTTGGACCATTGACCACTGTTCGATTTCGATTTTAACTGATCTGATTCTGATTTAGAATCGAACCATGTTCATGCCTATTTTTATGTAGCAAAGAGCGCATAATTCATATCTAATTATAGTTAAACATTATTATCATTAAATGTTAACTATTTAAGAAAATGTTATATTTTAAAAAATTATATTAAATTATTTATCACATTGTATTTCCTTTGTCTCGTAATTTTTTTCCTATTAATTTCTTTTATTTGTCTCAACTTTTAGTCTAATTAACCTTTTCTAAAAGAAGATAATTTTTTAAGTTTTTATTTAACCATATTTGATGTGCATTTTTATTAACAAAATTGTTATTATTGTGACTGATATTAGTTAATTCTATATTTAGATTGTCTTGATTCTTCCATTAAAAATAAAATTTTAATTTGTTTCAAGAATAATTTAATAATGGAGTCATTTAATTTAAAAAAATTAGAGTATTTAATAATTAATATACAATTATATCAAAAAAAATAAGCAATATTAATTTAATTTATTAACTATATTTATAAGTTTAAAAGCTAAAATTAAGGCACATTAATGCTTAATCTAGTAGTAAGTGCATATATGACCTGACAATGAATTCAAATTCGAATCTTCTCCCCAATATTCAAAAAAAAGAAAAAAGCTAACTTAAGAAAAAGAATGATGAAATGGAGAGAGTAATGTTTAATAAAAATTATTTAATACGTTGAAAATATAATAAAATGTATATATTATACACTCAACAATATATAAAATTTACTTAAGTATATAATAAATATATTAAATACATACTTCTTAATTTGATTAAATTATCTATATTAATATGTCACTAGAATTAAGAGAGAAAAATATAAATTATGAGCAAGGTTTTAGAAAATTATAAAATATAATTATTGTATTTAATAGAAATAAAGAGAAAATTGAAAGATTAATTAATAATTCTCAATTTTTTTTTGATAAATAATTTTAGACCAAATAACTAATTGTAAGCGATAGATAAAAATATATTGAAGGAGTATTATTTTATTTTATAATATTTTAATTTAATTTAATTAATCATCCATTGCACCCATTTGTTGAGTCCATGAGCTCAACCCAATCCAAACTTATTATATTTGAATAGTAATTATTTAATGTTAATCATAAATGGAAATAATTGTAAACTGGCAATGGTGATTAAGTACCTAAAAATCATCCTATGTCTAGTGCTGCGGTCTGGAGGTTGACGGAGGGAATTTCGTGCAGGTATAGACGACAAAAGAAATGGCGGTTTGTTCGTTTGCAATTTTTCGCGGGAGAGTGATACAAAGCAATGGTCCTCAGTTTATAAACCCTGGGCTCGTTTTCGAAAGCGTCAGATCGTGTGATTATTTAAGAGCTATAGTAATTAGAGTTTTCATCTTTTTCAATGAGTAGTGAGTGAGTAGTCTCGTTAATCTCTTGATTAGTTTAAAATCCAAGAGGAGTATAATCGCATGCAATCGGGTGTACCATTAAATTATAGAAGGGCCAAGCGGATCAGTATGCTTGATCTCACTGTATAGATTGAAATCTAAAGTAGGCAAAGGTCTGACATTGTGTGAAGAGGAAGTTATACCGTGTAGAATATGGGTAGGTGTGTAGTTTTTAGTGGCCATACTACGTTACTCGCATTTCCATTTTAATGATTTAACATTGATTTATGGTCAGACTCTGAAATTAGAAGTTGAATAGTGTTTGGCCCAACACAGCTCAGCCAAACACGTGTCGATTTGTGATTTGTATGTGTATTGTTGAAGCTGATTTCTTCTGTGTTATTGAAATTATCGAATCCGATGGCCGGAGATGATTCACTTTGTTTGTAATGTTTTTTTGACCAGTAGTCATCTCATCTCCTGTCTATCTTCCAAAATCAAGTTATTAATAAAAAAAATTTAAAAAAAAAATATTTAGAATATCTACCAAAGTTATTATTGTATGTATGACCAAACTGCCAAAAAAAAAAAAAAAAACTCGCGATTTCCATTTTTACATATTTAAACTTGATTTATGGTTTCAGCACTCTGAATTAGAAGCTTGAATAGTGTTTGGGCCCCCAGCACAGCGTCAGCCAAACACGTATCGATGGTGCGATTTGTATGTGTATTCGTTGTGAAAGCTGATTTCTTCTGTGTTATTGAACATCTATGTCGAATCGACTGCCGAGATGATTACTTTGTTTGTAATGTTTTTTTTTTTTTGAACCGTATGGCTCATACTCATCTCCTGTCTTCTTCCAAATCAGGTTATTAATTTAAAAAAAAATTAAAAAAAAAAAAATATTAAGAAATATCTACCAAATAGAGTTGATTTTGTATTGTCATGACCAAACTGCCAAAAAAAAAAAAAAAAAATAAAAAAAAAAAAAAAAAATACTCTTTCCGTTTTTTTATATAGAAAAAGTTCTTTTTAGTGTTTTTTCTATATACTTCTCATTTTATTTACTTGTTATTATTTTTTTAAATGTCTCAAAATATTTATAAGGTTTCTAAATTTATATATATAAATAATTATTTTTTTCATGATAACATTTATGATCCTTCATTAAATAAAAGACTTTTATTACTCCCTCCTTTTTTTATATAAAAAAGTTTCTATTTTTGGTATTCTTTTTATATAGAAAATTTTGTCTAATTTGATAATTTTAAAAACCATGCCAATATAAAAAGTTTATCTTACTCTTAGTTTAGTTCTTTGTGAAGTTTTTACTGTGAGAGATTCTCAAGATAGTAGCAGACAAAGATATAGATGATGTAACACCTTTTCCCGGTCCACCCGTAAACCCGAATAAACCGAGTCGAGATGCTACAAACTGATTGACTGTATGGCCTGACATGCTGAAATCATAATGTATATATGGCCTGGACATTGTGAACATATTGTTATATTTGAATATAATATCATGCTGAGTGTTGTTTATATTTAATAATGTACCTTAATGTTTCAAAACATGATACTGGTTTCAAAATTGAAATGGTGTCCCCAACTCGTCTTTAACGCACCCTTCACGCCTCTTTGCCCTGTACAAATGCCATAAAAAGGTAGACAAAAAATACACAAATATAAAAAATGAAAGTAGCACCTAGGACTGAGGGTCTTTACGATGAAACTGCAGCAGTTGTAATCTGACTCTCTACCGGTCCAATTCTCAAAAACCTGCGAGTTAAAACAGAGTAACTCGCTGTAGCAATGAAAGCTCGTGGAATAATTCAACATATAAAGGAAACAATTAGCATATACATAGAATTTAGAAAATAAGCCAATGTACATGCAATGATGGATAATTAAACATATAAGCAAAGCATATATGCATGATTCCTTTCATTATTTTACCCTTGATTATCTTTTCGCTACTGTTTTATAATTTTAGCTGTATGGACTTTCCCCAACAATGTTATGTCATCAAGATATTC